>CM046456.1:38185114-38192614 GCA_025506515.1 Flaveria trinervia
AGATGCGGGTCAGTCCAATATTTGCATCCCACAAATATCTATGAACCTTGGTAGCAACCAATTGCTCT
Source organism: Flaveria trinervia (assembly GCA_025506515.1). NCBI lineage: Eukaryota > Viridiplantae > Streptophyta > Magnoliopsida > Asterales > Asteraceae > Flaveria > Flaveria trinervia. The sequence goes on from CM046456.1 coordinate 38,185,183, forward strand.
ATATTCATACCTTATGAATATCTACCAATCCATGTTCATAATAGTCTTACATTCATATTTGTTCCCACAAATATGACCGACTACGGACATTTAGAATGATAAACATATTCATGGATGTAAACATGCTAAAAGGGAACACGACTCAAAAGGTCAAAATACAATTGTTCCATACATTAAATACTAAATAGATCAATTCCAATCACTAGAATATCGAAGTCCTAAGGCACAAGTATGACCCTCATACTTTGCCTTCGCAAGGAGCTTCGTGAGTGGATTCGTAACGTTTTGATCTTAATGAACTTTATGAATACATATCTTTACCCTTTTCAACTCCATCCCTTATGATGTTAAATCTCCGCTCAAGGTGTTTAGTCTTTCATGAGTACGGGGTTCCTTGATTTGAGCAATCCCACCCACGTATTACCAAAGATCTCTAGGGAGTCTTGAATGGTAGAGACCACCCCTAGATAAGCAATGGACAAGCTTATCCATGCAGCTTCCAAAGCTGCCAATGAAGCGGCTATGTATTCGGATTTTAGACTGAATAATGCTACCGTGTCCTGCTTTGAACACTTCAAGGATACCACACCTCCATTCATAATGGAAGTACACCTGATTATGATCGAGAGTTGTTTCGATCTGTTTTGGAAGTCCTCATTTGTGCAACCCTTTACACAGATTTTCACTTCAACAGATCCGTATATTAGAAACATATCCTTAGTCTTACTAAGGTGCATCAACATACTTTTAACAACCATTCAATGGTTATTTCTATTGGTATCTACTTTGTCATACCTGATAAGCATGACTCGTCCGTTTAGTGCATATCATGAGACAAATGAGGGATCCTATAGCAGATGCGTATGGGATATCCTTCATTTGATTTTGCTCATCCTATGAGCTTGGACATTGAGACGTAGTCAACATGGTCTCTCTTTGAAAGGGTATCATACCTTTCTAAGAGATTTCCATCTTGAACCTTTTCAAGATTTTATATATGCACTTTGGTTTAGCCCTATCAACCACCTCGATCTATCCTTATAGATCCTTATTCCAAAATATGGGTGGTTAAAACGAGATTCTTTTATGAAAATATCTTCCAAGCAAGGTTTTAACACCTTCCATGGTTGGAATACAATGTTGAAAGTACATTATGCTCCCACTAGCTTTCATATACATACATGACCTTTTGATGCTTGTTTCAATCCATAGATCTATCACTTTAACTTGTATACTTTATTGGGATGTCGCGGATCGACAAAACCTTCATGCTGAACTATGTGGACAGTCTCTACGAGATGTCCATTAAGGAAAGCGTTTTGACATCCATTAGCCAAAACTCATATTCAAAATATGCAGTTATGGCACTTAACATCCTAATCGACCTTAGCATTGCCACGGGCGTAAGACTTTCATCATAATCAACCAATTGAGTTTGATGAAAACCTTATGCTATAAGTCTTGACTTATAAGTATTCAAGTGTCCATGTATATTTGTTCTCATCCTGAGAACCCACTTGTATCCAACCGATTTGGAGTTAAGTGGAGGTTCAACCAATTGCCAAACTTGGTTGTTATACATGAATTGCATCCTTACGTTCATGGCCTCTAGCCATTTGTCCCAATCCAAATTGGACATAACATCTTGGTGTATGGTTAGCCTACAGGGTATAACCACATAGCATCCATTCATGAAATATCCTTATCTTTCAGATGGAATACTAACTCTACCAGATTTGTGAACGTTTTGTGTGTGTTGATCAACCTCTTGATCTTCATCAACAACCTCCTGCTGATTGCTAGTGTCAATCAAATGTGTATGCCTTGTGGATTTTGATCCTTATCAAGTTCCACAGTTCTATACGTCATTCCTTCCATAAAGGACTTGGTTTCAAGAACCATAGACTTTGGAGCAATAAATACTTTTGATTCGTTGAGTCAAAGAAACGGTATCTTATACAGTCTCTTTGGACTCCAAATGAATACATACTTTCTTTGTCCGGGTCATATTCATAATATGAGCCTTAGAGAGCGATGCGAAAACCCAAAATGATAAAGGTGGTAAGTTCATAGCCATAATAAATTGAACCATATCCAAATAGGGTTCAGTTTCTCCTTTATCTGAATGAAGAGCATAGATAACTATACGGAGCTGATTTTCTACTTCATTATTGACGATTTTGAACATTTCAAAAGCTTCATACTTATGTGTCATCAAGTGCCCACAATAATAGCGACTGTAATCGTTGATAACAATAATGAAGTATCTTTCACCTTGTCTTAAAAGGATCATATACATCCAAATGCATCATTCCTAATTAGTCTTTGGTTCATACTTATCAAATGAAACATTTTCATTTGTTTCCAAAAGACCATTCTTTTGAAGTGTTTGAATCCAATTCTGGTTAATGTGACCAAGACGACAATGTCAAAGATAGTAATAACTTAAACCCATTTTAAGTTTCTTTATGATAAAGGTGTATGAATGAGTTATAATAGGATGATCTATCATGAACCAATTCATGGAAATCATTAAAAGGCATATCTTTAAAATGATATACATCATTCAAAACTCAATACCATTATTTACAAACTTTGAATCATGATCATATTGTTTTAATAGGAAACAATAATTATGTTCCTAGTCAAACTAGGTGCATACAAAAATGTTTTGAGAACAACTTCCAAACCATTTGAAGGTCTCAAAATAGAGTTTCCCTTCTTGAAGCGGACATTTCTTTTGAACCTTTTGCAACAATTGCAAGTATGAGTCTCACATCCGGTATCCAATACCCATGTGATTGAAGAAATGGCTTTTAAAACAGCGTATGAATCATGGAATTGTATTTGAGGTTTGCCCAAACCCTTCTTGTGTTTCAACTCCTTGAGATAGAAGGGACAATACCCTTTTTATAGTCCTACCTCTCCATACTCAAAGCATGGATCGTTCTCCGTTACCTTAGGCTTCATAAGCTTAGGTTTTGAGGTTTCGCTTTAACCTTGCTTTGATTTATTCCAATCCTTTAGCAATAATTGCTTTAGGATCGGGATGGGCCACTTCTTATAGCCTCCCTTATTGATCGAGAGAATAGGTAGAACCTCTCTACTTATCCCCGCCTCGGTTGCTTTGAGCATTGCATGAGGTTCACCGATGCTCATGTCCCATCCGTTCATATTACAGTTTATTATGAATGTCTCAAACCTTTAGTTAGGCAATCAAGGATCAAATCCTTGGCCAACTACTTTGACAGGATAGTAAAGCATCTTGAGGCTATCAATATGGCTTTTTATCTTAAGAATATATAAGATGATATCGATTGGGTCTTTTCATGTGACATGCATAAAGTGCTTGAACCGTTTCAAAGCAATCTTACTAAAGTTTGCGGAAGGAACATTTCCTTTTAGATTGACATGTCATGTGCCTCATGAGGCTCCAAACCCTTTTGGAGTCTGGGAATCATATTCCCAACATGAGATCGGATGCTTGCACAGAATCCTTAGTGTGCTTAACTCAATCGTCAAAAGGCCATAACATCAACATCATGGGTTGGTGAGGTATGGGATCGTCAAGGACATAGACCTTTACTCATTCTTGAGAACGATTCTCAAGTTTCAAAATGAGTCCATAAGATAATTATGGTTAGGACAATCCCTCTCGAGAATAGGTCTCAGTGATAGGGAAGGGACGATCGGGGTGGTAGCATTATAGTTAGAGGTCATCATTACAAAATTGACAAAGTTCATATTAGTATTTTAATCGTTAATACCCTTAAATGTCTCATAGACAATTAACAATTAAAATCTAGAATCCAACGTTACATTTAAATGATGGTTAGGTGACCTTTATCCCATTATTTAAATTAACAAGGTAGTCAACAGTTGACAATTGCAACCTATTGCAACTTCTAGTCTTATGGGATCGGTTAAACATCATATGTTTAGTCGGCATGTTTAATCCCATCAACACCATTGTAAGCCATGCTTCGGTGACCCTAAGCACATGGTTTCCAATTCAAGTCGTCCTACTTACACACACGTGTGAGTTTTTACATATAAGCGGTTAGGTGACCTTTATCCCACAAGTATGTTAGACTCACCTCAAGGACACAAGTTCCCTACAAGTGGTTAGGTGACCTTTATCCCACAAGTAGTTCCCAAGTGATTCGAGTGTCGTGTAAAAGGATGGTGTTAGACTTGTTACCAAAGGGTTTTAGGTTTCCATTAATTTTAGACTTGAAAAACCTATGTACCTTGTAATTGCATGCTTTCAAATACATGGTACCCTATGGTTCTCTTTTAATAAAACCTCTTTTATTTTGAAATCATTAATCCTCTTAATAACCTTTTATTAATTACTTAATGATTTAGAACCATAAAATTCAGCTTGTTATCATAATTTATTTAGATTGTTAAGCATATTCATATATCAAACAATCAACATAAAACAAACAAGCATAATCATACAAACATATGTGCATAACCATAGCCACTAAGTTGACTACACTTGTTTGCCATCACAAGTGTTGTCATAAGGTCTTTTCCTAAGGGTTCAACACAACACAAATGATGAGATCTCCAAAGACCCCCACTTGAACTTGCATCCAAATGCTTCAAGTCCATCCTTTGTGTCTTCCTTTTGCTTCCTTCCCGAGCATCTTCTTTTACAAAATATACACATCCTAATACATATTTTCTAGTAAAGAAAAAATGCTCCTAATCTTTTATTACATTGCCAAATGAATAAATAAATTACAAACCAAAGGAAACACAAAAGAAATTACTACAACCCATAAAGAAAGAATACAATCAACATGACAATTCCATAATCAACCAAACCAAAATAACCAAGGTCAAGGCTATGTTATGCACTAAAATTATGTATCCATATACATCATACTAAGAACCAAAAAGAACCCCATTGACCCTAAATTTTCAGCCAACATAAACCAAAAATCTAGGGTCTTTTGTCCAAACAAAACACAATCAACCAAATTGATATCTTTTCTTTCAAGGTTTAATCACTAGCATGTTTGATATAACCTTGAAAGATTGGGGTATCATCAAATCAATACAAACAGCCCTAAAATTGGTTGTTAAACCTTATATAACCAATTATACAAACACATGAAACTAATCATCCCATAACCGGCTCTTGATGCCAATGTTGGGTTTGTTGTACCAAAACAATGTTGTTTAACAATTTTAAACAAGAAAACGCAGCGGAATAAGAACTTAATATTCTATTCAATAATCTGAAAATTAAAGTTCATAATCTTATTTCAACAAACCCAAAGTCAAAGGATCATATGTATGTGAATAAACTAGTTATCAAGAAGCAAACAAAACAACCAAAATCAACACAATAAACTACCTTTTAGAAGCTGTCAAAATATTGATATAAGTGAAGATGGGGCTGCTATTTGATGACCAAAACATCAAGAATAGATGTCCTCAAGTGTTCATACCCACAAGCCTTCAAGAAAACACCCATTTGCTAGGATTTGAGCACCAAATCGACACAAGAAGGCTGCTGGAAACTTGTTCCAGCCGTGAACTTTCAAAGAGGATTCTAAATCCTTTGTTCCAGCCATGACATCCTTCTTCAAAAGAAAGATTATGTTCTTGTGACTCTTTTGCATTAGAGAGAGAGAGATCTGAAGTAGAGTGTGTGTATGTGTGTATCTTAGGAGCCATATCTCCAAAACACACACAAAAGGAAGAACAAAAGGGGGTACCCCAAGGGGGCGGCCGAAAACCCCTTAATAGGGTTTTTCCCCTTTTTTTTTCAAGACTCTTTTAATTGACATATTTTATAAATTACATAATTAACCTTTTAATTATATAAAATATGCACACACACTTTTATTATTTGATGTTGCTTAACTAATTTAAACAACATAACAAATAATATCTATGAACAAATATCCTCATAATTTGTTCTTTCTCACATACATTTATTTAGAAAACCAATTTCTAAATTGGTGTAATTATTTAATTGCATGATCATATCACCAATTAAATATTAATTGGTGTTTGCTAAGCTTGTTATTGGGTATGACCCGACTTGGATCACAACGTACTAACCACATCAATGTTCTATGTGTCTTGGGCATACAGAATCCAGCATGTGGTATATATGTATCTATGAATCTATGTACCTATGTATCTTTGTATGTATGTATGTATTGTGTGTGTATGTGTCTATGTATCTATGTATGTATGTATCTTTGTATGTATTATGTGTGTGTGTATCTATGTATCTATGTATGTATGTGTGTGTCTATGTATCTATGTATCTAGGTATGTATGTATCTATGTATGTATATATGTATATGTGTCTCTATGTATCTATGTATGTATGTGTGTGTCTATGTATCTATGTATCTATGTATGTATGTATCTATCTATGTATGTACATATGTATGTATGTATATGTATATATGTTGTATGTATGTATGTACGTATGGATGGATGGACGCATGTATGTACGTACATATGTATGTATGTATGTATTATGTGTATGTATGTATGAATGTATGTATGTGTGTATGTATGTATGCATGTATGTACGTATGTATGTATGTACGTATGCATGTATGTACGTATGTATGTATGTACGTATGTATGTATGTATGTATGTAAGTATGTATTTATGTAGGCATGCATGCATGCATGCATGTATGTATGTATGTATGCATGCATGTATGTAAGCACGCATGCATGTATGTATGTATGTATGTATGCAAGTATGTATGTATGTATGTATGTATGTATGTATGTATGTACGTATGTATGTATGTACGTATGTATGTATGTACGTATGTATGTATGTACGTATGTATGTATGTATGTACGTATGTAGTATGTACGTATGTATGTTTGTACGTATGTATGTACTATGTATGTACGTATGTATGTACGTAGGTACGTAGGTACGTATGTACATATGTACGTATGTACATTTGTACGTATGTACGTATGAATGTATGCATGTATGCATGTATGTATGTATGTATGTATGTATGTATGTACGTATGTATGTATGTATGTATGTAAGCATTTTCATATGTATGTATGTACGTAGGTATGTATGTACGTATGTATGTATGTATGTATGTACGTATGTATGTACGTATGTATGTATGTGCATATGTATGTATGTATGTATGTATGTATGTATGTATGTATTTATGTATGTAAGTATGTATTTATGTAGGCATGCATGCATGCATGCATGTATGTATGTATGTATGTATGCATGCATGCATGTATGTAAGCACGCATGCATGTATGTATGTATGTATGTATGCAGTATGTATGTATGTATGTATGTATGTATGTTGTATGTATGTATGTATGTATGTTTGTAGTATGTATGTATGTATGTATGTATGTATGTATGGTATGTATGTATGTATGTATGTATCTATGT
>CM046456.1:38200114-38534616 GCA_025506515.1 Flaveria trinervia
TTGAATCCAGATGATTTGAGAACAGCAGCTTGCCACAACAACATATTTAGCTTCACAAGTTGACAATGCAACTGATGTCTGCTTCTTACACTGCCACGTGACTAATCTTCTCCCAAAGAATTGACAACCTGCTGAGGTGGATTTGTAGTTTATCTTGCAGCCACCATAATCTGAGTCACTGTACGTGGAAGCTTGAAGTCATCGTCATAAGGATACCACAACCCAAGTGTTGGTGTACCCTTCAAATAATGAAATATCCTTTTGACCCCAATAAGATGGTTAACTTTTGGTTTGCCTGATATCTTGAACAAAGACATGTAGCATACATAATATCAGGTCTTGAGGCAGTGAGGTACATGAGGGATCTAATTATTCCTCAGTACATGGTGGCATCAACCAGATCACCATTCTCGTCAGGTGCTACATCATGGTTTGTAGCAAGTGGAGTCCCAGCTGCGGAAGCATTCTCCATGTCAAACCGACTGAGAATATCCCCTACATACTTGGTTTGATGTAGAAATATTCCCTTTGGTGTTTGATCCACCTGTAACCCAAGAAAGAACTTTATCTCTCCCATGGCACTCATTTCAAATTCTGCCTTCATTACTGCTTCAAATTCTTTACATAATTCTTCGTTCTTAGAACCGAAGATTATGTCATCAACATAAATCTGAACCAACAGCAAATCACCATCCTTTTCTTTGATAAACAGTGTACAGTCAATTACACCTCTACGAAATCCGTGTTTCACCAGGTGAGTTGAGAGTTTTTCATACCATGCTCTCGGGGCTTGGTGAAGCCCGTAGATAGCCTTATCCAGCTTGTAAACTCTGTCTCGATGATATGGATCCTCAAATCCTTTGGGTTGATTGACATACACTGTTTCCCGGATTTCACCATGAAGAAATGCACTCTTTACATCCAACTGATAGACTTTAATCTTCATGTAAGAGGCATAGGCTAGGAAGATACGGATGGCTTCCATTCTCCCACAGGTGCAAATACTTCATTGTAATAAATTACCTTGACTTGTCGAAATCCTTGAACTACAAGTCGAGCCTTGTTCCTGATGATGACACCTTGGTCATCTTTCTTACATTTCAAGACCCACTGGTGCCAATGACTTTAGCACCTTTATGTCTATCTACCAGTGTCCATATACCTAACTTCTTGAACTGGAGAAGTTCTTCTTGCATGGCACTCACCCATGCCTCATAATTTAGGGTTTCACAGATGTATTTTGGCTCAAAATAAGACACAAAACAATGATAAGCACCATCGTGAAGATACCCTTTCTCCATTACCGAGGCATAATCAACTGAATATAGCTGATTTCTTGTCTGAACTCCTGATCTGACATCCCCAATGACATTGTCCAAGGATGATAGACATTTAGGCGTGATCTAGGAGTGGTGGGAACAACTACCTCAGAATCAAGATTATGAACGTTTGGTTCTGTATCTGAGGCAGTAGGAGTGTGAGGTTCCGAAGATTCAGAGGCATCAATGTCAGATGCTTGTGGACTTGCAGTAGTAGGAACATGTTGCTCCTGACTGTCCTAATCATTCTCCATGGCTTCATCATCAGAGGAAGAGTCACTTACCTCGAGTGCTCCCCCTGAGTGGTTAGGTGTTCACCTTGTGAGCCAGATGATGTAGAGTCTTGTGAGGTGTGTTCAAGACATCAAACATCATTTTGGCTGCTAACTCATCATCAGAAGTGGAGAGAGGGATGTTGAAGGACTTGAAGAATCCATCATAGTCGAAAAAGAAGGCGGGTCCTTTTCCAGCAAGAGGGGTGGTGTATCTCTGATCATCGACATTACACCACACCTCTACTTGACCCGTGAGTTGTTGTAACTCTTTTATTCGGTATATTGTATCCTAGAAAGATGCCCTCTTCAGCCTTCTTGCTAAACTTTCCTTCCTGAGTTTTCTTTAGCAACATGCATGGTGCTCCAAACGGTTCGAGATACTCCAGATTTAGTTTACGTCATTGAAGTAACTCGTAACACGTCTTGCCATGACGTTTTACCACCAGAACTTGATTTAACGTGTAACACGCATTGGCCACTACCTCATTCCAAAATTGGATAGGCATTTTAAGTCTGCTAGCATTGTGCGTGTTGTCTCTATTAAGCTACGATTCTTTCTCTGAGCAACCCCGTTCATCTGAGGAGTGTAGACGAAAGTGAACTGGTGTACAATTCCCTTTTCTTTGCAGAAAGCGTCCATCCATTGGTTCTTGAACTCGGTTCCGTTGTCTGAGCGTACTTGTCTTACCTTCAGCTTGTAGAGAGACTCCAGTGTAGTTACCAATTCTTTGAATGACTCAAATATTTCTGATTTTGATTTCAGATTCATCACCCAAGAGAATCTTGAGTAGTTATCTATAACTACATAGCAGTATAAGTCGCCTGCGATGCTTCTTGTACTAACTGGACCAAACAGATCAATGTGAAGAAGCTCAAGAGGCCGTTCTATAGAATTAACTTTCTTTGCCTTATGAGACTTCTATCTCTGTTTGCCTTTCCTGCAGGTGATACAAAAATCCAGGAGTTGGAAGTTCTTGACATTGACTCCTCGCACTAGATCATTCTGGATCAAGTGGTTCATATTCCGTGGATTGATGTGCCCCATTCTCTATGCCAGGAGATAGAATCCTTCTCAGTAGCTTTTGACAAGAAGCACTGAACTTGATGATCCGTTATGGAGACCTTTGTTAAATCCAAGACGTAAAGGTCATTATATCTTGAGGCAGACATTAAGACTTGGTCCTCCGGAATCACATAGTCATTTTTCAGGACATAGCACTTCTTATTGTCGAAAACTACCTTAAATCCCTTGTCATATATTTGGGAAACAGAAAGCAGATTATTCTGAAGTTGTTGAACATAGTTTACCTTGTCAACTTAACTTTCTGGTTCCCTACTTCCCCTTGAGCTGTGATGTACCCTCCTTTGTTTCCAGCAAAAGAAACATGACCTCCTTTGATTTGTTTGACATTTGATAGGAGTGTCGGTTTCCAGTCATGTGCCTTGATGCTCTGTTATCTACAATCCAAGTGTTTGTTTCAGCACTATAGCGAACATCCTGCACATTCAATTGAAAACATTAGTTAAGGTGAGGGACCCGAGCCTTAACCGGCTTGGGTGTCCCAGAGGCATCACACATCATAAATTCTACCCATTTCCATTAGAGGGTGAGGGAAGATCATTGTCTTATTGTTCTCATTACCAGACATAGACTTTTCTTTCCATAAGCTAGCTTTGTGTAAGGCCTGTTTGTGATAAACAGATGACTGGCTGATAGGTTGAACTTTAGGTTCACTAACTCTTTTGGTGGGGTCATGGAGCTTCTTTTGGAAGAGCTTGCTTTAGTGTCATAAAGTTCAATATCTTTCTTTGGTGTTTGATAATAAGGACAATAAGACGCTATGTGCCCATACTTTTCACAGTTGTAGCATGATCTGCTTTCAACTTGACGATTTACCTGTTTCTGTGGAGAAGTATGTGACACACAAGTGACTTTATTCTGTTTGGGTTTTGACATTTCTTGTTTTGATGTTTTATCTTGTTTAACAAAATTAATTGTGTGGACATTGTTAACATCTTTTTCCTTTTGTTTATTTGGACTTAGACATGAAGCACGTGATTGGTTAATTTGTTTGGTATTTCTTGGTTCAGAAATAGACTTTGTTGACCCATACTTTATTTTAACCTTTTCAAATTGTTTGTCCAGATTAACACAAAGCATTTTACCTTTTGATTTTGAAGTGGCATCCTTTTGTTTAGTGACAGATTCATTTGGTTTACATGTGGAATCTGGATCACTTACAAGAGGAGTGGACACTACATGATCTTTGATTGGGTTATCATTTATTTGTTTACTTTTGGCATTCATCAAGGTCTCATGTGGTGTGGTACCACTTTATATCCCAAACCCTCCCCATTGTTGCGCTCTCTCACTAAGTGTTGGACAATGTGAGAAGAACTTGTCCAACTATGCAGTTTTTGTTTTAATGAATTTACTTCTACTTCCAAAACTACCTTTTGTTTCTTAGTGTCTTCTAGGGAGTTTAGATAGAACTTAATGTTATTAGCTTGGTTAAAGGCTACAACTTCAGTTTCCCTAAGTTGTTTATTCAAGAGTTCTATCTTTTCTTTATAGTTGTGCTCATTTTGTTTTAAGACTCTATTGGCTTCAGTGCACAGTTGTAAGTCCTTTACTAAGTTATCATTATGGTCTAATAACCTAGTAAATTTCATATCAATGCTTTCCCAAAATTTATCACAATCCGAACAAGCGTGATTATTGAAAAGTTGAGTAGTGGTACTTACCTGAGAGGGTGAGGTTGAATCAGCCATCGAAGCTGTGTCTGACTTCTCTGGTTCTGGTGATTCTGGACTTGTTGAACTTGTCCCTTCTTCAAGCAGGTGATCAACTACAATTGTAGTTTTATCAACATCTGACATCGCGAGTTCCACTGCAATATCACCTTCGCTTGTTGAGTCGTCATCTAGATCCTCAACACTAGCGATGTTGGATTCTCCCCGAGACACAAACTGAAAGCTCCAATCTTGTCCTTCGTCATCATGAGCTGTTAAGGCTTTAGAATCCTTGCTCAACGAAGTAGGACTACTTGTGGGCTTATCCTGACGAGTGAAAGATGAGAATGGTGTAGATTAATATGTACCTAGTTTATGAGCTTAATGTACTAAGTCTTTCATGTCTTACGTATATGTAAATGGATGGTTGAATGAAATACAATGTGTGGTTTATGCTTATAATGTTTAATGTTTTATTGATTATTGTATGTTAACGCTTATTGAACTAACTATATAGGTTTTTGGTTGTTTGAATAGATCTAAGTCATTAATGATTGTGAAACATATTCAAACTTAGTCATATGAAGTTCTCATGCGAATGGCCCATGCTAATGGATCATACGCATGAAAAACTTCATGCTAATGAACCAGTCGCACGACTGAAGTAAGAGACTGGATCAGTCGCACAATTGTGACATGAGATTAACTCGGTCGCACGACTGAACACTCAGTCGTGCGAATGGATCAACCGCATGACTCAATCGCACAACTGAACCATGTGAATGGTTCGATCGCACGGATGAGTAACCCTAACCTACAAACACCACCTAATTCGTGGAAAAACGAAACACTTTGAAGAATTCGACTCATACACGTACCCTAGCCGTCCAGAACGCCTAAGAAAGCCAGTCCAAGTTCATAGATCGTTCTTGATCGATTGCTATTCGTTCTTAACATTTAGATTAATCTTATATCGATCGGGTTAACATTCTCACTGATTGGATCACCAATCAATAGGATTTTGCACTATTTGATTCGGTATACATGTGGATCACTTAGTACTCCATCCAGTACACGGTCCTCTAACAAGTGTATCAGAGCTTTGGCTCTTGTTTACGTGTGATTCAATCGATTTTCATATAAAAATTGTGTTTTCACGCAAAAACGCAATCTTTTTGTGTCAAACGTTGTTTTGGACACTTCCAGATTGTAAAGTTAATGTTTTTCCAGGATACAGCAATCAGGGTTCTTGAAAAATTCGTGTTTTTGCGTCAAAATACCTTAAACCTTCGAATTTTCAAGTTTCAGCAGCTTCAGTCGCACGATTGACTCAATCGCACGACTGAATTCATACGCATCCCTCATACGCACGATTGGACTCATTCGTACGACTGAATTACCCATTCTCATTATTCATTCACACCTGTCCATATGCACGATTGAGCCATCCGCATTTGCTCATTTGTACATCTGAGTCAACCGCATTGTTCAATCGCACAAAGTGTTCAATCACATACCTTTATTCGCACAAGTTAAACAGTTTGTTCCAAAGTTTAAAGTTGATAATAATAGAGGATCAATATTCAGCGTTCACCACCGGAAGGGACTCTAGGATTCAAAATCTATTGCTTTTAGAAAATGAAGTGGAAATCATAACAAACCCCCTAAGCTAATAACGTTAGATGATTATCCACAGTGGAAGCAAAGGTTTGAGATTTACTTAAATGGAGTAGATCCCAACCTGTGGGAGTCGATAGAGATAGGATATAGCATGCCTGTCGGTGCAGATGGAGTTAAACTAACCTTAAGCGGTATGACTGACGGACACAAAGTAAAATACAATACAGAGAAGAAAGTATATGCATTGCTGACTCAGTCAATTCCTAAGGACATCTTCCATCAATTTTCTGAGAACAAGCAAGCTAAAAAGCTATGGGATGCATTGGAAAAGAGGTATGAGGGAAATGCATCGTTGAAAGCTCTGAAGGCGAAAGCGTTGAAGAAGGAGTTTGACAACTTCTCGTCAATGGGAAAGGAAAGCTTGGACGATGTCATTGATCGTTTCTACCATCTGATGAGTGAGCTGCACACTCATGGAGTTACTACGTCTATGGAAGACAAAGTTTCAAACTTTGTAGATGGTTTGCCCGAGAAGTGGAGTTTGTTTGTCTCCAACCTCTGACAGAATGATATGCTAGCAAAGTTAGACATCAACGGCTTCATTCTGAAGCTATGGGAGGAAGAGTTGAGGATGAAGTACAGGGCACAAAAGTCTACTTATGATCAGAATCCAGCTCTGTACAACTCAAATCCACAAGCCAAAACGTCTGGAGCTCCACTACAAACAGCTTTTGTGTCGAGTTCAGCTGGTCCATCTCAAGCCTCTTCTTCAGGATCTGACACGTTAGGGTCGTCTGGTACCCAATACATAGCACCTGAAGCAAATGCTACAAAACTGAAGACTGAGAATCTTGGGAATGTGACTGTTGAGGTAGCAAAGGAGCACATGGACCTCTTAGCAATGGTAGTCCACTCCTATGATAGGCTAGTTGCCGGAAAATTGGGAACTGCCATCTCGCAGATGAGGACTACGAGCAGGTAGACGATACAGAGCTAGAACGGATGGGCATCATATGGGCCTTAGCAAGTGCTGTTCAGAGAGCTAAGAAATTTGTCAAGAAGACCGGACAGAATCTGATTGCCACTAAGGACACAACTTTTGGCTTTGACAAGACAAAAGTTACCTGCTTCAACTATGAGGAACAAGGGCACTTCAAACATCAATGTGTGAAGCCCAAAAAGACGGGAAATGGAAATCCATTCTCATCTTTCACCGTCAGGAGAAGCCCACAAACAGCCCTACTTCGTCGAGCAAGGATCCTAAAGCCTTGACCGCTCATGATGACGAAGGACAAGATGGAGCTTTCGGTTTATGTCTCCGGGAGAATCCAACATTGCTAGTGTCGAGGATCTAGATGACGACTCAGCAAGTGAAGGTGATATTGTAGTAGAGCTCGCGATGTCAAATGTTAAAGAATCTGCAACAGTAGTTGATCACCGGCCTGAAGAGGGACAAGTCTAACAAGTCCAGAATCACCAGAACCAGAGAAGTCAGACACTACTTTAATGGCTGATTCAACCACACCTTCTCAGGTAACTACCACTACTCAACTTTTCAATAATCATGCTTGCTCTAATTGTAATAAATTTAGGGAAAGCATTAATATGAAATTTGCTACGTTATTAGACCATAATGATAACTTAGTAAAGGACTTACAACTATGCACTGAAGCCAATAGAGTCTTAAAACAAAATGAGCACAGCTATAAAGAAAAGATAGAACTCTTGAACAAACAGCTTAGGGAAACTGAAGTTGTAGCCTTAACCAAGCTAATGACATTAAGTTCTATCTAAAATGCATAGAAGACACTAAGAAACAAAGACAGTTTTGGAAGTAGAAGTAAACTCATTAAAACAAAAACTGCATAGTTGGACGAGTTAATCCCATATTGTCCAACACTTAGTGAGAGAGCGCAACAATGGGGAGGGTTTGGGATATAAAGTGGTACCACCACCACATGAGACCTTGATGAATGCAAAAAGTAAACCAATAAATAATAACCCAATCAAGGATCATGTGATGTCCACCCCTCTTGTGAGTGATCTAGATTCCACATGTAAACCAAATGAATCTGTCACTAAACAAAAGGATACCACTTCAAAAATCAAAAGGTAAAATGCCTTGTGTTAATCTGGACGAACAATTTGAAAAGGTTAAAATAAAATCTAGTGCAACAAAGTCTATTTCTGAACCGAGAAATACCAAACAAATTAACCAATCACGTGCTTCATGTCTAAGTCCAAATAAACAAAAAGGAAAAGATGTTAACAATTTTCAAACAATTAATTTTGTTAAACAAGAGAAAACATCTAAACAAGAAGTGTCAAAACCCAAAGAGAGTAAAGTCACTCGTGTGTCACATACTTCTCCACGGAAACAGGTAAATCGTCAAGTTGAAAGTAGATCATGCTACAACTGTGGAAAGTATGGGCACATAGCGTCTTATTTCCCTTATTATCAGACACCAAGAAAACGATTGAACTTTATGACACTAAAGCAAGCTCTTCCAAAAGAAGCTCCATGACTCTTCCAAAAGAAGCTCCATGACTCCACCAAAAAGAGTCAGTGAACCTAAAATTCAACCTATCAGCCAGCCATCTGTTTATCACAAACAGGCCTTACATAAATCTGGCTTATGGAAATAAAAGTCTATGTCTAGAAATGAGAACAATAAGACAAATGATCTTCCCTCACCCTCTAATGGACAATGGGTAGAGGTTATGATGTGTGATGCCTCTGGACACCCAAGCCGGTTAAGGCTTGGGTCCCTCACCTTAACTAATGTTTTCAATTGAATTTACAGGGTGTTTGCTATAGTGCTGAAACAAACACTTGGATTGTAGATAGTGGAGCATCAAGGTACATGATTGGAAACCGGGCACTCCTATCAAACATCAAATAAATCAAAGGAGGTCATGTTTCTTTTGCTGCAAACAAAGGAGGGTACATAATAGCTCAATGGGAAGTAGAGAACCAGAAAGTTAAATTTGACAAGGTAAACTATGTTCAAAAACTTCAGAATAATCTACTTTCTGTTTCCCAAATATGTGACAAAGGATTTAAGGCAGTTTTCGACAATAAGAAGTGTTATATCCTGAAAAAGGACTATGTGATTCCGGAGGAACAAGTATTAATGTCAGCCTCAAGATATAATGACCTTTATGTCTTGGATCTATCGAAGGCCTCCACAACGGATTATCAAGTTTAGTGCTTCTTGTCAAAAGCTACTAAGAAGGATTCTATCTCCTGGCATAGGAGAATGGGGCACATCAATCCACGGAAGATGAACCACTTGATCCAGAATGATCTAGTGCAAGGAGTCAATGTCAAGAACTTCCAACTCTCGGATTTTTGTGTCGCCTGCACGAAAGGCAAATAGAAAAAGAAGTCTCATAAGGCAAAGAAAGTTAATTCTATAGAACTGCCTCTTGAGCTTCTTCACATGGATCTGTTTGGTCCAGTCAGTACAAGAAGCATCGCAAGCGACTTGTACTACTATATAGTTACAGATGACTACTCAAGATTCTCTTGGGTGATGTTTCTGAAATCAAAATCAAAAACATTTGAGTCATTAAAAGAATTGGTAACTACACTGGAGTCTCTTTACAAGCTGAAGGTAAGACAAGTATGCTCAGACAACGGAACCGAGTTCAAGAAACAATGGATGGAGGCTTTCTGCAAAGAAAAGGGAATTATGCACCAGTTCACTTCCACCTACACTCCTCAGATGAACGGGGTTGTTGAGAGAAAGAATCGTAGCTTAATAGAGACCGCACGCATAATGCTAGCAGACTCGAAACTGCCTATCCCATTTTGGAATGAGGCGGTAGCCAATGCTTGTCACACGTTAAATCAAGTTCTGGTAGTAAAATGTCATGGCAAGATGTGTTACGAGTTACTTCAACGACGTAAACCAAATCTAGAGTATCTCAAACCGTTTGGAGCACCATGCACGTTGCTGAAGAAAACTCAGGATGGGAAGTTTAGCGAGAAGGCTGAAGAGGGCATCTTTCTAGGATACAACATACTGAATAAGAGAGTTTACAACAACTCAACGGGTCAAGTAGAGGTGTGGTGTAATGTCGATGTTCAGAGATACACCACCCCTCCTGCTGGAAAAGGACCCAATTTCTTTTTCGACTATGATGGATTCTTCAAGTTCTTCAACATTCCTCTCTCCACGTCTGATGATGAGTTAGCAGCCAAAATGATGTATGATGTTCTAAACACACGTTCACAGGAATCTACATTATCTGGCTCACAAGGTGAATCACCTACCAACTTAGGGGGAGCACTCGAGGTAAGTGACTCTCCCTCTAACGATGAAGCCATGGAAAATGATCAGGACACTTAGGAGCAACAGGTTCCTACTACTACAAGTCCACAAGCATCTGACATTGATGCCTCTAAGTCTTCGGAACCTCACACTCCTACTTCCTCAGATACTGAACCAAATGTTCATAATCTTGATTCTGAGGTAGCTGTTCTCACCACTCCTAGATCACGCCTAAACGTCTATCATCCTCTAGACAATGTCATTGGGGATGTCAGATCAGGAGTTCAGACAAGAAATCAACTGTATTCAGCTGATCATGCCTCGGTAATGGAGAAAGGGTACCTTCACGATGGTGCTTATCGTTGTTTGTGTCTCAGTTCGAGCCAAAATATGTCAGTGAAGCCCTAAATGACTAGGCATGGGTGAGTGGCATGCAAGAAGAACTTCTTCAGTTTAAGAAGTTAGGTGTATGGACACTAGTAGATAGACCTAAAGGTGCTAAGGTAATTGGCACCAAGTGGGTCTTTAAATGTAAGAAAGATGACCAAGGTGTCATCATCAGGAACAAGGCTCGACTTGTAGTTCAAGGATTTCGACAAGCGAGGGATTGATTACAATGATGTATTTGCACCTATAGAAAGAACGGAAGCCATCCGTATCTTCCTAGCCAATGCCTCTTACATGAAGATTAAAGTCTATCAATTGGATGTAAAGAGTGCATTTCTTCATGGTGAAATCTGGGAAACAGTGTATGTCAGTCAACCCGAGGGATTTGAGGATCCATATCATCAGGATAGAGTATACAAACTAGATAAGGCTCTCTACAGGCTTCACCTTGTGAAACATGGATTTCACAGAGATGTAATTGACGGTACACTGTTCATCAAAGAAAAGGATGGTGATCTGCTGCTGGTTCAAATATACATTGATGACATAATCTTTGGTTCCAAGAACGAAGAATTATGTAAAGAATTTGAAGCAGTAATGAAGGTAGAATTTGAAATGAGTGCCATGGGAGAGAAGAAGTTCTTTCTTGGGTTACAGGTGGATCAAACACCAAAGGGAATATTTCTACATCAGACCAAGTAGGTAGGGGATATTCTTAGTCGGTTTGACATGGAGAATGCTTCCGCAGCTGGGACTCCACTTGCTACAAACCATAATGTAGCACCCGACGAGAATGGTGATCTGGTTGATGCCACCATGTACCGAGGAATGATTGGATCACTCATGTACCTCACTGCCTGAAGACCTGATATTATGTATGCAACATGTCTTTATTCAAGATATCAGGCAAAATCAAAAGTTAACCATCTTATTGGGGTCAAAAGGATATTTCGTTATCTGAAGGGTACACCCACACTTGGATTGTGGTATCCTCATGACGATGACTTCGAGCTTACCACGTACAGTGATTCGGATTATGGCGGCTGCAAGATGAACTACAAATCCACCTCAGCAGGTTGTCAATTCTTTGGGAGGAGATTAGCACGTGGCAGTGTAACAAGCAGACATCAGTTGCGTTGTCAACTTGTGAAGCTGAATATGTTGTTGCGGCAAGCTGCTGTTCTCAAATCATCTGGATTCAATAGCAGATGCGGGACTACGGTTTGAAATTTTCTAACACCCCTATATTTGTTGATAATTCTGCTGCAATAGCCTTTACTAAAAATCCTGTCCAACATCCTCAGACCAAACACATCAGCATAAAATATCACTTTTTACGTGATTGTTTTGAAAAGAATCTAATCGATGTTGTTAAAATAAATACGGATTTTCAATGCGTTGACCTCTATACAAAAGCTTTTGATAAACCACGTTTTCTATATTTGTTAGAGGTCAACGGCGTTAAAAAGAAATGTGATGTAATTCCAGACGATGAACAGGTCTAGTCAGATGCGTCAAGTCTTTCTTTCTTTTATTTTCTTTTATTCTAGGTTATTGTATTTAATTTATTTTATTGATTTCCAATCTTCGCCTATTAAAATCCTAAAAACGCAAATTGTTCACTATTTTAGAATTTTAGGGGGAGAATAGGTTAAGTAAGTATTAAAAAAAAGGAGGAGGACAGGCAAGCTAATAGAAATGAGATCGTATCCGAGAGATCGATTCAACGACTATGGAAAATGATAGTACACAGGAACAAAGCATTTGGGACTTTAAAAGATTTAAATTGAATTAGATGTGAAATTCAAAGTATAAGTCTGAGAAGTCTAAGAAAAAATAAAAGGAAAACTGATAGTAAAACTAGCGACTACTAAGGTAACACGGAGAAAGTAGACCTAGAGGTTTCTAGACCATTAGATGATATGTCAGTAGATTCAACACAATAGATAAGTAGTTCTCATTGGTGATCTCAAGATCAAACTAAGTTGTTCAACAAGCTGTGGGTTATCATCTTATCCCTGGTTAACACAATCAACAGAATTCCAATAAGGGGTGACGAGCAAAATAAACGCCACAAATGTGTGCGGATGACCAAAATATGAGCAAAGCACATGATGAAAATTGTAAAAAGCAATCAAACTGATAACCTATGTTGTTGGTGCGATCTTTGCAACAAAATAAATTGCTCAAACAAGAAGATAGGTTATGTGCCTCTCTGCTGTGCGGTGGCACTGACCTGAGGATAAGCATAACCTATATATTCTAGAATTCATTGTTGTTTGTCACCTCTTTGTTGTGCAGTGGCACTGACCTGAGGTTTGGCTTCTCTTTAAAGCTCTAAGAATAGTTTCTTCTTTTCAAAGTATCCGTAGATCACTCAAAAATCTCCTGAGGAATGTTGATTACCATATAAGCGTGGGATCCACAACTGCTCATTGAAATAATTAAAACTTAAACAATCACCAATCCGTGTCAAAAGTCTGTGTTTGGATTTAAGTGGACATGTATACTGACAATCATCATGGCTGCAATTCTTGAAAGTCCAAATCAATGTGTGTGTCTTATAGTACTAGTATGATTTCCTTAATTTGCTAATGACTCTCGACGAAAACAAGAATCTAGCATCAAATGTTTTTAGTAACACATCTTGAATGATTTGATTACCTGTATGATTCCATAATGAATCATTCCTCTTATGGTCAAAATAACTTGAAGTTGCCTGTTCAAGAAATAAATCTGTTAGATTTCAATCTTAGGATTTCCACCTGACACAAAATCACAAAAATAAGTCTTAAATTTTGTCCTTATTTCTAGTAGTTTCTTTTGTTTAAGTTTGTCGATTTAGGTTATATGTTAGACTATGTCATGGAATTTAATCTGGGATTTAATCATATAAAAGGGTCATGTCTGAGGTGACCAAACGTGCTTTCAATGTCAAATGGGTTACGTCTGAGGTGACGAAATGTGTTTTGTTTAAAAGGATCACGACTGAGGTGATCAAAAGGTTTCTAAAGGGATCGAGATCTAGTGTGATTAATTAGATTAGGATTTGCAGCGGAATAGCACACGAATTAGACGAAATTCTAGCAAGAATAATATGAATATTCAATCAAACAGTAACAGTTATAGAGAGAGAGTTTTCTGCAAAAAGAATGTTTTCATTCATGCACAAGCTTCCCGTCGAGGGAAATTAGGTCAACATTCCTTTTATAAGTAATGTGACATCAGCTGACGTCACATGATAGTGACATCAAACTGATTAATATAAACAACTGAAATTAAACTAAACTACTGAAGATGTCCACAACAACTGAGGACACCTTCATTAGAAGCTAAGTATAAACTACCATTATAACTACTGAAGTTATAACATCTGAAGTATAAGAACTTCAGATGTTTTACATAATATAAAACTACTGATTACAAACTACTGAAATATAAACCATCACAACTACTAAAGAGAACTACTTCAGCTATTGTGACAACTTCTGAGAACTTGATCTTCAGACTTTGTCTTCAGCAGTTGTCTTCAGACTTTGTCTTCAGACTTTGTCTTCAGCAGTTGTCTTCAGACTTTGTCTTCAGACTTTGTCTTTAGACTTTGTCTTTAGCAGTTGTAGATCACTTCAGTTGTTTTGATGTCTGTGGGACTAAAGGTTTTTCTGATCTGGCTCATTGGTTCTTTTGGTCCAACAAACTCCCCCTGAACCAATGCAGCCAAAACCTTTAAAATTATTGAGGTCCCACTTATTGGCAGAAACAAAATCTGGATCAGCTCAGAATTCTTCAATAATACGCTCAGGCCAGGGAAGAGATTTCCAAAAGTTTGATTGGCAAAGGATGAATGGGAACTCTGTCTTGGGGAATTGGACACAGAGCTGTTACCCCATCCATGAAACCTACTTCCCAATAATAAGTCTGTAAGACTCTCTAACATAAGCCTCAAGGAAAACAACTTGTTCTTCCATTGTGAGTTCTTCAGCTCCACTTTCAAAGAAGAACTCAAGCCCATAGTACTCAGATAAGTACTTAATATGCTTTCCATTTTTCAGCTCCACAGTTGTTATCTCTCTGTATGCAAACTCATCAGGATGAGTGCCTTCAAGCAATAACTGGAGCTTATTTCTTCTTATTTCTTCAAGCTTCTTGTAGATTAACCCCTTCTTTACTATTTTGTTTTCTAGTAAAGTTGTGGAGTCATTTTAGACTTGTAAGCTCTCTTGAAGTCATCAAGAATTTCCCAGGGTGACACTACAATGGCCAGTATTATCACAGCATCTACAATCTTCTTTACTTGGCCATTATATCTACTTGGAATCTTCATTTTGTGAATTCTGTCACTTACTCTGGGGTCAGGCCAAATTCTTACTCTCTCTTTCTGATATTGGAATGTAAACTACTGAGAGCATACAACCTCTGAACATGTTTCTTTATAGCTTGTATGGATGAAGACTTGGGAAACTCTTTATCAATCATCCTTAATAGTGCTCATCATGTTGTTTGTGCTGTTCTTCTTCTTCAAGTTTGACTTTTACCATTTGCCTTTGAAAGTCAGGTGTGATTGTTGTTGGTTGACTCCTAGGCTCAGGCATTTTTATTTTGAGAACAGTAGAGAGTGGCAGACTATCATCCTCATCATCATCTTCTTCTTCTTCCATCCTCAACACCCTTCTCTTCCTCTTAGGTGGATCATTGGTAATGGGTTCAGTAGGTTTCTTAGGTAAAGGAATTGGTTTTGAGGGTTGTGAAGGTGGTTGTTTTGGTTTGGGTGATAGTGCAGGCTGCTCTAGCATCTTGGATTTGAGTGAAGCTTGGATAGTTTTTCCATATCAGTCCTTTTCTTGGCACCAGCTTCATCAAGAGCTTCTATGATCAATCCTTTGTTAAATACTTCAGAAGAACAGATTCTGGTGGTTATCTCCAAAATACGGTCTCCGGACCATGACTTTACTTCAATGATCGACCTTCCCAGATGTTTTGATATAAATCTTGCCATAGTTTCCAGCCTTTCTCTTTCTTTCTCACTCCAACTTGCCCATCTTTGTTCAATTTCTTGAATCTCTAACCTTCTGATCTCAGAGTCAAGTTTGGCAGTGTCAAATCTTTGTCTAAAGAGTTGATCAATAATCTTATCCATAGATATGCTATGTTGCTCATCAGCTTCTTTGATCAATTCTTCTAACTTTTTCTCACATTTAGTCTTTTCAGAGGTTTTCTTCCTTTTGTAGGTGATCATCTCCTTTTCTTTCTGCTTTTTTCTGCTTCCTCTTCAGCTCTTTTTCTTTTGTCTACTTTCACTGACTTAGACTCCCCCTTTTTGGTTGCATTGGGTTCAAGGGTGTGAATGTCAGAAAGTTTCTTAGAAATTGTAGCATCAACTAAAGATTGAAGAGTTGAGGAAAGCCTCTCATCAATGGCTTGATGTACAGTGTTTGTGATTATGGAAGTGATGAGAGGTAAGGATGTTTGAAAGGCAGCAACCATTTGCTCAGAGGGGTTCTGTCCCTGAGAAATGGCACCTGAAGCAGAGGCTGGTGGCAAGTTTGTTGAGAGTGGCTCAGTATTTGGGATAGTTTCAGGAGAAACTGCCATCTGTGGGTGAATGTGGGCTGATGGACTTGATTCTTGTGACATTTTGGCAAGCAGTTCTTGTAGTCTGCATACCTCAGTCTCAAGAATAGTATTGTGGGCTAGAACATCAAAGAAAAAGCCCAGGTCATTATCAGTCTGTGCTGAATCAGCTGACCTCCTGATGAAATCAGGATGAACATGTGATGAGTGTAGATCGGTATTCACATGTGCCCCTATTTCTCGGAACTGGGGACTTCCTGCCTCAGGATAATGTCCTTCATTGGCAGTTGCCTCTGGTGAGGACTTAGAAATGATACCAGCTTCATCCTGATCATGTGCTGAACAAGGAGAAGGGGCAGCCTTACCAGATGTTCTAATCTCCTCCTCTACACTAGAAGATTGAACTCTGTAATCCCTGTGCTGTGGGTTATCAGCTACATTATAATCCTCTCCCTCAACGGTTGAGGTTTTCCCAGTAGTAATAGGTTTCTGGGGAGGGGTAAAGGAATGTAGTGAGTCAACACTTGTGCAATAACCACAGTTGGGCTTGTAGGGGTGGCTTCAGTGGGAGAAAGGTGCGAAAAGGATTGCACCTGGGGAGAATGGTGCTCTTCAATGGCAATCCTCTCAAGTGAGAGAGATTCCAGTAATGTGGTTTCCCCATTTTTGGTTGCATTAGGATCCTGTTGAGAGGATACCTGAGCGGTTTCAACTGATAGAGTCCTGGAAACTACAGGGGGATTACTACCCATAGTTTCATCCTGCTTTTGTGTTGCAGGGGCATCAGCAAGGGACTCAACTCCCTGAGTAGCCTTTTTGGGTTGTTTGGAGAGAGGTTTGGAGGGGACTTTGGATCTGGAGGATGAGGCTGTGGGTACCTTCTGCTTGGGTTTTAGCAGTTTGGCAGCCTCTTTGAGGTGTGGGTCAGAGTTGTGCCTAGAGTATACCTCTGGTAAAACTACCACAGTAGGGACTCCAAGGCCAACAGGGCCATTAGATTGTAACTGATCCATGATTATGGCCATAAGAAACCTTGGATATAATAGCCATCTGTTAGCTACAGGTTTCATTGCCAGATCTTTTAATTCTAAAAATATAATTTTAGAAAAATTTTAGCTTTGGCGCTCAAGAATAGAATACAATACCTGCTGCCACCTGGATGACATTTGATCCCATGAAGAGGTTTTGGGGGCAAGACAAACATTGATCATGTGAAAGATTAGGCATTCAGCATCATGAAAGTGCTTCTTCAGAATGGTAGTAGCACTTAGGTTGCCCTCATAGCCATGATTAATGAATGGGAGATCAATGGTGCCCTTCGGGTATTTGGTGACAAAGGTAGCATCATTCAGATCTAGCGTTTGGCGAATGATAGCAGGAGTGACAATCACCTTCTTCTTGTTTACAAATGACTGGAGAGTGATCGCAACATCATTCTCACCAGTATGGATGGTGACATTTGTCCAGAATTGACGAAGAGAGTCGGGATAGATGGTAGGATTCAGAAGAAAAGCAGTTCAATACTGGGAATCAGCCATCAGATCAATAGCATCATCAAACTTAGTCCAAAAGGTCGATTTTGTGAAGTAAGCAACACAGTTGTGTCGAGGTTGATTTGCATGGTCGCCATTAATGGGAGATGAACGTTTCAAATCGATTTATGAAAAGTTTGAAGTTAGGGTTAGGTATTTATAGGTTATGAAACGGCTGAAAGAAAATAGCTGAAAGTTTTAGTTTTAGTCATCAGTTGTTAAAAAACGGCTGAAGACATGGTTTTAACTTTCAGGTGTTGTAAACAACTGAAGACTTGGTGTTTGTCATCAGTAGTTGAAAAAACTACTGAAGACTTGGTTTTAGTCATCAGTTGTTTTGAAATAAACTTACTCATCAGTTGTTGTCGTCAATTCACATATCTCAGTTGTTTCATTTGACCTTAACACTTACTCAACAGATTATCTGATTTTCAGATGTTTCATCGGTCATTAGTACTTATCTGTTAGAACAGACGTCAGTAGTTGTAACCACTTCAGTACTTTGCAACAGATAAAGTACTTCAGTACTTTAAGGAATTTAGTCTTCAGTAGTTATGAAAAACTGCTGAAGATAAAATAGCTTCAGTACCTATTTGTGACAGCTGTATACTGATGCTTATCAGTACTTAGGAGCTGAGATCATCAGTAGTTGTCAATTTATTCAAGCTGCAGCATACCAAGCCTTAGCACAAGATTTTGAAAAGTTGCACTGTCCAAAGGCTTAGTAAATATATCTGCAAGCTCATCAGCACTAGGAACAAACTTTGGATCAATCAGACCTTTTTCATAATAATCCCTGATAAAGTGATGTCTGATCTCAATATGTTTGGTCCTAGAATGCTGGATAGGATTCTTAACAATACAAAGAGCTGAAGCACTGTCCATTAGTAAAGGAGTCTTCGTCTCTGTAGTTTCATAATCCAGTAATTGATTCTGAAGCCAGAGTACCTGAGATGTACAACTTGCAGCAGCAATGTACTCTGCTTCAGCAGTGGATGTAGCAACAGAGGTTTGTTTCTTACTCTACCAAGAAACCAAACAGTTGCCTAGAAATTGGCATCCACCAAGGTGGATTTTTTGGTTAATTTACACTCGGCATAGTCACTATCAGAGAAAGCAACTAATTTGCAAGAGTGCCCAGTGGAATACCAAAGTCCTAGAGATTGAGTTCCTTGCAAATATCTAAAGATCCTTTTGACTGCAATCATATGGGATACTTTAGGTGCAGCCTGAAATCTAGCACAGACACAAGTTGCAAACATAATGTCTGGTCTAGAAGTTGTAAGATACATCAAGGAACCAATCATACATCTGTAAAGAGTTTCATCAACTGCTTTACCTTTCTGATCAGCATCCAGTTGTGTGGTGCTGCACATGGGAGTAGAACAGGGCTTACAGTGTTGTAAATCAAATTTTTTCAACAAATCCTTTGTATATTTTGACTGATGAATGAAAGTTCCATCAGCCTTTTGTTTGATTTGCAACCCCAGAAAGAACTGTAATTCTCCTATGGCACTCATTTCAAACTTTTGTTGCATCAACTTAGTAAAGGCATCTGCTGTGATTATGCAGCTGTAAGCTCCACTAACTGTCTGAGCTGAGAAGTCTTCTCGTCATCGGCTGCTAATAGCTTCAGCACCATACGGTTTAGTGCTGAGGGCTGTTCCTCTACCCCACTGGGAGGTAGAGATGAACCTGTGTGAAATGTAGGGCAAGATGATGGTTCGGCTTGATGGCCAGTGGTGGTGGTGGTGGCAGAGGTGAATATTGGGGGTGGTATAGATGTGGGTGGTGGTGAGTGAGCTGTAGTGGTGGTGGATGGGATGTGGGTAAATGGTGGCAGTCTTCTCGTCATCTGATGCCACTTGTTAGAGGACCGTGTACTGGACGAAGTACTAACTGATCTACATGTATACTGAATCAAATAATGTGTAATCCTATTTGATTAGCGATCCATTTAGTGAGAACATTAACTCGATCATATAAGATTAATCTAAATGTTAAGAACAAATAGGAATCGATCAAGAATGATCTATGAACTTGAACTGGCTTTCTTGGACGTTCTAGACGACTAGGGTACGTGTATGAGTCGAATTCTTCAAAGTGTTTTGTTTTTCCACGAATTAAGTGGTATTTATAGGTTAGGGTTACTCATTCGTGCGACTGAACCATTAGCATGGTTCAGTCATGCGATTGAGTCATGCGGTTGATCCATTCGCATGACTGAGTGTTCAGTCGTGCGACTGAGTCAATCTCATGTCACAATTGTGCGACTGATCCAGTTTCCTGGTTCATTCATGTGACTGGTTCATTAGCATGAAGTTGTTCATAAACTAGGTACATATGTATCTACATATTATACATAGTACAAGAGGTTAGATTAAAAAAATGTATATTATATGTTAAAAATGTATACCGTATTCAACTAAAGTTAACCAAATTCAATCAAATTCGATCTGTTAATCCAGTTTAATCGAATTGAATTCGATTTGGTAATTGAAAATTTTATATGTTACCCTATTCAACTGAAGTTAACCAAATTCAATCAAATCCGATTTGTTAATCCAGTTTAATCGGATTGAATTCGATTTGGTAGTTGAAAAATGTATACCATTTTCAACTGAAGTTAACCAATTCAATCAAATCCGATTTGTTAATCTGGTTTAATAGGGTTGAATTCGATTTTGTAATTGCTTCCAATTCGGTTCATTTTGGTTCCATTAATGGAGAGGGCCAAAATTTTTATAACCGAATAATGAATCAAAGCCTCATTAACGGAATCATTGAATTCCCTTAAATGTTTAATATTATTAATAACTAAGATTTGGTTTCTTAATTTTCTCATATAAATAAGTGTTTTTATGAAAATTTTTATTCATATATATATGTACTACTATATAAAACAAAACAAATATGAGCAATTGGAATTTCACACCCCTTTGTTAGACGTGCCCATTCACTATGCCTCCATCGTCCTCACCTCTGATCCCACCGACCGTTACGCCTGAATGAGGCACCCGTGGTGAGATCTCTTGCGTTTCCCTTATATATATATATACACACTAAGTTAGAACAATGTGTATTACACACGAGTTGCTTAAATAAGGATTGACATATTACATATTTATGACATATTACATAGTTTTTACATAAATTCTAGAACTTATATAGTTATTTTTAAAGATGTTGTATTAAAAGAATTAGTTCATAAACAAATTTTATAAACAAACCTAACCTTTCTTATGAATAAAACATTTTATATTAATAATTGCAGAAAACTTATTAATGAATAAGAGAATGTAAGGCCCTGTTCCCGAGACGCTTACAGCTGGCCAATCATCGCATGAAAAACATATAATTATATTTAACTTTCATAAAACATCGTAATGAAACCTCAAAATAACTTTTCATTTCATAATAACTACTTTTACAAGTTAATACAATCATTCATTACATATTTTCATTTGTTCGCATTACAATGCAAAAACAGTAACAAAAAAATGCGATCCAAAATGCCAAGTAGCTGCCCCGCGCCATCCTCAGCAATGCTCACCTGCCAACCGGAAGAAAAATGCATAAAAAGTCAGCGTTGCTGAGTGAGTTCTAGTTTTAAAATAAAACATACTATACTTTCGTTAAAACCATTCTTTACTTTTGCATGTGATCACACATCATACGTACAAATAGATAATATCATTATTATCCTCTTTACTATTCATCACATTCTTTCATTATCTCTGTATCTCTTTATCTCTTTCCGGATCAGCGTCATCAGCTATACCCCAAATGTATGCACAAAGCGGGTACTAGGCCGAAGATCATAAATGACTTCCATAATGCACATAGCCTGGAACCAGCACCGGGGCAAACGACAAAGATCCCTACTATATACTACACCCTAAACGTATGCACAAAGCGAATACCGGGCGAAAGATCATAAATGACTTCCATAACGCACATAGCCTTCCACCAGCATCGGGGTGAGTAATCACTATAAACCATGTACTATATCACTGGTCAGTCACAAAGGCTGGACCCCTGCATGTATCCTTAAGGGTTAGCTAAACCACACACAGTTGAGCTTACGACATTTTAGAGTCGTGCACCTCTGTACATATTGCTTGCAAGCGTTTCTAGACTTTATCTTTATTAATGCATGCATTCTATCATTATGTTCCTCTTTCATTATCTTCCATTTTACATTACATAATACTTTATCATTTATTTCACAACTATAACACGTAAAGCCACAAGAAAAATAAACATACATAACAAGAACATAAACATAAGCAGTCAACATCAACATACAGGGCATCATGCGAAAAGAACATACATCATACATACCATCATGTATAAGCATCAATCACACATCATAACATGCCATCATAACATCTATGACCATAAAGTCAGCTTACATGAACCCCCGGGTACATCCCAAGTCAAATCCTAAATCTCACTTTTTCCCCAGAAAGTCAAAACTATTCTAAGTGTCATCCGCATTTGTTCAGTCGCATGACTTACTCATCCGCATTTCTCTCACTTAGTGGTTAATGCTCATCCGCATTAACTGTTCATCCGCATTTCCCTATCACTCATCCGCATTTCCCTTACTTAGTGGTTAATGCTCATCCGCATTAATTGTTCATCTGCATTTCTTCCAATACTCATCCGCATTGACTTACTTAGTGAACAATGCCCATCCACATTTCTTTCAATACTCATCTGCATTGACTTGCTTAGTGAACAATGCTCATCCACATTAACTGTTCATCCGCATTTCTTTTGAACACTGGGCGAATTCGAAAACTTAGACATTTGAGCCCTAAACATCATATTTCAGTTTCCAAACACAATCTATTATGTTCTAAGCTTAAATCTTACCTTCTAAGCCTTAGAAACACAACCATAACATGAAAAAGCATGAACATAGTCCAACATCACATCATAACATCATCATACACACATTCATACATACGGGTAAAACCCCAGTTTTATAAAAACATAAGTTTATGCATTTCCAGTCCCAAAATCAGTTAAAACATGTAAAAGAGGGGTTCTAGAACTCACCTTTGCAGCTCTTGAGTATGGCTTTTTTCCAAACTCATTTGAAATTGAGTTCAATCACCTAGAAACCCACTAAAAAAATACTCGAATACATACAACACACATAAGCATAAACCCGAGGATATGACCAGTCAAGAACATCATAAACATATGAATTCTTATCTTGAATTCACACTTTTCTTTCTTGTTTCTCTTTAGACCGAGAGCTTTCTGCTGTTCTTGCTACTTTCTCTCTCCAAAAACCGAAGATTATCAATGAAGAGAGGGTGATGGGCGGCCATCACCTTTATTCACCAACTTTTCAAAGGTTTTGTCCTTTTTGTCACTTTTAACCCCTAGACTTGGGTTTTATTTCTTTTCATTCTTTTTCTTCACTTTATTCTTTCTTTCTTTGTCTTTAAAAATAACCGGGCGTTACAAGTCCACCCCCTTATATAGGTTTCATCATAGGTAATGCTGTCTCATCTCTTCTTCAATCTCCCACGTAGACTCAGATCCCTTTCTATACTTCCACTGTACACGCATAAGAGGAACCACTTTATTCCTTAACCTTTTCTCTTTACGATCAATGTTCACCACTAGTTGATCCATATAATTGAGCCGTTCATCTACCACGATATCCTCTAGTGGTGCAACCATCTCCTCGTCTACTATACCTTTCCTCAGATGAGATACATGGAATGTCAGATGAATTACACTTAACTCATCTGGTAGCTCTAATCTATAGGTCATCTCTCCTGCTCTAGCAATGATTCGGAAAGGCCCTATGTATCTCAGTTGAATATGGTGCACTTCGTCCCGTAAAGGTAGTGCCTCTAAATCTTTGACGCAAAAACCACGGCTACTAGCTCCAAGTCATGTTGACCTCATGAACCTTTAACTGTCAGGATGCATAGGCTATAACCTTTCCTCTCAGCATTAAAACAGATCCCTACCCCGAGTAGGGAGCATCAGAATAAACCACCAGATCTTCACCTCCATCGGGTAATGACAGAACAGGAGCTTGAGTCTACCTTGCCTTCAATTCTTCGAACGCCTTCTCTTGAGCTTACCCTGTATAAACTTCACATCCTTCCGGGTTAACTTGGTTAGTGGAGAAGCGATCTTAGAGAAGTCTTGAATGAATCTCTTGTAGTAGCCCACCAAACCCAAGAAACTACGAATCTCGGATGGCGTCTTTGGAGACTTCCATCATCAGCGCCTCCACCTTTGCCAGGTTTACATAATTCCCTCGGGATTCACCACGTGACCCAAGAACTGAAATTCGCGCAACCAAAATACACACTTGGAGAACTTGGTGTACAACTTCCCTTTTCTCAACGTCTCTAGAACCTCCCGAATGTGACCAACATGCTCTATCACGCTCTTCGAATAAATCAGGATGTCATCAATAAACACAATCACTGATTTATCTAACATTTGCTGACACACTCGATTCATTAGATCCATAAAAGCAGCTGGCGCATTGGTCAAACCAAATGACATAACGAGGAACTCGTAGTGACCATAATGCGTGCGAAAAGTTGTTTTAGGGACACCCTGCTCTTTCACCTTTAACTGATGGTAGCCTGATCGAATATCTATCCTTGAGAACCAACTAGCACTTGAAGCTGATCAAACAAATCATCAATTCTCGGTAAGGGGTATCAGTTCTTTATCGTCAATTTATTCGGCTCACGGTAGTCAGTACACATCCTCATACTACCGTCTTTCTTCTTCACAAGTAAGACCGGAGCACCCCAAGGAGAGATACTTGGCCTAATAAATCCCTTATCAAGCAGCTCTTGCAATTGCTCCATCAACTCTTTCATCTCAGTCGGAGCCAATCGATACGGTGCCTTGGCAACAGGTTGGGCACCTGGTATCAGATTGAAACTCAATCTCGCAGTTTCGTGGCACTCCTGGTAGGTCTTCGAGAAATACATCTGAAAGGTCACACACTACTGGCATGTCGGCCAGTTATGGTGTTGGCGTATCCACATCCTTCACGTAGGCCAAGTAGGCACTACATCCACGCCTCATGCACTATCCCGCCACCGCCATCGAAACCACTTTTGGAACTATAGTGACTCGATCACCATAAACAGTTACCGAACTCCCATCAGGCGTTGTCAAACGACTCACCTTCTTGGGACACACGATATTCTTCTTGTAGTCTGCCAACCAATCCGTTCCTAGGACTATATCAAACCCGCCTAAGGTCACCACAAATGGTCTAACAGGAAACTTATAACCTTCAAGTTCTATATCACAGCCTTCTATCTGCTCGGAAATCCTGGTGGACTTACCTATGGTAGTTTCTACATCAAAGGGCGTATCTATATTTCTACTACTAACAGGCAATTTAGCACAGAAAGCAACATAAATAAAACATTTACTAGCACCAGAATTAAATAACACAGAGACTTTGGTTACTAGATACATACCTGACATGACACCGGGGTCCGTCCTAGCCTCCTCCCTGGTCATCGTGAAGGTCCTGTGCTCACCCTCTACCCTTCTCTTTCAGCCTCCTTCACTCCCGAACCTTCAGCCCTCGGCTTCTTGCAATCCTTGCTCATGTGGACTTCCTCACCACAAGAATAACACCTCCTCATACCGTAGTTCTTCACCACATGTCCAGTTCTTCCATAACGGAAACAGACATTGGTCCCTAATCTACATTCCCCGGGGTGTTTGTGTCCACACTTGACAAACCTTCTCGACCCTGCACCGGATGTGACCACACGCCGGTCATCCACCCGTGCACCTTTGTTATTTGGAGCGGCTCCGCCACATCCAAATCGCTTCCCGTTCTGATTCCATCTCTCCCTCCTTCCTTGCTAGCTTCTGTCACCACCATAGTTCTTTCATCATATAGTCTCCCTGCCAAATCAACTGCTGACCTAAACGTGCTTGGTCGGGCAGCGATCATGTGCCTACGGATATCCGCTAGCAAACCCTGAATGTACCTCTTAATCTTTCGTGACAAAGGCATCACTTGGTCCGACACCAGACGTGCCATCTTGTTGAACTTGGTAATGTATTGCTGATGTGTCATCCTTCCCGCCTCCAGCTACAGGAACTCCCTTTCAACTTTGTCCATCTCATGGTGAGGACAGAACTCCTCAGTCACAAGCCTCTTCAACTCTTCTATCTCATTCTTCTGATAGCCCGACTACCTTCGGCTTGGACAATATTGTCCCACCAACACAAGGTCGAGTCCACAAAGGAGTAGGCGGCGAACTTCACCTTCTGGTTCTCTCGGCACTCGCTGATGTTGAGAACAACTTCCATCTCTCTCACGCATAGGTGAGCAGTAGCAGTAGTGACATTACCATTGAAGGTTGGGGGCTTGCATCTTTGAAATGCCCCATAGTTCCAGCCTCGTGCCGCCTCCGACGTAGGCTCTTCTTCTTCCTCTTGTTCTTCGTCATCAGATAGAACCGTCTCAGTCTCAGGCTGTCTTCTTTCGCCCGTAGGTCTACTTCTTTCCTTCCTTTCTCCTTCCCTCACAACCTTTATAAAAACATAAGTTCATGCATTTCCAGCCCCAAAATCAGTTAAAACATGTAAAAGAGGGGTTCTAGAACTCACCTTTGCAGCTCTTGAGTATGGCTTTTTTTTCAAACTCGTTTGAAATTGAGTTCAACCACCTAGAAACCACTAAAAACATACCCGAACACATACAAACACACATAAGCATAAACCCGAGGATATGACCAGTCAAGAACATCATAAATACATGAATTCTTATCTTGAATTCACACTTTTCTTTCTTGTTTCTCTTTAGACCCGAGAGCTTTATGCTGTTCTTGCTACTTTCTCTCTCTAAAAACCGAAGATTATCAGTGAAAAGAGGGTGATGGGTGGCCATCACCTTTATTCACCAACTTTTCAAAGATTTTGTCCTTTTTGTCACTTTTAACCCCTAGACTTGAGTTTTATTTTTTTTCCTTCTTTTTTTTCACTTTATTTTTTTCTTTGTATTTAAAAATAACCGGGCGTTACAGAGAAATAAGTGAAAAAATACAAAAATGAAATAAAAGTTAATATTAATAAGAGAGAAAAAAACTACGAATGTATGGAAAAGTAACATGTATCTCTTTTGACTTTTGTTTAGAGCACTCACAGTGGATTGTTTAAAAGTATGTGAGTGTGTTTGGTATATTATATGGAATGGTTTTGGGTGGTTGTGAGTGAAGGAGAGAGAAAATTTTATTATGAATTGGTATATTTGAAGAATTACTGTTCAATCCTTATAAATTTTTTAATATTTTTAAGTGGTTGTGAGTGGAGGAAAGAAAAAAAGTAATGATAATGGTATAAAAAGTATTATTTAATTGAAGAGCAGAGAGAAAATGTAGTGATTTTTAGTGTAATTATATGGATAAAGATAAGGAAGCTACTATGAATGCTCTTATAAGTATATAAAGATGAGTAAAAAGAATGAACAGATAGAAAAATGATAGAGTGATTTAAAAAATAACAAGTGTCATTATATGTAATTATTAGGTTAGTTACTAATTGAATAAACAAAATACTAAATTATTATTAATAAAAACTTATGCATTATAAAATCATGTTTGAAGATAAAATATAATGTTAATTACGTATAAATAGGTACTTTAAGTACAATATATTAATGTAAAATATAATTAATGTTATACATACTTTAGTTCAAGAAATAAAAAAATTATACCATTTTTTAACCCTCTTATGTAAAAAGTTTCATTTTTAAACATTCATTTTAAGATTTATTATAAATAATATTTTTTTATAAAAATATTGTTTTAAATAAAATCTGCTTTGTAAATATTCTAGTTGTTTTAATAAGATTGTTTTTAAATATTTCACATGTTTATAATTCTTTTTAAAAACAAAACGACTTAAAATATTTAGTGTTTTAGAAAATTTTATATTATATAAAACTTTAGTTTCTTGTTGTTTATAATTTAATTAAAAGATGTGATTTCTAATTTGTTTTATAAATTCCATTCTAAAAAAATAGTTTGATTTTTTTAAAAAAATAGATAAGAGAGAGAAATATAGTAATTAATAAGATTTATTTGAAATGTTTAAAAAAATGACAAGTAACAAAAACATATGTTAAAAAATGAAAAATGACAAAAGAAATCTTGTTTTATTTAGAAGTCATAGATTAGTAGGATTGTATTTAAGTTAAAAAAGATATTAACTCCAAAGAATGTAAGAATCACTACCAAAATTTGAATTTAATAAATAGAGTAAATTACCTATTTCGTCTCTGTGGTTTGGTGGTTATAACTATTTTCATCCAATAGTTTAAAAATGCTCGATTTAACCATTATGGTTTAAGATTTGTCACAATTAAGTCCAAACCGTTAACTCTATCAAATTTTTTGAAAATAACAAAAATACCCTTGGATTAAAAGTGTTATCATATTACATAACAAAATATGGGTCCCACTTCACACCACTAACCAAACATTAACTACACATTGAACCTAACCCTAAACCTCATAGCCACCACCCGCCGGTAACCACCACCTATGACTACATTGCCATTGTCACTCGTCGATTACCATACAACCACCACCTACAACTCGCCGACAACCACCACTCCCTTAGATTTAAACCTAACCCTAAACCTCACCTTCTACGCTAAGAGCGGAAACATGGGGATGTCACGAGACGGGAATCGTCATAACACATGGTAAGCGATAGAGATGCAATATAATAAATGATAGCAAGCGTGTCATGACGACACCCGACAACAAGGGGACTTGTGTCGTGTTTAGTCAATGTTCACGACAACATAGCCATAAGCATATGCAACCAAATGATCGCACAAATACGAATATCAACATTGTAATGTATTTTTCCCACAACCCGGGAACAAGTAATAAAAGAGTAATGTTGTTGATTAAAATAGACTACATCAAATGTTTTCAAAATGACAAGTTTAGCCCAAAAATACATCCTAGGGTCTCCACTAAGGCAGCACACCTAGATCTTCAGCTAGCATGATCACCTGAAAAGATATGCTCAAAATGGTCAACATAATTATTGGTGAGCTCGCAGGTTTAAATGTAAATAAGTATTGATGCTGTATAAAGTCGTTGCAGAATACCGTGCATACAGTTATAAGTAAGCAAAATCACATGACAAGAGCTTTACAACCAAACCTAACGACGTACACAAAGAATCTTGTCGGAATATATTCACCCAAGGCCCGTTCTTGGCATCTGTTGGTACTAACTAGTATACCAACACGAGGGTGGGGGTGTCAACCCAAGTAGTACTACCAATACCTATCCGTCGGTTCCCACACTGGAATTAAATGGTCGTAACAAAGAACCACAAAGCAAACCCAGCATGTATCAGATAAGTACCCACAAAACAGTAGCACATTGATTCCAGGTATGTAAATTGTATGTATGTTGTACAGCATGAAAATGGGTAAGCATACTTTTCCTCCATGTTTGGAAATGTTTGTAAAGTAATAGGATAAGCATAAAAAGGGGCCACGAAGCTCACATGTTAAGTGGTAAGTATGAATGATCAAGGTTCCCAACAGTTGTATGCAATGAACAGTCAAACACCTATTGACAGTTATTGTTAAGCATTAATGACATGTATAAAGCATATAGTAATGTTTGGTCGGTTCAGGTTGTATCGGGTCAGTCGCGGGTAACACACACAAGCAGACACACGTATTAGATCTTATGTAGATCCAAGTACTAGGAGTAGTCGTCATTGCCAATGACATATGTATAAAAATCCTATTTTTTATAAAAGAAAGTACTTGTTAATATTTGTAGTCCCAAATGGGTTGTCGATAATTGTAAAATGTTAGGTTGATTTAAATTGAAATAGTATGTACCTGTTGATAGCGTTGACTTTAATCTTTGTAGTCAAGCAATGACACTTTTACTGATGTTACCTTATCATCACAAGACATTCAGAAAGGGAATTCACACATACACGCATCATCAGTCACACAACAGGACCAGACGCTCGACTCAACACTCCATTCGTACGAATCAACCTTCAATCGTACGAATCAGCTTCATTCGCACGATTGAACCTTCATTCGCACAACTGACATTCAGTCGTACACACAACACCCAATCGCACAACTTAACCTACATTCGCATGAATCAGCCTTCATTCGTACGAATCAGCTTCATTCGTATGACTGAGCCTTCATTCGTACGATTGGACTTCAGTTGTGCGATACACGCACAGTCGCATACATTCATTCGGTCGTAGGACTCAATCGTACACCACATTCATCCACATTGACTCGATCGCACGCAACATTCGATCGCACGACTCAGTCGCATGACATTCCCAGTCGCACGACTCAATCGCCCGAATGACCCAGTCGCATGACTCAGTCGCACGACTCACCCAGTCGCACAGCTCAGTCGCAGGACAGACCTAGTCGCATGAACTGTAGGTTCGCGACTGCTGAAGTGCAAAGCAGCCTTCGGCTACCCCAAGCACGGGTTTTACACAACAAGGACCTCCAAAATCATACAACAAACACACACGAACAAGAAGCACACACAGAAAGACACCACACGCACCCACACGACCTTTTGTGTTTGAGTTGACCCGAACACCCGAAACCCTAGAAATGGACAGTAGTAAAACGAGCAAGAATCGGACAACCAAGGTCGTCTACCTGCAAGGATGGAGTAGACTAGGTTGTAGATGGAGTCTAGACGAAGAAAACGAGACCAAATGGAGCGTTTTTAGTGCAAAAGTGAAGAAGATAGGTGAAGAAGAAGAAGAAAGTGAAGAAGATGAAGAAAATGGCTGGGAATGGGGTTTTTATACCATCCCAAGTTTGCAAAATGATAATTTTAGTCCATGCACTTAGCCCCCGAGTTCCCAAAGTTTGTTTCGGTTGAAAACGACTTTAAAAGTGCTCGTTATTTTAATGTTAAAAGTGTTTTTAATGGTAATTGATGACTTAAAATGGTTTTATTAATGACAATGGTTATAATTAAAAATGATATATTTGGTGATAATGATGATGAAATTTATAAAAGGTTTAGGTTTAACACACGTTCACGAAGGAAGTACATGCACAAAGGTAATAAAGCAAAACATAATTTCTATAATAGGAGTTCATGAAGAAGAGGAAGAATAATTAAGAATAATTCGATGGTCAATTATGTTGTTTGACGGACCTTAAGGTGACGGATGTCACAAAAAAGATATTAACTCCAAAGAATGTAAGAATCACTACCAAAATTTGAATTTGATAAATAGAGTAAATTACGGTTTTCGTCTCTGTGGTTTGGTGGTTATAACCATTTTCATCCAATAGTTTAAAAATGCTCGATTTAACCATTATGGTTTAAGATTTGTCACAATTAAGTCCAAACCTTTAACTCTATCCAATTACTCTATCAACTTTTTTGGAAATACCAAAAATACCCTTGGATTAAAAGTGTTATCATATTACATAAACAAAATATGGGTCCCACCTCACACCACTAACCAAACATTAACTACAAATTGAACCTAACCCTAAACCTCATAGCCACCACCCACCGGTAACCACCACCTATGACTACATCGCCATCGTCACTCGGCGACTACCATACAGTCACTCGTCGACTACCATACAGCCACCACCTACAACTCGTCGACAACCACCACTCCCTTAGATTTAAACCTAACCCTAAACCTCACCTTCTACCTCTTTGACCAGATCACAACACGACCTCCCCCCGGCCGACCACCACTACCAACCCTCAGTTAGAGCTATTGCCTGTCGGTGACATATTCACCATCATCTTTGTACTGTTAACCCACACCCTCTTAAACCATAAGCTCACCGCCACCCTTATTCCCTTCTAAACTATTCAACATCATGGTGTTGGTGGTATGGTGGTTATAGATCTGACAGGTCGGTGGTGCGGTGGATGTAGTGATAGTGCAGCAGGGTGGGGTGGTGTATGGTGGTGATGGCGGAAAGACGGTGGTTTGGAGACTAATTTGGCGCCTATACAGACCTTTGCAAACACATTGATGAAATTACACAACGATGTTCCATCAACCACCATGTGGTTAACAAAAAACCCGATGAACATACCATCTTCAAGCTCCGTCACCTGAACGTCCAACAAGGGGTTGAAATGGCCGTCGTAGCTTACCATTCTGTCAAACGCAAAAAACCCCTTGACGAAATCCGGCACATGGGTTGGTGACACAACATCGTTAACGGTGATGTGGGTGGCGATGGCGTGGATGAACTGAGCTCCGGCGTCGTTGCAGGTGATGTAGACGTAGCCGTTGTCGTCGGTGGTGAGTCTTCCGGCAAGAGGGGGAAGTGGGTGAGGGCGGTTGAGAGGGCTTGCCGGAGGTCGGAGATGGTGTTGGCCGGAGACGGTGGTGGGAGAAAAAGGTTGCCTTTTTGGATGTAGTGGCAAGATAACATGGGAGGTCGGAGGTGGAGAGTTGGAGGTCTGGTATGGTGGATTTGGTGGTGGGAAAGACGGTAGATTTGGTGATGATTTGCGGAAGCACCATTGATGGTGGTGGTGATGATTCACAGGGCATGGTGGTGATGATTCACAGGGCATGGTGGTGATGGAGGAGGAATAAAGGGTTGTGAAGAGGATGAAGGGAGAGAGTGAGTGTGTGTAAGTAACAATTTAAGTCCAATGGTATTTTTGTTTTTTTGCATACACTTAACAGAAAAGTTAGATGAGAGTTAGTGTCTTGGACTTGATTGATACATATTTTAAATCACAGTGGTTAAACCGAACATTTTTAAACTATTGGATGAAAAACATTATAATCACCAAATTACATGGACTAAAAGCGTAATTTACTCTAATAAATATTATCCTTTTTGAACTTTGAAGAAAGAGACACCATCTCCTCATCACGGGCTCTTCTTATTCAATTTAAATTTTTTACCTCATTTTTTATTTCACTCTCTCTCTCTTTCAAACTTCGTTCTCCAACGTCTCTCTCTGCATTATTCTGCTAACACTTCAATTTGAGCAGCAATTGAAACCCTAATACTGCATCTTCTTACAGTATGCAACTCACATTAAGCTCTTACTTCACTTGCAAATTAATAATTTACCTTTTTGGGTTTTTGTTTTTGGATTCTTAGATATAGATGTTAACCTTTTCAGCTATCTTTATAGTTGTGGTGATTGAATGCAATTTCCCCCCCAAGAAGAACACATGATGTTTACAGAAGGACTGGATACAAATGCTGTCAAATGGGTGAAACAGGTTCGATTCCAACATCTCTACATTGCAATTTTAAGATTCAAATTTGGTGGTTCTTTAGTTTAATCAGTTGAATCGTTTGAAGTATGTAAATTATCTTGCACTTGTATCTCGGTTGGTGTTATTTTACACGATCTTCGTCTCAAATTGAAGACCAATCGAGGAGATGCAGAACATACACATGAGGTAGAGGTGCTCAAGGGCACGATTTCTTGCTAGAATGGGCTGGTTGTGTCATTATTTCCCGGCTTTGATCACTAAATCATTGAAAGTAAGCTTGGTTAGCTAAAATTTTGTATCTGGGGTGTGCTACTTTTTCATTCTAAAGATATTTAGTTAAGATTTTAGCTTTTTCCTTTTTGATTATTTGATGAAATTAGTGAGTTTGATCAGGATTTGTATAATCACTCACTGTAACTATTAAGTTCATGCTAGTTTATTCGTGATCAGTATCTGGGTATTTGTTTCTGGATTTCAGAATTCTAAAGTTTTGCATTCCCTTAAGCATTTAAATCAATGTTGTTGGTTTTCCAGAGCACTGTTGTTTTTATGAATCTGAAGTTTTTGTATCGACGTTTTTAATATGCAGGGATCGGGTAATGAAGTTCCTCACTCCACATCAGGTCAACGAGTCCGTATAGATACAGTCTCCTCGAGAAATGGGTCACGCGCATTTGGCTTGCCTACACCTTCGAAATTCAGAAGTGGAGTTATTCCTCTATCTCAGGTTTTGCCCAGAGATGACACTACTTCCACTTCTGAAGAAATATCTACAGATTCAGATGCAGAGGTATATGGTGGAAGATACTCGATAGATTCCTCCTCCCCTCAAGATGATAGAGTTCCTTGTGTTAGTAATAATAGGTATCATGATCCTGTACAAAGGCGCCCACAGTATCACGTGTACTCTAGTGATGTGAGCTCTTCGATTGAAATGAGAAGAAAGGGGAATGTGGGTGATCGATTGAGGGGAGCCAATAGGTATGCTGTTAGAAGCAGTGTGTATACGGAAGATGAATCCGATGATTCTGTAGAAAGCTCAGAGTATTCAACTACTCAAGTAGGGACTAGCATTGAGAATTTGCCTCGTAAAGATACTTACACAGCAGATGGTTATTCTTCTCACGTTTCACCATGGCCCAATGGAGATGTTTCTTCAAGAGAGGTCCAAATATATCGTATCTTTCATCTTGTTCATGATAATAAAATGTTGAGTGTTAATAGATGTTATTATTTATTTATCTAGTAAATAAAATGACCAAAGAGGACTTCAAGTTGCAATATAATAGATATCATTTTCATATTGCACATCCAAACACCCCTGATTCATATAGGGTTTAAAGACAGTTTGGTTTGGTTCATTTGAGTATTTGATAATGTCTAGTGTCTCAATCAATCCATTAATTCTCGTATGAAGATATTGTTGTAACAGTAATACTTCGGTAAAAAGGAGTTTAATGTGCTATGCCTTGGTGTTAAGTTGAGAGCTAACTCTTGCAGGAGTTGCATCCTAAAAGTATTCAGAATCAGCAGCCATCCAAGGAAGATTTTCCAAGCGCCCCTCCAATTTCAGGCTCTTTTGGAGAAATTAAACAAGAGGAGGTTTCTCCATGTTCTAGAAAGAAAATTACATCATCTAGAGTTGATTCACATGATTTTGCTGCTAATCCAACAGTAAAGAAAAAGACCCCTGTTGTAGCTTTCAAGGAGAATCATGAACAGGAAACCTCTAATCCTTCTAGGTCCGTAGCGTACTTCTTTAATAATGTGTCTAGTATGACTAGTCTACTCACCAAAACAACAATTGTTTCTGAAAAGATGACCATATGCTAGAGGTGGCATAAAGGGTAGGTTGGTGGGTTGGATAACGTGTCAAAACATGAGCGAGTTGAAATGAGTTGTTTTTAGTGCTGGTCAAACGGGTCTGGTTGACCCACAAACATTTTGGGTCCAACTTTTAAATAACATAACACGTTAAATATGATTGATTATATAGTTATAATTTTACACATTAAATGGTCTATTATTGAATAAAGTGATTTGGGAGGCTACTAACATAAAAAATCTACCTTGTGTTGTTTACCTTTGAATTTTTGATTTGACCCATGTCACCCATTAGGGATAAACCAAAAGCGAAGCGGACCCATTCAGAAGTAAATGGGTTGGTCGCCAACACTATATATATGACATTTAGTAATGTTTGTATAGGAGCATTGGTGCCAAAATTGGTTTGGATTCTGTGCGTGCGCGCCTTCCCACATTTCATGCAAGGTACATTATGTAAATAGCTAGAAAATGGCTACATTAATTGCTTTATACAGTGCACTTAAGCTTATACATTTGTATTTAATTTAGTTCACTTGGGCCTTGGCATGGTGTGATTGCATATGATGCGTGTGTTCGGCTATGTCTACATGCTTGGGCAAAAGGTTGCATGGAGGCCCCTATTTTCTTGGAAAACGAGTGTGCTTTGCTTCGACGTGCCTTCGGGTGAGTTACATTTCTTCTTTATCCTTTTTATGAGAGTCTTCAACCAAAAGTTATTATTACTTGATTACTCCTTTTAACCTAATCTGTTATAATTTTCCTCTCATTTCCCTATCGGTTAATACGTTTTATCCCAAAAATACTTTTTATGATTGCTTATTTGTTAATTCTTAAATGATAAGAATACCTCACACGTCATCTAATTTATCATTACTTAAAATGGTTGTTACAAATTATCATTTGTTAATTATCACATAATCACCTTAAAAAGGCAGATCCAAAATCATAATAGATGATGGTCTGCTTGTTGTACTATAACATTGATCTTTACTGGCAGCTTGCAACAAGTGTTACTACAGTCAGAGGAAGAACTGCTTGTTACACGCTCTTCTGAAGTTGTCAATGAAGGAAATACTCAAAAGCCGAAGAAAATGGTTGGGAAGATGAAGG
The DNA here is from genome assembly GCA_025506515.1 of Flaveria trinervia. Lineage (NCBI taxonomy): Eukaryota > Viridiplantae > Streptophyta > Magnoliopsida > Asterales > Asteraceae > Flaveria > Flaveria trinervia. The sequence continues at coordinate 38,236,057 of CM046456.1, forward strand.
TGGAAGGTATTTAATTCAATCAACCCATCATTATTTGTCTTTAGGTGTTTCTTTTTTCACTAGGCAATAACAAAGCAATTTGGAATAATTATGGCATTATATTATCTATTGGTGCAGTCCGTAAGGTGAAAATGACGTTCGACCCGCCTACAGGATGCAGTTTTTCATTGATAAAACCCCCAAAAGTGAAAATGGAAACAGTTAGACGCCACTTTGCTAATTTTCAATCAAAAGTATCTTCTGGGTGGCAAGCAGTTAAAAGTATTAATTTCTCTCCTCGTGTGCCTTCAAATGGTTCCTTTTCACGCCATAGTTTGGCTTACATGCAAGCCAGCACTCAATATATTAAACAAGTTTCTGGTCTTCTTAAAGTTGGGGTTTCAACTCTACGTAGTAGTTCATCTGGATATGAAGTACAAGGTTTGTAATTATTTTTGTAATTACTTTCTATAACTTTTAGCAAATATTCCTCATGGGGTCAATATGAATTTAAAAGAAATTCAAATCAAGCTCAACATTTAGACGGGCTACATTTTAACTTTGCTAAATTTAAAGGGTTGATTATGTCATTATGTCACCCTCTTGTTGATCTGGCCTTGTTTAGAATGGTCTTATTGACAATTTGAACTTTTTAAGAAGGAAATAGTAGCTGATAAGCTTATTATAATTATTTATGATGTTAAACAGAATCATACTCATGTCTACTAAGACTTAAAAGTTCAGCTGAAGGGGATACCATTCGAATGCAACCTGGTTCTCGGGAAACCCATACATTGTGCGCCTCCTTTCAATCCCAAATCTTGTATCTATTATGTGGTTTATCAATGTTATGTTACTGAGACATGATATCACAGTTTGCCAGATAGCCTTGGGGATGATTTGATTGTTGAAGTGCAAGATTCCAAAGGCAACCATTATGGTCGTGTCTTGGCCCAAGTGGCTACTATATCCGAAGACCAGGTGACGTTTTTTAACCCTTTTATCTATAGGTGGCATGGTGAACTGAATGGGCAGGTTGGATAACAAGTCAAAGAGGGAGACATTTTACTTGTTTGACTTGTTAGAGATAAAACACAACCAAGATCATCCTCTCATAAGTACATGGATTGGAATTGCTGCCTTTACCTCCGTCGTATTTGTAAAATATAAAATTATGGTAGATGTTATGTTACTGAGATAGTTATGCTCTTTTATGCAGAATGAAAAATTACGGTGGTGGTCTATATATAGAGAACCAGAGCATGAACTTGTCGGCAAAATTCAACTCTATATAAATTATACAACGAGGTTAGATGAAAATAGCCTCAAGGTGAGTTGTCCCATTGTTACTCTTTATTGTTTAGGTTTTGGCTATGTTTTTTTGTTGAATACTGATTACCTTTCAGTAATGTCAAAATAGGGGGTGTTTTTAGACCAAGAGTGGCATTGATTTTTCTATGAAGTACAATGGGAAAATGTAACAGCTTGAAATTATACCAAAACATGAATTTTTAAAGGTTTCTTTTGCAGGGGGAGGGTTTAGTTGTTTCCATTTCTTGAGATGTCGTTACATTTTTTTATGACTGAATATTTAACTATGTTGACCAAACAATTTGTTGGTTGACAGTGTGGTTCTATTGCTGAAACAATGGCATATGATCTTGCCATGGAGGTTGCCATGAAAGAGCAGAACTTTCAACAAAGAAATTTGTTGCTGCATGACCCATGGAAATGGTTACTCGCTGAATTTGCATCATATTATGGCGTTTCTGATGCTTACACAAAGCTAAGGTACTCAGATGTTCTCTCGCACAACTTGAACTGATCCGTTACCCAACCCACCTATTTGGCCACTTCTAATAGTGATTCTAACATAGTACATGCATGATTTGCATTTTTCAGATACCTATCCTACATCATGGACGTTGCCACTCCCACCAACGATTGTCTCTCATTAGTATATGAATTGTTGCTGCCTGTTATAATGAAGGGGCATGCTAAGAGCACTCTGAGTCATCAAGAGGTAAAGCTCACATGTGCCCTTTGATTTATGGTTTTTAATTTGTGCCTTACACCAAGTCATTGTATTTTTTTTTGTTTTGCAGAATAGGATTTTGGGTGAGATTGAAGAGCAAATTGAGCAAATTTTTTCTGTAGTCTTTGCAAACTACAAGTCCTTGGATGAGCAATCTCCATCTGGCATCATTGATGTTTTCAAGCCAGCAACTGGGGTTGCTGCACCGGTTTTGGAACCTGCTGTGAAACTGTATAATCTGCTTTATGATATATTATCTCCTGAGGCACAAAATAAGTTATACAGCTACTTCCAGGTTCACGAGTCTACCCTTGTTGATACTTGATAGCAATACTGGTGTTTAGGTAATTGTAGAGGTCATAAAATGGGCGAATTGGTTGACCTGAAACACTTATTTTCCAACTTTTCAAACATGTTTTATAAATATTTATTTATTATGATCATAAAAAATGTGTTGCAAATATAACCTATTTTTTAATAGAAAATTTACTAGGTTTTATGCATTAGCATTAAGCTTTGGCTAATTTTTTACCCTTTGAGCCAGTTAAAAACAAATATGTCCCAAATTGACTTATTCATAAGCTAGTGGGTCGAAAATGCCACCTCAGTAACTCATACTCCCTTAGTCTCGTAAAAGTTGCAACAGGTTTCATTTTTGGGATGTTCCTATGTTCTCATATATGGGATTAAAGATTATTCAGGAGAGTGAATATGCAATTTTTATTTATGTGTAGAATACATAATTCTATTATTGAACTAACTTTAGCAATTATTACTAGGCTGCTGCCAAGAAAAGATCAAGAATGCACTTGACTGAAACAGATGAATATCTTAGTGGCACTGGGGAAGGAAATGTGATGGATCCTATTACTGTCTCTACTGCTTATCAGAAAATGAAGTCTCTATGCATAAACATTAGGAATGAGATTTTTACAGATATTCAGATTCATAATTGCAATATACTTCCAAGGTAATTTTCTCTCCGTATTTCATGATTAGATTCAGTCTCTTGGCAATGTTACTTCTGTTACCAAAATATTATAATCTGGAGGTGGAAAAAATGGGCAGATCAGACGTGGCGAGTAATGGGTCAAACCAGTCATTCTTTTACATGGTATCAGAGTCTTAGGGTTCTGCGCATCACCACAAAAACATACAACCCTAGCCGTCGCCACTGAGTTCAAACCCTAGACAGGGCGGTGTGCCGCCACCGCCGCCGCCCTGTCCCACCTTTGTTCTGTTTCGTTTCTTCTCTGTTTTCTAGTTTTTATTGAATAAAGCTTTGTTATCGACTGAATATTCAAACAAGATATATATTCTTTTGGTTGGTTCACAATCATATTCTTGGTTTATTCTTGAATTATGACTCACAAAATGCAACAATCACTTGTTTTTTCCTTTTTTTTATTCTCGATGTTTTAGCCGTACCAAAGACCACACCAAGGACCACAGTCCACGGCCATCGATCTCAAACTACGGTTTGATTGATTTTTTTTCTTTTTTTCTTTTTTATAGATCTACGAATCTTATCTCTTGATCTACGAGTCATAAAGATCGCCATCTGACCATGGTCACCGGCCTTTCTCTTTGTTTTTTTCTTTTTTTCTTTTTATGTCTACGGATTTTCTCTTGATCTATGGATCCAAAACACCGCCTCCTAAACACGGTCACGTGTCTTGTTTTTTTATTCCTTTAGCTTTAATCTCTTGATCTACAGATACAAGTGACAACCGGCTACTAGCCTCGACAAGTCATGAACGACTATGGTCGTCATTATTGATTTATCATTCTGAGAATCAAGAACTGAGAATCAAGAACCAATTAAATATCAAGCCAACTATGAGTAACGCAATCAACCAAAACATGAATGACAACATCAAGCATAACATCGTCTTTTGGCAAAAGTTTGGATAGTTGAGTCGATTGAAACATTTTATCTTATTATTATTGATTTATGTTTTGTTTTTTTTTTCAGTCTTAGCATACGTTACTTCCGCTATGATTGCGGGGAGTATTAGAATATATTATTAGGGTTAGATTAGAATGAGCCCACGGACCCAGTTAGGTTTTTAGGGTTACTTGTTATCTCTATATATTGTAACCTAACTATTCAATAATATTATTCATTATTTTACCGTCTTACAGTAAACAAGTAAAGTTGTGACCCGTGTGAAACGAGTCGGGTCATTTTGAGTTGACCTGGGTCCTAAAAGTTGTTTGTCCCTTTAAAATACATTTTGTTTAAATAAAAAAACAAGTGTGTAATGTAAATTATGATCTGAAAAGTTAGATTACTTTGGTAATGGTCTAAATAAAATTATTTTTAATATACAATATTCTATGTAGAATGGGGTGAGTAATAATTTTTCTACAAAGTGGTGGCGTTTTTGCTGAATGGGATGGAAAACATGTGTGTTACACACTAAATAAAGCATGTACTGTATTTTAAAAATATGATAGAAATAATATTCACTCTGCTACAAGCTAATATATTACAATTTATCTGTTTTGCAGTTTCGTCGACCTACCAAATCTTTCCTCTGCAATATACAGTGTTGAACTTAGCAACCGAATGCGATCCTTCCTCGTTACCTATCCTCCGTCTGGTCCTTCTCGTCCCGTTACAGAGCTTGTAATTGCAACTGCAGATTTCCAAAAGGATCTTGCCACCTGGAATATCAAGTAATTTAAACATTTTCTTTCTACCTTTTGTATTGTCGATAATTATTCTTCTTTGCACAACTTAGTTCAAATTGTTTCAGTCCCGTGAAAGGTGGAGTGGATGCAAAAGAACTGTTTCATCTCTATATCATCATTTGGATTCAAGATAAGCGCCTTTCATTGCTTGAGACGTGTAAATTAGAAAAGGTAACTTCCGTCTGCATTTGGCATATTTCACTTTTAAAAGAAAGTTTAAATATACATACAATTCTAACCCTTGTTTATTGCGATAACCTATTAACCTAACTAGAGTCCCACACAGGCCATGTTGCCACTGTAAGCTTGGTTTTAAAAAGCGCGCCTAGGCGCAAGGCGGCCCTTGAGGCGAGGGTTAGGGCTTTTTGTAACACAAGGCGCATGTTTTACAAGAAGCGCAAGAAAAACGCGATTTTTTGGGGAAAAATCCCTTTGAGGCTCGCGCTTCTTGTACATGGGGTGTTTTTTTTGCTTTAAAGTGCTATAAATGTTGCTAAAAAGTTATACATACATGTAAATAATACGTTAAAGCATATACAAACATTATTTATAGCTATATTTTGGGTGGGGATGCTAAAAACCTATAGGAATATATTAATAAAATTATATAAACACTTAGCGCTTCGCATACGAAAAGCCATCCGCTTTTGCTCTTCGCGCTTCTGTTTTAGACCTTGTTGCCTTGGTGCGCTTCTCGCTTTTTTGAACCAAGACAAGTTGGGGTTAAAGTGGTAAAACTAGTGGTCTACAATGAATTTTAAAATTAAAAAAAAATATACTCAAACTAGTGGTAAAACTAATGGTGTAAATTGTATATTTGAATTTATTTTCCCAGTGTCATTGTTATGAATGACTTATTGTAGCTGCAACTGGTACTTACAGGGTCTTATATCTGTCCATATTAAACTTTAGGTATTTAACTAATATTTAAATAGTTTCTTAAATAGTAGTCAATTCGAATGCGGCATTTAATTCGATGAAGTATTTCATTCTTTAGTAAATTTAGTAACTTTTCTGGAAGTACGCAAAGTTCTATGTATCATGATTACCGAATACACAATGAGTGGATGATAAGTATAATTTATTTAGGATTATAATATATAAAAGTATTTGATTTTGATGTACGTAATGATATACTATGGGTTTTTGGTAATGAGACGGGCATCACGTAATACCATACCTATTCCAAACCTGTGAAATATAGTGGATAATAACTAATTAGCTAAAATTTATGAAACAAAGTTTGAAAAATGAAATGATGTCATTTAGTATAAAATGGAGGAAGTATTTATAAAACCATTCCATTTTTTCCTAGATGATCGAAAGCGATTATGAATTTGCAGGTAAAATGGTCTGGTGTTAGAACACAACATTCTACAACCCCATTTGTTGATGACATGTATGGCCGGCTTACGGAAACTCTAAACGATTATAATGTCATAATATGCCGATGGCCAGAGTATACTTTTGCTTTGGAGAATGTAAGCCCTTACTATTCCTTAATTTAGCATCCAGCCTTGTTTCTTGATGGTTGACTATGTAAAGATAATTTGCATGAATGAGCTAATTTGGACAATTAAAAAAACTAGTATTGGTGATTTTTTTCCCTAAAATTGGTCACTCTAGCTAATTATAATGTTTGGCATTTTCCGAAGAAACATTGATGATTGCAACAACAATCCTAGTATTCATTTCTCTCCATTCTCCATTCTGTGTGACCCATATTCTCATTGTGTTTTCTATTAAACGTCAAGTAATAAGATCCTTAATCATATTTTTATTTCTTCCCACACCGTATAAATGGAATCAACAAAATGAAATTGCATTAATAGGTTTATGTTATAGCTCTACTTACATTAAAAATCTTTCTAGGGTGTCTTCTAATCCATTTGCTTTAATTTGGTATTTGACAAATAGGCCATGTGGACATTGAAAAGGCGGTAATCGAAGCTTTGGACAAACAATTTTTTGACGTTATAGCACCTTAAAAGAGAACCTGACACCAAAGAAATTTGGCTTCAAGTATGTCCAAAAGCTTGCCAAAAGAACAACAAATCCTTATGTTGTGCCTTCTGAGGTTTGTTTAGCTATGTTTTGGTGTGCATATATGGTTTTAATTTCACTGTAAAGGCCAATACTATCATTTTTTAATTTAAAATCGATATGCATATTCTTAAAATGTAACACCAACATTTCTATATTTGAGAATTTGATGAGATTTGCAACATTTCCTTTGCTTTCACATAGGGAAAGTTTATGTTTATTTGTGGTTTGCAAAATATCTAAAATACAATAAATGCAAAATAAACGAAACCTTCATTTATCGTTATGGCAACAATAAGGAAACGAGTCAGTTTACATAAAATAACTTTTTATGGATATGTAAAATTTGTTATCCATATTTTAATGGTTTTTCTTCCTTATTTCTTTTAGCTTGGCATTCTGTTAAACTCAATGAAGCGAATGCTAGATGTTTTGCGTCCCAAGATTGAAGCTCAACTGAAGTCATGGGGTTCATGTTGTATTCCGGATGAGGGAAATACAGCAGCTGGAGAGCGTCTAAGTGAAGTGACGGTGATGCTTAGATCAAAGTTTAGAAACTACCTTCAAGCGGTTGTAGAAAAACTTGTTGAGAATGTGAGTGTCTTACTCCTTACTTTTTTGGGCATGTTGGATATGAGATCCAATTGGTTAAATTTTTTGTAGATGTCGGGCCAGGTCAGATTTAATTTCGTAATATTATATGCCATCTTTAAAGTTTTCTGTACATAATTTAGTGATTTAGGAGGTTGTATAATTTTGGTGGACCGTGGACTTTTCTACTACTATACTCCCTTGACTCATCTTTTCTTTATTGTTATTAAAAGAAAGCTAAAACTTATCAGATCTAACTACTTTGGTAGTTGGTCAAAATCATTCATCCTTGTAAACTGTAGTTTTCTCTTTAAGAAAGATATATTTTTCTTTCCGAATTTGTTAATCCTTTCATTTGTCAAGTTATTATTGCAGTTTTTTTTCATAAATTGTGCATTATTTCATATGGGACAGACAAGGATGCAAAATAGTACAAAATTAAAGAAAATTCTTCAAGACTCAAAGGAAAGTGTGACTGAATCTGAGATCAGAAATAGAATGCAACCACTAACGGAACAGCTTACAAACAACGTGAATAATCTCCACACCACCTTTGAGACCCACGTTTTTATTGCAATATGTCGAGGATATTGGGATCGGATGGGACAGGCAAGTTTTTTTATTTAACATAAAAGCATAAAACTCCTAAAATAAAGAAAAGAAAAGGTCGAATATTATTTAGGCATTTGATTGTAATTGTGTTGATATTGCAGGATGTTTTGAGTTTTCTTGAGAACAGGAAAGAAAATAAATCATTGTACAAAGGCTCAAGAGTTGCTGTATCTGTAAGTAGATCCAGTTTTTTCATTCTTTAATTGTTTAAATTATATACCATTGTTATTTGAGCTAGCCACATGACAAATACTGCAAAGAACGATTTAGGTACAATATATAAATATACATAGGTGCATAATCATATACATGGATACATGTATATGCATGCATGATGTATATGCATGCATGCATAACATGTGTATATGCATAATGGTTCTCTATTGGCTTTCATATAGCAGGCCCCTATATATTATTTAGTGAGCGGTAGGGAATTTTGTAGGACAATACAAGTATTATAATTGTTTTATTTTCAGTGCTGATTTTCAGGCAAGTAAGCTTAATCTATATACTATATTATTAATTATTATTATTATTAATAATACATATATGCGAATGACAGAAAGGAAATTAAGTAATTAGAAGTTATCCTTTAAAGCTAATATTGAATAATGTACTACAGATATAAAAAACAGGTGGTTATATATGATAATCATCTGATACAATTTGCAGATTTTGGATGACACATTTGCATCACAAATGCAAAAATTACTTGGCAATAGTCTTCAAGAAAAAGACCTAGAACCACCAAGATCGATCATTGAAGTCCGATCGATGCTATGCAAAGACACAGGCTCTTCTGGCCACAAAAAGAACACTTACTATTACTAGATATCAACAGAACCGATGATGCATAACATATATGATCGTCGTTCTTGGCTGTCATTCGGCTGTGAATAAGTGCAAAGTTGTTAAAGTTAGGGTTTTATGTTGTTACATATCATAAGATTCTAACATTTTTAACACCCCATATGAATGTACAACCCATATTTCAGGATAAATGTATTATTTGTAGAAATAGACAAGTTGGTGTTAGATAGCAAACCAGATGCCATTAAATTATTTTTAATACAGGTTATATATATACATACAATGTAAAATCAGATTGATCGATTTTAGGTGTGGATGAACTCTCGTTTTCTATTAACCTTGATACTTTTAATTGTCTTAATTAAAAGAAAAAGATTGAGAAACTCAATATTTGGACATTTACGTCATGAAGAAAATTAAGAATTATATAAATAAAAATTGCTAGAGTAGCTTTAAAAATAGAAACGAAGTGTCAACTAAAAACAGTTAATATTTTTAATTTCATTCCACTAAAAACTCACCCAGCAAGAAATATTGGTGTTCAAAAATAGCTGACCGAAAATCAAATCCGAAAAACATGAGATCCAAATCCAAAAATTCTCGAATTTCAAATATTTGGATATCCAAAATAATTTGGATTCGGATATTGATAAATTTTAAAATATTTGGATATGTGATTATTTGAAACTTAAAAACATATATTAAAAAAGGTTTATTTAATTATATATTTGAAGGCTAGCCAGACATTAATCTACACAATAAGATTAATATAAAATCAAAATACAGATTGCATTTTGACAAGTGATTATAACATATCATAATTCGCATCCTATTAAATTACAAAAAAGATAAAAGTACAAGAGTAAAAAATTACAGACACAAACAACAAAATGTAGAGTTGACAAAAGTATGAGCACCAACTTGTATAAGTTGATGAGTATTCAAAGCTGATAATAGAAAGTTGTTATACTTTTGTCAAAAGTGTGTCAGTGACACATGACTTCTACGTATCGGATGAAATCAGTATTCAAGCTTCTGAATACTTTATCTTCAAGATACGGAAGGCTTCATTTTTTTCGGAATAATGTGAGTAATTTTAATTTTCGTAATAATAAATATAACTTGTGTAATAATAGATAGAACTTGCGTATTATGAATATAACTTGCATAATTATATACCATATATCGCTCCATTGTGGCACGGACGAAACTACCCCTCCCCCAAAGTAAATGTATCATGCCCTTGTGACTTTGTACCATTCACACAAAAATTACACTTTGTATAGTAATCGCTTCCTATATATATGTATATATATAGGGTAGAGTTATCTTGAGAATCATTATTTTTATGAGAACTCTATAAACCAATATGAGTCACACATTTAACTGACATGCAAGTCACATGTCATTTCCATCTTTTTAAAAACGTTCGTAACTTTTCTTAACGACAATACTTTTTCAAAAAAATATCACCTTAATTTCAGTATTTTTTATCTTTCTAACAAATACCATATTAATATTTTAAAAAAAAAATCATACACTCGTTATTTACACATGTGTAAATCTTGTTATACACATGTGTAATAGTGGTTTTACACATGTGTAATACCAGATGGTATTACACATGTGTAAAACGAATTTCTTAAAAATATGAGTTTTCTTTATAATTTTTTATTTTTTAATTAAAAAGGGAAACAATGTAAACATTTTGTGTTTTTAATTCTATTACTTTAGATATGTTAAGATTGTAAATACTCTCATGGATGTTGGAGTTAAGATTGAGAATATGGTCATTGTGAGGAAATTTATTGTTAGAGGACCGTGTACGTACGGAGTACTAACTGATTCTGCGTCATGCCTGATCAAATAGTGCGGAATCCTATTTGATTGACGATCCAATCAGTGAGAACGATTACCCGATCAATATAAGATTGAACTAAACTTTATGAACGAGCAGAAATCGATCATGAACGAACTATGAACTTGGACAGGCTGTTTAGGACGCTCTGGACGGCTAGGATTTATGTGTATGCGTAATATCTCTTCAAGTGTTCTGTTTTTCCATGAATTATGTGGTATTTATAGGTTATTGGTTTCCATTCATACGATTGAACCATTAACATGGTTCAGTCGTGCGACTGAATCATGCGATTGATCCATACGCACGACTGAAGGTTAAGTCGTGCGATTGAGTCAATCTTATGTCTCAATCATACGACTAATCCAGTCTCTTGGTTCAGTCATGCGACTAGTCCATAAGCATGATGTATTCATGCGTATGGTCCATAAGTATGGGCCATTAGCATGAATACTCATCCGACTATGTTGATATTGATACATATGTACCTAGTTTACGATCTTAATGTAATATGTCTGTCATGTCCTAAATGTAAATGAAATGTATGAGTTGAATGAAACAGAATATGTGATTGATGATCTTAATATTAAATGTTTCAGTGTATGTTTCAATGTTTATTATTTATTAACGCATATTAACCCAACTATATAGGTTTGTGGTTGTTTGAATAGATCTTAGTCAAGTAATGATTGAGAAACATATTCAAACTTAGTCGTATGAAGTTTTCATACGAATGGACCATGCTAATGGACCATACGCATGAATACTTCATACTAATGGACCAGTCACACGACTAAATCGTACGGAGACTCAGTCACATAACTGAACCTTTAGTCATGTGATTGACTCAGTCGCATGCTTTAGTCGCACGACTGAACCATGCTAATGGTCCAGTGGTACGATTGACTAACCCTAACCTATAAATACCATTTAATTCGTGGAAAAACGGGACACTTTCAATATTTCGACTCCTACTCGTACCCTAGCCGTCCAAAGACCTTAGAGACCATGTTCCAAGTTCATAGATCCCACAAAATCGCATTGCAATTGTTCATAATGTTTAGATTCATTCTAAGATCGATTCTACGTGCGTTCTCACTGATTGGATCACCAATCAAATAGGATTCTGCACTATTTGAGTTGGTATTCATGTAAATCAGTTAGTATTCCATCCGTACACGGTCCTAACAAGTGGTATCAGAGCTTTGGCTCTAGATTTACGTGTGATTCCATCGATTTTGGCCTAAAAATTGTGTTTTTCACTCAAAAATTCAATCTTTTTGTGTCAAAAAGTGTTTTCGAAGTCTTCTGGTCATAAAGTTAACGTATTTCGTCATGCGACAATTAGGGTTCGTAAGAAATTCGTGTTTTTGCGTCAAAGTGTTCAAAACATTCGTTTTTGCAAAAGCAGCAGTCTTCAGTCGCACGATTGACTCAATCGCACGACTGAACTCATTCGCACCCTCCATACGCATGATTGAACTCAGTCATCTCGTTCATTCGCATGACTGAACAGCTTCATTCGCATAGACTCAAACCACACTCTCCTTCCACATGACTGAATCCAATCACACGAATGAATTCATCCGCATACTCCATTCGCATGATTGACCCAATCGCATAAGTTCAATCGCACGAGTGGTCCATTCGCATAAGCAAAGTATTTGACTTAACAATTTTCAAGTTAACTAAATGGAAGAGCAATACTCAGCTTTTACTGCAGGGAGAGACACGAGAATCCAGAACCTCTTACTTATGGAAAATAAGACAGGGAATCACAATAAAACCCCTAAGCTAATAACGTTAGACAATTACCCTCAATGGAAGCAACGCTTTGAGATTTACTTAAATGGAGTTGATCCCAACCTTTGGGAGTCAATCGAGACAGGGTATAACATGCCAGTAGGTGCTGATGGAGTGAAAATGACTTTGGGAGGGATGAATGACACACAAGAGGCAAAATATAATGCAGAGAAGAAAGTGTACGCCCTGTTAACTCAGTCTATACCGAAGGATATATTCCATCAATTCTCTCATAATAAACAGGCTAAGAAAGTTTAGATAGCATTGGAAAAACATTTTGAAGGGAATGCTTTGTTAAAAGCTCTAAAGGCAAAAGCGTTGAAGAAGGAGTTTGACGACTTCTCTTCAATGGGTAAGGAAAGTCTAGATGATGTAATCGACAGGTTCTATCATCTCATGAGTGAGCTACATATTCATGGAGTTAAAATGTCTATGGAAGATAAGGTTTCCAGTTTGGCTGATGGGTTACCATAGAAGTGGGATTCATTTGTATCTAACCTAAGACAGAACAGTATTTTGGAAAAGTTAGATATAAATGATTTCATCCTGAAATTAAGAGAGGAGGAACTTAGGATGAAATACATGTCGCAGAAAGGAACGTATGATCAAAATCCTTCGGTTTACAATGCCGCTTCTACAGCAACCAGTTCAGGAGCACCCGTTCAGACGACTTTTGTTTCTAGTTCAACTGCTCCTTCACAAACCATAACTTCTGGATCCGACACATCTGGGTTATCAAGTACCCAATTTATTGCACCAGAGGCTAATGCTACGAAGTTGAAAACTGAGAACCTCGGGAACATCACTGTGGAGGTGGCTAAAGAACACATGGATTTATTGGCTGCTGTGGTACACTCATATGACGGGTTGGTTGCAGGAAAGATTGGTAACTGCCATCTAGCAGATGAAGACTACGAACAGGTAGACGAGAACGAGCTTGAACGTATGGACATAATGTGGGCGTTAGCAAGTGCTGTTCGGAGGGCTAAGAAGTTTGTTAAAAAGACGGGACAAAACTTGATAGCTACCAAAGACACTACATTTGGGTTTGACAAGTCCAAAGTGACCTGTTTCAACTGTGGTGAGAAGGGGCACTTTAAATGTGAATGTGTAAAGCCTAAGAAGACTGGCAACGGGAACCTGTTCTCGACATTCAATCATCAGGATAAACCAACTGGGGGAGCTACATCGTCTAGCACCGAGACAAAGGCCTTGACTGCTCAAGGTGATGAAAGGCAAGACTGGACCTTCAAATTCGTGCCTCCGGGAGAATCCAACATTGTAAATGTTGAGGTGTTGGATGACGATACTAAAAGTGAAGACGATATCGTAGTCGAAATAGCCATGTCAAAAACTGAAGAAGCTGTGAAAATGGTCAAACCTGTGATTGAAGAAAGGTGACAAAACTACATGTTCAGAATCTCCAGCAGCTGAAGAAACAATCTCTGCACTGATGGCAGATTCAACTGAATCTTCTTAGGTAAGTTCTAAAGACCAATTGTTTGATAATCATGCTTGTTTTGAATGTAATAAATTTAGGGAAAGCATTGATTTGAAATTTGCTAGGTTATTAGATCATAACGATAGCTTAGTAAAGGACTTGCAATTGTGCACAGAAGCAAATCGTGTTTTAAAACAAAACGAACACAGTTACAAAGAAAAAATAGAACTATAAAATAAACAACTAAGGAAAACCGAAGTTGTGGCTTTTAACCAAGCAAATGACATTAAGTTCTATTTAAACTCCCTTGAAGAAACTAAAAAGGAGAAAACAGTTTTGGAAGTCGAAGTAAATTCTTTAAAATAAAAACTGCACAGTTGGACTAGTTCTTCACATAGAGTTAAAAACTTGGTTAAAGAACGAAACAACGGGGAGGGATTAGGTTTCAAAGTGGTTCCACCACCACATGAGATTTTGTTAAATATGAAATATCGACCAGTAAACAACAATTCTATTAAGGATCATGTGGTGACTACTCCTCTAGTTTGTGATCTAGATTCCACGTGTCAAAAGATAGAATCTGCCACTAAAGAGAAGGATGACACTTTGAAATCTAAGGGTAAATTGCCTATTGTTAATTTAGACGAACAGTTTAAAGCGGTTAATATATAGTCAGGATCTACCACGTCTTCTTCTGAACAAAAAGTGACTAAACAACCTAACCTACCATGTGCTCCACATAACAGTCCAAACAAACAAAAGGCAAAAGAGGTTTGAACTGCTCAAAAGATAAAGTTTATTAAAGAAGTTAAAACATCCAAACAAGTAGAGTTGAAACCCAAAAAGACCAAAGTCACACCGCTCTCACACTCTTCTCCACAGAGACGTCTTTCCCAACATGTAGAAGTTCGCTCATGCTACAATTGTGGAAAGAGAGGACATATAGCTTCTAATTGTCCTCAGTATCAGACACTGAGAAAGAAAGTTGAGCTTCAAGATTCTAAATAGATTTCTTCTAAATGGAGTTCTATTACTCCACCTAAAAGAAATAATGAAACTAAGGTTCAAACCAGAAACCAGTTGTCTGTTTATCACAACAGGCATGCACAAAGCTGGCTTGTGGAAAGAAAAATCAAGTCAAATATCTAATACTGAGAGCAGTAAGAAGCATGATATGCCCTCACCCTCAAATAGACAATGGGTTGACTTTTTGATGTGTGATTGCTCAGGGATATCCAAGCCAGTTAAGGCTTGGGTCCCAAACCTTAACTAATCATTTCCTTTGAATGTGCAGGGTGTTTGTTATAGTGTTATCACAAACATATGAATTGTAGATAGTGGAGCTTCCATGCAAATGACTGGAAACCTGTCTCTCCTCTCAAACGTCAAACAAATTAAAGGAGGACATGTTTCTTTTACGGGAAATAAAGGAGGATACATCATGGCACAGGGAGAAGTGGGAAATCAGAAAGTTAAGTTTGACAAGGTGGTCTTTGACAACAAGAAGTGCTACGTGTTGAAGAAGGAGTACACCATTCCTGAAGACCAGGTCTTAATGTCAGTTTCAAGATACAATGATTTATATGTATTGGATCTAACATAGGTCTCAACAACCAATAAACAAGTCCAATATTTCTTGTCAAAGGCAACTGAGAAAGATTCCATCTCCTAGCATAGGAGGATGGGACACATAAATCCAAGGAAGATGAATCATCTTATTCAGATTGATTTGGTCAACAGAGTTAATGTCAAAAACTTTCAACTTTCGGATTTCTGTGTTGCATGTAAGAAGGGAAAACAGACCAAGAAGTCTCACAAGGCAAAGAATGTCAACTCTATTGAACTGCCTCTTGAACTTCTACAAATGGATCTGTTCGGTCCGGTGAGCACCAAGAGTATTGCTGGGGATCTGTTTGTTATGTAGTCACCGATGACTACTCCAGATTCTCTTGGATGATGTTTCTGAAATCCAAATCAGAAACATTTGATTCGTTCAAACAACTTGTGACCACTTTGGAATCTCTATACAAGTTAAAGGTACGTCAGATCCGCTCAGACAATAGGACAAAGTTCAAGAATCAGTGGATGGAGGCATTCTGCAAAGAAAAGGGAATTGTACATCAGTTCACATCTACCTACACTCCATAGATGAATGGAGTTGCTGAAAGGAAGAACAAAAGCTTGATAGAGACTACCAGGACGATGCTAGCAGACTCGAAACTGCCTATCCAATTCTGGAACGAGGCAGTGGCCAATGCATGTTACACTTTGAATCGAGTCTTGGTGGTTAAACGACATGGAAAAACGTGTTACGAGTTGCTACAACGACGTAAACCTAATCTGGAGTACCTCGAACCGTTTGGGGCACCATGTACGTTGCTGAAGAACATCAGTCAGGAAAGTTCAGTGACAAGGCTGAAGAAAGGATATTTCTAGGATACAACATACCGAACAAGAGGGTTTACAATAATTCAACTGGTCAAGTAGAAGTGTGGTGCAACGTCGATGTTCAGAGATACACCACCCCTCCTGCAGGAAAAGGACCAGCTTTCTTTTTTGATTATGATGGATTCTTCAAGTCCTTCAACATTCCTCTCACGCCTTCTGATGATGAGCTATCTACAAAGATGATGTATGATGTCTTAAACACTCCGCCCCTAGACTCGACAGCATTTGGTTCACGAGGCCAATCTTCTAGCAGCTTAGGGGGAGTACAAGAAGTTAGTGACTCCTCTGATGATGAAAATGTGGAGAATGTTCAGGTGGAACACGAGAAACAGGTTCCTGCTATAACAAGTAAACATGCATCTGATGCTGATGCCTCTGACACTTCGGAACCTCAAACTCCAGTAGTTATAAATTCTGACTCTAGAACTCACAATCTAGGTCAGGATGTAGCTGTTCCCACCACTCCTGGGTTACGACTTAATGTTTATCATCCTCTGGACAATGTCATAGGGGATGTACAATTGGGAGTACATACACGAAATCAGCTATACTTAGCTGATTATGCCTCAGTCATGGAAAAAGGATACCTTCACGATGGAGCTTAGTGATGTTTTGTGTCTTAATTTGAGCCAAAATATGTAAGTGACACCTTGAACGATGAGGCTTGGGTGAGTGCCATGCAAGAAGAACTTCTTCAATTCAAGAAGTTAGGTGTGTGGACTCTGGTGGATAGACCTAAAGGTGCTAAGGTCATTGGCACGAAATGGGACTTAAAATGCAAAAAGGATGACCAAGGGGTCATTATCAGAAACAAGGCTCGACTTGTAGTTCAAGGATTTTGACAAGTCGAGGGTATTGATTACAATGAAGTGTTTGCACCCAGGGAAAGAATGGAAGCCATCCTTATCTTCCTAGCCTATGCATTGTATATGAAGATTAAAGTATATCAACTTGATGTGAAGAGTGCATTCCTTCATGGTGAAATCCGAGAGACAGTGTATGTCAGTCAACCCAAGGGATTTGAGGATCCATATCATCGGGACAGAGTTTACAAGCTAGACAAGGCTCTATACGGGTTTCATCAAGCCCTTAGAACAGATTTATGTTGTACACTGTTTTGTGAAACATGGGTTTTGAAGAGGAGTGATTGATTGTACGCTGTTTATCAAAGAAAAAGATGGTGACTTGCTTCTTGTACAGATTTATGTTGATGACATAATCTTCGGATCCAAAAACGAAGAGTTATGTAAAGAATTTGAAGCAGTAGTGAAAGCAGAGTTTGAAACGAGTGCAATGGGAGAAATAAAGTTCTTCCTCAGATTACAGGTGGATCAGACACCTAAGGGAATTTTCCTACATCAAACCAAGTGTGTAGGCGATATTCTCAGTCGGTTTGATATGGAGAATGCTTCGGCAGCTGGAACTCCTCTTACTACAAACCACGATGTAGCACCCGATGAAAGCGGCGATCTGGTTGATGCCACCATGTACCGAGGAATGATCGGATCCCTCATGTATCTCATAGCCTCACGACTTGATATCATGTACGCTACGTGTCTATGCTCCAGATATCAAGCGAATCCGAAAGTCAACCATCTTATTGGGGTTAATAGGATATTTTGTTATCTGAAGGGTACACCAACACTAGTGTTGTGGTATCCTCATGATGATGACTTCGAGCTTACGACGTATAGTGACTCGGATTACGGCGGTTGCAAAATGAATTACAAGTCAACATCAGCAGGATGTCAATTCTTTGGGAGGAGATTAGTGACCTGGCCGTGTAAAAAACAGACCTCGGTTGCTCTATCAACCTGTGAAGCCGAATATGTTGCTGCTGCAAGTTGCTGTTCACAAATCATCTGGATTCAACAGCAAATGCGGGATTATGGTTTGCAATTCTCTAATACTCCTATATATGTTGATAACTCTGCTGTGGTAGCTGTAACTAAAAATCCGGTCCAACATCCTAAAACCAAACACATCAGGATTAAATGTCATTTTATACGTGATTGTTTTGAAAAACATTTAATCGATGTGGTTAAAATTAATACAGATTTTCAATGTGCCGACCTCTATACAAAAGCTTTTGATAAACTGAGATTTCTATATCTCTTAGAGGTTAATGACGTGAAAAAGAAAAGTGATGTAATCTCAGACGATGAAAACGTGTAGTCCGACACTATGTTTATTTTTATTTTTATTTTTAATTTTTTATTATTATTACCTGTCTTATAAAATTCAAAAACAGCAAAAAGATTTTTGGTTTTAGAATTTTAGGGGGAGAATAGGTTAAGAAGTTAGTGTTAATCTTAGTTGTTCTAAATTCAGTACATTAAAAAAACCGAGGGAGGAGGACAGGCTAGACCTCACTGGTGACTTCATTTCAAACTAAGTTGTTCAACTAGCTGTGGGTTTCCATCTTATCACTGGTTAACACAATCAATTATTTCCAATAAGGGGTGATGAGCAATTAAACGCCACAAATGTGTGCGGATGACCACAAAAAGAGCAAAGCACGAAAAAATTGAAACATAAACGCAATCAAGCTAATAACAAATGTTGTTGGTGCGTTATGTGCAAAATGAAAAAAATATATGCTCTAACAAGAAGTAGGTTGTGTGCCTCTCTGCTGTGCGGTGGCACTGACCTGAGGATAAGCATAACCTAGATATTCTAGAATTCATTGTTGTTTGCCGCCTCTCTGCTGTGCGGTGGCACTGACCTGAGGCTGGCTTCTCTTTGAAAACTCTAAGAATAGTTTCTTCTTGTCAAAATACCCGTAGACCGCTCAAAAATCTCCTGAGGAATGTTGATTACCATATAAGCATAGGATCCACAAATGCTGGTTGAAATAATAAACCTAATGTATCACCAATCTGTGTCAAAAGTCGTGTATGGATTTAAGTGGACAAGTATACTGACCATCGTGGCGGCAATTCTTGAAAGTGCAAATCAATGTGTGCATCTTATAGTACTAGTATGATTTCCTAAACTTGCTAATGACTCTCGATGGAAACAAGAATATAGCATCAAAAGATTTTGGTAACACATCCTGAATGATTTGATTACCTGTATGATTCCATAATGAATCATTCTAGTTATGGTCAAAATAACTTGAAGCTGTACTGTTCTAGAAAAAAATCTGCTAGATATCTATCTTAAAATTTCCACCTCACACAAAATCATAAAAATACATTCAGTTTTATCTTTTAGTTATAGTTTTTTTATTTTGTTTCAATTTTTTGTAAAAGTTAGTTTTAATAGTCGGACTATATAGTGGAATTTTATCTGGGATTTAATCACCTAAAAGGGTCACGTCTGAGGTGACCACACGTGTTTTCAAATGTCAAATGGGTCACGTCTGAGGTGACAAAATGTTTTACTGTTAATAGGATCACGTCTGAGGTGATCAAATGTTTCCAAAGTTAAAAACGATCATGTTTGAGATGATCGAATGCTCGAAATGTTTTATCAATAGTTAAAAGGGTTAAGTGTCAAATGATCATAAAGTCAAAATCGTAAGTATGACCCATTCGCACGACTGGACCATAAGTATGGACCAGTCGTACGATTGCGCCATATGAATGAGCCCAATCGCACGACTAAGCCACATGTAAGGCCCAAACATGCAATTAGACCATTAGCATGTGTAACTTCATGCGATTGGATCATCAGAATGAACCAATCGCACAAATGGAAGCAACCGAATGGGGTTGTCGCACGACTGAAACCTAGTCGCACGACTGAAGGTGACCGATTGAGTCAGTTGCACGACTGAGACTCAATCGCACGAACCAACTGTGCGATTACATCCAGTCACACGACTGGAGAAAACCCTAGTATAAATAGAAGGGAAGTCGGTCGCAAACCCTATTCACCCCAATCGCTCTTGTTTATCGCATGACTTAACGAGACTCTGCCCGATTTTTGTCTTATTGCTCTAAACTGCTATTTGTTGTATTCTAACAATTTCCAGCGATTGTCCAGGTAATGCGCGATGTTCTACACTCCAAAGACTCAACAATCTGTGCCCCCGACACTCAAATTTTAGCCCTAAAACTGACCGAAACTAGTTTGACCAATAAACCGATAAAACTAAGTTAAAAATTAAAATAAAGGTTATTAGGAGCTATGTTGGGTGTTTGCGAGACTAATGAGCCATACCACACGTCTAACACTACGATTTGATCAAAATTTGAATTTGAATTAACCAACAGTCTATCATGCAAATAGGAGCCCTGATGAACTTCATTGCATGACTGAGCCGGGCGAATGGCTCAATCGCACGACTGAGATGGGTGAATGTCACAATCGCATGATTGAACCATGCGAATAAGTTCAGTCGCACGACCAGTTCATCCGCTTGGTAGAGCATACGACTAAGCCTAGTCGCATGCTCAGTCGTGCGTATGAGCTCAGTCGCACAGTTCATTCGCATGACAGAATGGGAAGATTCAAGTTAAGAAATTCAAATGGTTATTCATTTACACACTCTAATGTTTATCTATATTGTGTAACAGATGACGAGTCGATGGACCATGAGCACTAAGCACAACATATGTGCTCACCTAGATTTGACTTCCAGGAATGCTGCAGAGTTCTCGGGCATCATCACATTCCTTCGGAGATCTAGGATATTTTGAGCCATCTCGATACCATGTACACCTTATCGCTCAGTCCAACAGGCTTTCTGGGAAAGCGCTGTTGTGGACAGGTCCTCTAAGCCCCATTGCATCAGGAGCTCGATATTCGACCATGCCATTGAGATCACAGAGGATGATCTCAGGACTATTTTAGAGTTTGGAGATGACGCTGATTGCCCCACACGAGTACATCCACTTACGGTCCGAGGCTGCTTTCTGAGGGCTAAGTACTCTTGAGACATCAATGCAGGTGTGTGCTCAACAAGAGCAACTTGTGCCCCCAGTTTAGTACCTCGCCCATGTGCTGCTCAAGTGCATAGCTTCGCTTAAGGGAGGGTTCGACGAGCTATCCGATCATATCCAGAACGCTTACGTTTTCTCTAGGATGATCTTCACCTATCTAGTGGAGAACATTGAGGGAAAGGGGAAGGGGGTTTGCATGTACCCTCGATTTATTCAGATGATCATAGATCAGAAGCTACCATCGCTGCCCAAAGAGAAAGAGGATGTAGTGGTGCTTGAGGTGATGGATGATACCACCTTGGGCCATATGAGGGTGTACAGGGGGAAGCAGGTGAAGCCCCCTATCAGAAGATTGTTCGGGCATCTAGCCCGAGAGGATTATGTGGCGCCTGCTAGGAGAAAGTGGCGCCATGAGGACACTGATTCGGATGTCGAGCAGATTGTGCTCCGGATGACTCCGACGATGATGATAGTGGTGATGGTGGAGATGCAAGGCCGCCCAATAGAGGGCCCCCACTGCTGATATAGCATCTCCATCATCCACCCAAGGTGGAGCAGAGTCAGCTGGTTTCCATCAGGACTTTCATCCTGTTGAGGAGGAGGAGACAGACGAGGAGCCTTTGACTCGTACTGTGGGGAGCAGGGTGGTTGCCACCGACCGAGGTATTCGGGAGGTTGGAGGACGCCCTAGAGAGTCTGGGGATATTGCTGTAGATCCCACTTATGCCCCTGATCAGCCCAACAACATCCCAGGGGGATCATCCTCCTCAAAGGGCATGAGGGAAAAAGGATGGCTCAGCCCCATGGGATGAAGACTAAGAGGAGGAGGATTACACTCATCTTTACCACCACTAGCCACCACTACCTCTACCACAGCCACCACTACCACCATTCCACCCACCACCACTACCACCATTCCACGCACCACCACTACCACCATTCCACCCACCACCACTACTACCACTCCACCCATCATGATTACCACACCTCCACCAGTCACCACCACAACCACCCCTTCACCATCCACACATATCCCACCACCCATCTACTCTACACCCACTACCACCACCACCACTCATGGAGCCGGGACCTCATCACAGGTCCCACATACTTTTGGATCCTCTTTCCCATCCGTTGGGTTGGAGGAGCAGCTGGCTAACCTAAACCGGTTAGTACTAAAGCTGCAAGCAATGGATGAGCAGAGAGCCACTCAGGTTAATCAGCTGATGGAGCTCAATGTCTCCCAAGCCCAGAGGATGAGGCTCAGATCCAAGAGATCGCGGAGTTGCATGAGATGCAGGCTTCGTCTGTACAGCGGATTGAGGCTCAGAGTCAGGAGATGACAGAGCTACGTGAGATGCAGACATCCTCTGTACAGAGGATACAGGATTTGGAGGCAAAGAACAAGAAGCTCATGCTGAGGCTCAAGGGATCCAAGGATGAGCCTCTAAAGATTAGAGAAGGGGATGACAATGGTGATGATGATGACGATGATGAGGATGATATTGATGATGATGGAGGAGATGATGATACGGGAGAGGATGAGTGCAGAGATGATGAGGAGGGTGATGATGTTGCTGCATCTGCTACCACTCAAGCAAGAGAGAGATGATCCAAGAAAGCTCAGGATCAGGGTGCCTCGTCCTCGGCCCTGCCAGCTGAAGAACCCATGATTCAAGATCAAAGTAATGATTAGATGTTTATGTATTTTGAACTTTTGTGTAATTGAATCATGTATTAAACTCATGTACTGAATTTTATGTATATGTTTGATTATTTAACTGTCTTGATTATTTACTAATGAATGATGTGTTACATGTTCTAAATCAAGCAGATCAACCATCTCAGCAGGATGAATATGATGTTGCTCCCCTGCAGCAGATCAAGTCTCAATTCACTATGATACTTGATCTGCAAGGGATTGTCAGGAGGTCAGTAAGCTATACTCCCGAAGAAGGAGAAATCATTCACGACCTTACTGATGAGCAACTCGCAGAGATGTTCTGGTTAAATCCTGATGAACTGGTTAAAGATGCACCTACCGTCGATGTTGCTAGTGATGACGAGCTCAACGATGTGGATGAGATAGAGATTGAAGATGTCACAACACAACATTATCCAGAATATACTGATTGAGAGGGAAATGTGGTTCCTGATTTTGGGGATACTCTCGACAGTGATATGTATTCTAAACTAGGTACGATGGAGAAGGAGGCCGAGAAATTAGAAAGCCAAGCCCAAGCCTCAGACGCTGATGTTGAGATCAAAAAGGGTGAATGGGCGGCTTGTTTTGTAGGGATCCGTGCCCAATGCACAGCGCCAAAGCCGAGTGCCTACGCCAAGCTCTACAAAGTTAAGAAGCATCTAAAGGTATCTGGAAATATTATAGCGTGGGCTTATTTTGAGGATCTTAATGCATATGCAATGACGAGGGAAAAGGGAATCGAGTACTTCAGATTCCCACATGATCTGAAGACTCTCCCTGGTTTTGAGCTCAACCAGCTGGCACGCATGAACCTGATGTATGCTAACCCCAGGAAGATGTCAGGCTGGTTTGAAGCTGCGTTGAAGAAAGAATACCACACTAGATGGTTTAAATTCAAGCCTCAACAACTTACGAGGTATATTCGAAGGTCGGAAGTGGACCCAAGGACTGGGAAACCCAAAGTGGTGCTGAAGTGGAGTCCTCCGTGCACCATTTCAAGATTCCCATGAGGGAAATACCACAGGACTTCACTCCCCACTTCATGTGGTGCTATTATGATTAGAGAACAGGAGAAGCGGTCATAGTATTGCAGAAAGAGCGCCAAATGGAGACCCCTCGGTATTTGACCTAATGTGGCTAACCAACCTGTCAGCTAGTGATGTTTTACTCTATATAGGTGGCCATTATTCTATGATACGTAGGATATCGTACAGGCCCTCTAGTTTCAGAATGTGATAAGACTCTGTTTTACATTCGTGATACATGCTGGAGTCACAGTCGAGGAGAGGCATAAGAAGTTTGACCGGGTAAGTAAGATTGAGATTCTTACTGAGAATCGAATATGGTAATCAAGTCAATGATTGAATGGCAGAAACAAACAATCAAAGAACATTCAATGCAAGAATTATACTCATAAATGCTTTTGTATTATATATATGGAACTTGATTGATTACAGAGAATAAATGATAACACAATATTCTCCATGTCTATTAGCCGTCCCCCATGTACGAGGTTATCTGTTCTATTTATAGGCAGACATGATGCCTTTTACAAAATGACTAAACTACCCCTGACCTATTACATCAGAACTATCCATGTCTATTAGCCGTCCCCCATGTACGAGGTTATCTGTTCTATTTATAGGCAAATGCGGATGAGTTGACTTGATCAGAATTTCTTAACTTGATCATCCGCATTAGTATGTTGGTCATCTGCATTGGTTAATGCGGATGAACAAATACTTATGCGCATTTGTTTGGTCATCCGCATTTGTCAAATGCGTATGAGCAAAGTCTCATCCGCATTAATACTTGGTCTTCCGCATTTTTCAATGTGTAAGAACAAATACTTGTCCGTATTTGTTACAGAAGACAACACTTGATTTTTCTGAGCAGGATCTTCATCCGCATTTCTTCTTGGACTTGTGGGATTCCATCAAAGCAATCATCAAATCACCCATTGAATTGGCATGTATGATCCTTTCAGGGTGCAACAATACTCCCCCTAAGGATTATACAACCTATTTTCTTCAATGTTTGGGAGGTGATTGATGTTGTGTGGATTCTGCTGGGTCTAGAGGAGGTAGTAAAAATGCAGCTTTAGTTGGATCCAAAATGGCTTTAATCATGTTGACAAAATCTGTTGCTTCTGACATTCTGTCCCTACTTAGCACATGTATCTTCATTTTGCTGATATTGTAGATGGCTTATATTGGTAACTTCTTCAAAGAAATAGGTTCCCAAATAGAAATAGTAGAGAGACCATCTTTGTGAATCAGTAAGCTTCCACCCACATCTACCTCAAGTTTGACAATGTTCCCAAGTTGCAATGGTGTCTTCTTTTTCTTTCTTTTGTCTCTTTTGGTATTGATACGATCATAAGCCAATTTTAGCAACTTGATGCACTTTAGGAAGAAGTGCATATCTTATTCACCCAGTTTGCTGTTTAATTCCCTGAAGTGTCTGGAATAGATATAGTGAATGTAGGATTCATCAAGCAACCTTACTTCATATCCACTAAACAACCTTATTTCAGCACCCTCCTTTCCTCCTCACTTTCTTTCAGTCACCATCTCATAAGTTTTTTCATCATAGTACACTTTGAGATAGGTGTGGAGGAATGAGTACCAGACACATTTTTTCTCTTTAGAGATTTTGTTGGTTTCACCTTCAACTCAGGAAACACAACTTCTTCTGCATGCATTTTCTTCTTCTTCTTAAGGGGATTAATAAAAGACTTATCTTTTCTCATGCATATTGTCTTTAATGAATTGAAATTATCAGTCCTTCTGAACATTTTGAGTATGTTTTCAAATTCATATCCTCTAAACATAGCTGAGTGATTGATCAGTTCCAGTTGAGCTAGTTCTTTTAAGTCATGGATCTCCAGGGTACTTACAAGAGCTGAGTACTCTGTAAAGAATTGGACCAGCCCGGAGATCCTTTTCACCATAAACATATTCCACATGCTGTCATACTTCCATGCAATTATTTTCTAATCAACTTTGCCTCTAGGAGTAGACACCCCTCTGATTAGCTCAGCAGTGGTTAATCCTTCTTGTAGTTTCAACTAAGAGGGTTCTGCAAACCATTCAGGGTATTTGTGAACTACGAGAGCCAACAGTTCTTGATCTTTCTGGTTTAGTATCATGTCTTGAGTAGTTACTATAGATCTTGGCTTCTTGTTTAGGATTTCTTCTTCTAACCACTTGAGCATATCTTTCTTTTCATTAATCATTTGTATAGTAGCAGCCCTTAACGAGTTTGTTTTGATATTCCTAATCTTCCTTCTTGTGAATCCTTGGCTTGAAAGATAATCCTTAATTTCCTTATCTGACATGCTATAAGGATGAGTTGACTTGATCAACATTTCTTCACTTGATCATCCGCATTAGTATGTTGGTCATCCGCATTGGTTAATGCGGATGAACACATACTTATGCGCATTTGTTCGGTCATCCGCATTTGTCAATGCGGATGAGCAAAGTCTTGTCCGCATTAATACTTGGTCTTCCGCATTTGTCAATGCGGAAGAACACTTGTCCGTATTTCTTTTATGTCTTCCGCATTGACAAATGCGGAAGACAACACTTGGTTTTTCTGAGTAGGATCTTCATCCGCATTTCTTCTTGGACTTGTGGGATTTCATCAAAGCAATCATCAAATCACCCATTGAATTGGAATGTATGATCCTTTCAGGGTGCAACAAAGTTTGACGAGCTAATGAAGGATGCCAAACGATGAAGGAAACTAGGTCCAAGGGGGAGTTTGTTGATACATATGTACCTAGTTTATGATCATAATGTAATATGTTTGTCATGTCCTAAATGTAAATGAAATGTATGAGTTGAATGAAACTGAATATGTGATTGATGATCTTAATGTTAAATGTTTTAGTATATGTTTCAATGTTTATTATTTATTAACGCATATTGAACTAACTATATAGGTTTGTGGTTGTTTGAATAGATCTTAGTCAAGTAATGATTGAGAAACATATTCAAACTTAGTCGTATGAAGATTCCATGCGAATGGACCATACGCATGAATACTTCATGCTAATAGACCAGTCGCACGACTGAACCAGGTGACTGGATCAGTCGCACGAATGAACCAGGAGACTGGATCAGTCGCACGACTGAAACAGGAGACTGGATTAGTCGCATGACTGAGACATACGGATGACTCAGTCGCACGACTGAACCTTCAGTTGTGTGATTGACTTAGTCGCATGCTTTAGTCGCACGACTGAACCAGTCGTACGATTGACTAACCCTAACCTATAAATACCACTTAATTTGTGGAAAAACAAGACACTTTCAATTATTCCATTCCTACTCGTACCCTAGCCGTGTAGAGACCTTAGAGACCCTGTTCCAAGTTCATAGATCTCACAAAATCGTATGGCAATCATTCTTAACGTTTAGATTCATTCTAAGATAGATTCTACATGTGTTCTCACTGATTGGATCACCAATCAAATAGGATTCCATACTATTTGAGTTGGTATACAAGTAAATTAGTTAGTACTCCGTCCGTACACGGTCCAAACAGTTGAACACATTACTCAAGCATTATTGACTTAGAAGTGTGTACAACAACCTCAAACCTATATAAGAAGTAACACATATGAATTAAAGATAAATAGACATCAAATCATATATCATATTTCATTACATTGTCAAATTACACATATGTAAGACATGAAAGACTTTTACATTTAAGCACATAAACTAGGTACATATGTATCTACAAAATCCCCCTTGGACCTAGTTTTTTCTATCGTCTAACATTCTTCACATGTTCTTGGAACTTCTTGTACTTCTCTTCTTTTGTGACTCCTGCATGTATCTTAAATGCAAAGCAGAGTCTTATAACAAGTTGAAATTGTAGAGCTTGTATAATATATTGTGTATCATAGAATAGTGGCCACTTGTATAAAGTATAGACATCTGTAGCCGACAAGTTAGGGAGCCACATAGGGTCAAATACCCTGATTGTCTCTATTTTTCCATCTCTGTTCAAAACTATGACCGCTTCCCCTGTCCGCCAGTCATAATACCACCATTTGAAGTGTGCAGTGAAGTCCTGAGACATTTCCCATAAGGGAATCTTGGACATTTTGCGCGAAGGACTCCACTTCAACACTACTTTAGGCTTTCCAGATATAAGGTCCACTTCAGACTTATGTATAAACCTTTTCGGTTGTTGAGGTCTGAAGTTTACCCACCTGGTGTGGTATTCCTTCTTCAATGCAGCCTCAAACCAATCTGACATCTTTCTTGGATTAGCATACAGTAGATCTATGCATGCCAGTCGGTTGAGCTCAAAACCAGGAAGAGTCTTCAGATCATGAGGATATCTGAAGTACTCAATCCCTTTTTCCCTTATCACAACATATACATCCAAATCTTCAAAATATGCCCACACTATAATCTTTCCTGACACTTTCTGATGCCGTTTGACTCTATAAATCTTTATGTAGGCATTCTGCTTAGGGAGCATGTGTTGGGCTTTCATCTTTGCAAAACAAGCTGCCCATTCAGCTTTCTTGATATCAACATTAGGATCCGAAGCTTGGACATGGCTTTCGTTTTTTCCTTTCTCTTTTTCCATCTCTTCCGACTTCTCAAATGTAGCACTACCAAAAGTATCACCCAAGTTGGGGATAACATTACCTTCATGGTCAATGTACTCTGGATAATTCTCTGTTGTGACATCCTTGATCTCAATCTCATCTACATTGTTTAGCTCATCATCACTCCTAACATCAACTTCTGGAGCATCTTTGACAAGCTCGTCTGGATTTAGTCTGAATACTTCAATGAGCTGCTCGTCTATTAGATCGTGTATAATCTCTCCTTCATCTGGAGTGTAGCTCACCGATCTTCTAACAATCCCTTGCAAGTCAAGAATCATGGTAAGTTGAGTCTTAATTTGCTGAAGGGGAGCAACATCATATTCATCTGTTTGTTAATCTTCATCTGTTTGATTAAACATCAAGCACATCACACATAAATCATTAATCAAGACATTTAAACATCAATAATCATTAATTACATTAGTGTAATACATAATTCAAGTACAAAAGTTTTAAATACAAATACATCTAATCATTACTTTTGTCTTGATCTATCGTCTCTTCAGTTGGAGGAGCTGAGGACGAGGCTCCTTGATCTTGGTTTCGCTTTGTGCGCCTCTCCTGCGCTTGAGTAGAGGCTGATGCAGCAACATCACCTTCTTGATCGTCATCATCATCTTTATCTTTACCACTCGGTCCTCTTTCATCAACATCTTCTTCTTCATCAGATTCATCTTCCTCCTCCTCCTCATCATCATCATCCTCATCATCATCACCATCCTTAATCTTTAATGGCTCATTCTTTGATCCCTTAAGCTTGAGCAAAATCTTCTTATTCTTCTTCTCCAGATCCTCTATCCTCTTTACCGAAGCCAACACCAGCTCATTTTGACTAGTAAGTGCATGGTGGGCTTGGCCTAAAGGTCTCTCATACTAGGAACTCTTCTCAATGAGCTGTATAATCTGCTTTGCCTGAGCTGTGTTCACCTCCATCAGCTTATTTAGCTGGGTAGCCCTTAGCTCATCGGTGGCAATCAGCCTTAGCATAATGCGGTTGAGGTTAGCAAGCTGTTCCTCTAACCCGATATTGGGTAGAGTGGATCCAGGTGTAACTATGGATTGGGTGGAGGGATTAGCCTGGTGAGAAGTTGTGGTAGTGGTGGATGTGGTGAAGATGGGAGGAGGTGCGGGAATGGATTATGGTGGAGTAGGTGTATAAGTGGTGGATAGAGTGGTGGTTGTGGTAGTAGGTGTGGTACTGGTAGTGGCTATGGCAGTGGTGGTGGCTGTGGCAGTGGTGGTGGCTGTGGCAGTAGGTGTGGCAGTGGCAGTGGTGGCGACTGTGACAGTGGTGGTAGAAGTAGAAGATGTAATCAAAGTAAACCTTGGCCTCGAGAGGCATATCAATAGAATTAACTTTCTTTGCCTTGTGAGCTTTCTTGGTCTATTTCCCTTTCTTACATGCTATGCACAAGTTCGAAAGCTAGAAGTTCTTGACAGTTACACCATTTACTAAATCATTCTGAACCAAATGATTCATCTTCCTAGGATTAATATGTCCCATTGTCCTATGCCATGAGACTGAGTCCCTTTCAGTTGCCGTTGACAAGAAGCATTGAACAGTGTGATTGGTTGTGGAGGCTTTTGATAGATCCAAGACGTACAAGTTGTTATATCTTGAAGCTGACATAAGAACCTTATCCTCCTCAATCACATAGTCCTTCTTCAACATGTAGCACTTCTTGTTGTCAAATACAACTTTAAATCCTTTATCACAGATCTGGGAGACTGAAAGTAAGTTGTTATGTAGTTGTTGAATGTAGTTGACCTTGTCAAACATTACTTTCTCATTTCCCACTTTGCCTTGTGCTGTGATGTAACCTCCTTTGTTCCCAACAAATGAAACATGTCCCCCTTTGATTTGTTTGACATTGAAAAGGAGGGACGAATTCCCTGTCATGTGCCTGGATGCCCCACTATCAATAATCCAGGTATTAGTGATAGCCCTGTAGCGGACACCTTGTACAGTCAAAGAAACTTGTTAGTTCAGATTTGGGACCCAAGCCTTAACTGGCTTGGGTGACCCAGAGGAATCACACATCATAAACTCAACCCATTGTCCTTTAGAGGATGAGGGCATATCTTTCTTCTAATCGTTAATTCAAAGAAAGTTAATTCTATTGATTTGGGACCCAAGCCTTAACTGGCTTAGGTGACCTAGAGGAATCACACATCATAAACTCAACCATTGTCCTTTAGAGGATGAGGGCATACCTTTCTTCTTATCGTCCTCACTATCAGACACTATACTTGATTTTTCTCTCTATAATCTAGTTTTGTGTAAGGCCTGTTTGTGGTAAATAGACGACTGACTTATGGTTTGAACTTTAGGTTCACTAACATTCTTAGGTGGAGTGTTAGATCTTATTTTAGAAAAACTTGGTTTTGCATCATAAAGTTCAATTTTCTTTCTGGGCGTCTGATAATAAGGATACTTAGTAGAGATATGTCATTGTTTTCCACAACTGTAGCAAGATCTTGCTTCTACAGATTGAAGAAAAATTTTATATGATGTTGAGTTTGGTGAAGGTGTGAGGTGTCTGGTTTGGTTTTGTCACTTCTCTTTTAGATGCTTCAACCTTATTAACAAAATTAATTGGTTTGACGTTTTGAACATCTTTAACTTGCACTTTGGTTGGACTTTGATGATTAACACGTTTTTGGTTAGTTGTTTTAGTCATTTTGGGTTTTGAAGTGGACGTTGGTGAACCTGACCTTACATTAACAATTTTAAATTTATCATCCAAATTCTCAACTGGCATCTTGCTTTTAGATCTCAAAGTTGACTCCTTCTATTTAGTGCCAGATTTCACCGGCTTACCCGGGGAATCAGGATCACTAACTAGAGGAGTAGGCACCACATGATCCTTAAGTAGGTTGTTATTGATAGGTCTACATTTTGTATTCAAGAGGATCTCATGTGGTGGTGGAACTACTTTGTAACCCAAACCTTCCGCATTATTTCGTTCTTTCACTAAGTTGTAAACTATGTGAGAAGAACTAGCCCAACTATGCAGTTTTTGTTTTAAAGATTTAACCTCAACTTCCAAAACTGCTTTCTCCTTTTTGGTTTCTTCTAAGTAATTTAAATAAAACTTTATATCATTAGATTGATTTAAGGCAACAACCTCGTTTTCCCTTATTTGTTTACCCGAAAGTTCTATCTTTTCTTTAAAACTGTACTCATTTTGTTTTAACATACGATTAGCTTCAGTGCAAAGTTGTAAGTCATTTACTAAGTTATCATTGTTTTCTAATAACCTAGCAAATTTCAGATCAATGCTTTCCCTAAATTTTTCACATTCAGAACAATCATGTTTTGCAAATAATTGATCTAAAGAACTTACCTATGAGGAGTCAGTTAGTTGAATCAACCATCAAAGCAGAGTTAGACTCTTCTATTGTTGAAGATTCTGAACTTGTTTCTTTGAGCTCTTCCTCAACCAAGTGATTTACCACATTCACAACTTCTTTTGAATCTAACATCGCTTGCTCAGCTGCAATCTCACCTTCACTGGCAGACCCATCATTCAATTATTCGACAAAGGAAATATTTGATTCTCCAGGAGAAACAAATCGGAAGGACCAGTCTTGTCGTTCATCACCTTGAGCAGTTAGTGCCTTTGTCTCTTTACTTGAAGAACTAGTTCCAATCACTTCTTTTTCTTGATGGTTGAAAGTAGGAAATGGGTTACCATTTATAGTTTTCTTGGGCTTCAAACATTCACGTTTAAAATGCCCCTTTTCACCACAGTTGAAGCAGGTGACCTTGGTTTTTTCAAAACCAAAGGTCGTATCTTTCGTTGCTACTAGATTCTGCCCCGTCTTCTTGACAAACTTTTTAGCTCTTCTCACTGACTTGCTAGGGCCCACAAGATGTCCATTCTTTCCAGCTCGTTCGTATAAACTTACTCGTAGTCTTCATCTGCAAGATGGCAATTTCCAATCTTCCCATCAACTAAACCATCATAGGATTGAACCACTACTGCTAGAAGATCCATGTGCTCCTTTGCAACTTCCACTATGATATTACCAAGATTCTTGATCTACAACTTCATAGTATTGGTTTCAGGCACTATGTATTGGGTTCCAGATGACCCTGACGTTTCTGGTCCTGAAGCAGTGGTTTGGGAAGGAGCCACGGAACTGGAAACGAATGCTGTTTGTAGTGGTGCTGCTGAACTAGTTGGAGTGGGAACTGAGTTGTAGAGCGAAGGATTCTGAATGTAAGATCCTTTCTTCAACTTGTACTTTATCCTCAGTTCTTCCTCTCTTAACTTCAACATGAAGTCATTTATGTCTAATGTCGCAAGAATGTCGTTCTGTCTCAGGTTAGACACAAATGAGTCCCATCACGCAAACCATCAGCAAAGTGTGAAACTTTGTCTTCTATTGATGTGGTTACGCCATGAGTGTGCAACTCACTCATCAGATGATAAAATTTGTCAATAATATCATCTAAGCTCTTGTTCCCTATCGAAGAGAAGTTATCAAACTCCTCCTTGAGAGCCTTAGCCTGCAGTGCCTTTAATGTCGCGTTTCCATAATATCTCTTCTCTAATGCCTCCCATAGCTTTTTGGCCTGCTTGTTCTCAAAAAACTGATGAAAAATGTCTTTCGGGATTTTCTGAGTCAACATGGCATAAACTTTCTTCTCAGCATTGAAGAGTATCTTCTGAGTTTCGCTCATTCCACCTTACGTCCACTTGATTCCATTTGCGTTGACTGGTACCGTGTAACCAGTCTCTATGGAAGTCCAAAGATTGGGATCAACTCCATTTAGGTAAATCTAAACCGCTATTTCCACTGAGGATATTCGTCTAACGTTAATAGCTTTGGTGGTTTATTGTGATTACCAATCTCATTCTCCAGAAGCAGTAGGTTCTGGATACGTGAGTCCTTTCCTGCAGTAAATGCAGCAAACTGATCTTCCATTTCTATAAACTTTGTACTTAAAGAACAGGACGGCTTCAATCGTGCGTATGGATTGGACTTTGAGTATGGATCACTCGTGCGAATGAACTATGAGTATGGATCACTCGTGCGAATGAGGAGTGCGAATGAATTCAATCGTGCGATTGGATTCAGTCGTGCCTATGAACAGGAGGATTGGAAGCTAACGACTAGAGTTGTTCAGTCATGTGAATGAGCTATGCGACTGAGTTTAGTCGTGTGAATGGAGTGAACGAATGAGTTCAATCGTACGAATGAGCTAGTCGTGCAATTGAAGGCTACTGTTTTTGCAAAATCGAAGATTTTAACACTTCGACACAAAATACGATTTTTCTAAGAACCCTAATATTCCGTATAGTGAAAAATCGAAACTTTAATGCCTAAAAATGTCAAAAAAACCTGTTTAATCAAATGTGGTGACTCTTTTGATTAAAACCTAGGTTTTGACACCAAACCTAATTGAATCAAACACAAAATCAGGAGCCAAAGCTCTAATACCACTTGTTAGAGGACCGTGTACGTACGGAGTACTAACTGATTCTGCATTATACCAGATCAAATAGTGCGGAATCCTATTTTATTGGTGATCCAATCAGTGAGAATGATTACCCGATCAATATAAGATTGAACTAAACATTAAGAACGAGTAGAAATTGATAAGGAACGAACTATGAACTTGGATAGGTTGTTTAGGATGCTCTGGACGCCTCGGGTTTATGTGTATGCGTAATATCATTTCAAGTGTTCTGTTTTCGATGAATTTTGTGGTATTTATAGGTTATTGGTTTCCATTCGTACGATTGAACCATTAGCATGATTTAGTCGTGCGACTGAATCATGCGATTGATCCATACGCATGACTGAAGGTTCAGTCATGCGACTGAGTTAATCTTATGTATCAATCATATGACTAATCTAGTCTTCTCGTTCAGTCGTGCGACTGGTCCATAAGCATGATGTATTCTTGCATATGGTCCATAAGTATGGGCCATTAGCATAAATACTTATCCGACTATGTTGAACACACTACTTAATCATTATTGACTTAGAAGTGTGTACAACAACCTCAAACCTATATAAGAAGTCATACATATGAATTAAAGATAAATAGACATCAAATCATATATTGTATTTCATTACGTTATCAAATTACACATATGTAAAACATGAAAGACTTTTATATTTAAGCATATAAACTAGGTACATATGTATCTACATTTATGTTCACTCTTCTCGAACAATTGACTCACTATTGTGTGGCCGTTAATAGAACTAAAAATCTCTCTGCCTTTACTGTAATGGAGTTGTATGGTATCCTTAGTGGCTACAGATAGAGATTAACATGCAGAATCCATCTAACAGCTCTTTCAACAATCAACAAAGTTCAACCCTTTATGTGGTTGAAAAAGTCTGCAAACAACCATAACATCATCTTATCTGTTACCTTGATAACTCACATAAGGACACTTATATCACCTTCCCGGATACACTAATGATAAGCTATATTCAAGGAAGACCATTACAAGAGACAAGCTCATCACAAGCCTTTGTGTCTTCTAATAAAAGTTGTAGCAACTTTCTCTTCACTATTTAAGATTTGGAAGGTATTCATTTAGATGACCTGAAGTACATGGAGATAGTTCAACAAATGGCTTACTCATTCCCAAGAAACTCTACAAGAGGACTGGGAGAAAGTTTCCAAGCAATGTATCCAGTAGAAAGTTTGGGCTAGATAAAAGCAAAGTCAAATGTTACAACTGTAATCAGATGGGTCACTACCTATGGAGTGTAAGGCACCAAAGATAAATGGTGGCAATACATAAACTAGGCCAAACTACACTAATGGAGCTCCAAAGACTGAGAAGCCTAAGCAGTAAGCTGCAGTTGCTGTGTAAGAAAGAGGCTTTGATTGGAGTTTCTAGTTAAAGATTTATCTCCTAACCATGCCTTAATGGCTAGTCATGATGAAGCCAGGTATTAGAACATCTATGTACACCTGAGTGCATTGCTAAAGTAAATATGTATAGGTCTTTTAACTTGAAAATGAGATCAAACCTTGAGTCCTTAAATATTTTAAAAGCTGATTTCAAAATAGCTGAAAATGACTACAAACTTACAATATAAGATGTAGAAAAAACACTTTTAACTTTTAAGCATGAGCATACAAATGACAAGACTCAAATCAAAGAGTTCATTATGAAGTTAACTAAATGGCAGGCTGAGCTTATGATCAGCAAAGCCAGGGCATAAAATTGTGTTCTTGAAGAATAAACCTTCAAGCACATTATATCCACATCCATGCATGCAAAGAATTGTTATCAAATCAAGTAGTGATTGAGATCTAGTGAGATAGCTTCTTCACACACTCTACTATTAGTAATATCTCCAAGGTGTGAAGCTTGTGAAGATGAGCTACCCCTCATAGATCGAATTCAAGAAAATGATAAAGATAAAGAGGAGTAAGTGAGGGATGAATGTGAGTGAGGAAGGTTATCCTTAATAGAGTCACTATTCTCCTGTAGAGAAGAAAGAATCAAGGATGGCCAAGCCTGATAAGAAGAACTTGATTGGGGCAGCTAAAATTAAGTCAAAGAAAGCCCAAAGATCAAGGCTATTTTCAACTCCAAGCAAAAATAAGTCTTTATCTCTACTGAATTTGAGATGGTGAAGACTAAATACTCAACAATGGACTCTAATACTAGGGGTCCTAGTTCATGTTCAAACCATCTTAGTCAAAAGAAGAAGGTAGATCAAATGTGTACCACTGCTGTACAGGCAAAACCATCAAGTTCCAAAAGCAAGTCTCACCCTAAGAAACTTGTTGCATCATCTTTGAAGATGAAAAAGGAAGTAGAAATAGATCAAGCTTAACCTTCCCCCAAATGAAGACCCTCACAAGTATGCCAGTTGAATGCATCATATGTGGTAGTGCTACTCATTTTGTAAAGGATTTCTTCTACAATCCCAAGAGTACTATGCATATGAACAAAAATAAGACTTATGAGAGGAAGAAAAAGAAGACAACTTTAAAAGAAGATCACTTTCCTTTAGAAGCTCCAAGTTGAACAAAGTGAAGATAGGTGAAAAATTGCATTCGGAAGAAAATTGGTATCGGAAGAAAGGAATGCTTTTAAAGAATTGAAATATGCTACAATGGATGCAAATTTTTCCATAGGTCTAGTCTCCAAAATTTTCAAAGCTGCCAAAACTTCTGAGGTCTTATAGGTCAAGTCTAGTATTCTAAATATGGTGTGCAAGATGAAATAAGACCATGTGATTGAATTTCTTCTTCAACAACATGAGTTGATTCTCTTAGCATGCATATAGGATCAATAACTATTAATCTATCTTCATTTCAACTTGATGAGCCTAAGATCGACAAGGCGTGGGTTTTCAAGTGTAACTGACCATCTCTTTATGTGCACGAACAACTGAAGGCTAAAAGAAATGTATGGATCATTGATAATGGCTGCTCCAGGCACATGACAAACAATTGCTCTTTGCTTCAAAAATTTGATGAAGGGCCAGTTGCTTTTGAAGGAGAATCAGGTGGTTACATCACAGGAAGGGGCAAGGTCTTAAATGATAAGCTAAGCATTGAGAATGTAAACTTTGTCAAAGAGCTTGAGTAAAATCTTTCGAGTGTGTCTTAATTTTGTCACCAGAAACATAACCTGTACTTCATTGAACATGAGTGCATTGTTCTCAAGCCTAGGATGGTCATTCCTCAAGAGCATATTCTGCGGAGGTCTCACAGGAAATGGAACATGTACAAGATGGATTTTCCGGAAACCTCACCCTCAAGAGAAGTTTCTTTCTTTCTATCTAAAGCCAATAATGATGAGTCTTTCCTTTGGCATAAAAGAGTATGCTATGTAAACTTTAAGAACATGAATAAATTAATTAAAGATGATTTGATAAATGGAATGCCAAATAAAGAGTTTACAAGTGATGACCACTTTGTTGCATGTCTGTAAGAAAAACAACACAAAGTTCTCACAAGCCAAAAGAACAAAACTCCATCACCACTTCCCTAACCTTGTTATATATGGATCTCTTTGGCCCTATAATTATAATAAGTCTAGGAAGAACTTCATATTCCCTAGTGATCACAGATGACTTCACAAGATACACTTAGGTATTCTTCCTTTGACTTAAGAATAAAACTCCTGAGATCTTAAAGAACTCCATTCTGAAAATTGAGAATCAATGTGATCACAAGGTCAAAATCCATAAGATATGATCAAAGAACTGAATTTAAGAACCAAATCCTTGATACATTTTGTGATTAAAAAAGTATTACAAGACAATATAGTGCTCCCAGGAGCTCTCAGCAAAATGGTGTTCTTAAGAGGAGAAACAAGACACTTATTGAGGCTCAGACCATGCTCTCTAACTCTAAACTACCCATCACCTTCTAGATAGAGGCAGTCAATATTTTGTGCTATGTGAACATATATTTAGTAGTCAAGACTTCATGTGAACTATGGCACAAAAGGAGACCTTTCATTGGTTTCCTTATGTCATTCGGATGTCCATACACCATCTTCAATACCAAAGATTAGATAGCCAAATTTGCTGAGAAATCAGATGATGGACACTTTATTGGATCAAGTTTTTCTTGATAAGTGTGTTGATGTAGTGGGAAACTTAATTACTTGATCTGAATGTCGCAAATTTATATTTGTTCAACCAAATTGAACTTGCAGAGGACTTTTCATCAATAACAAAGCTAGACTAGTTGTTTAAGGGTACACTAAAAAAGAACTAACTACATATAGTTTTTTTCTCTTGTGGCAAGACTTGAACTTGTTAGGACATTCCTTGCTTTTGCTGCATATAAGGCTTTTACAGTCTATCAACTTGATGTCAAGTGTGTTTTTTTATATGGAGTGATAGATGAGTAAGTGTATGTCAAACAACCACCTAACTTTGCAGACCCATATCATACTAATTATATTTGCAAGCTTGACAAAACTCTTTATGGGCATCATGAAGCTCCAAAGAAGTGGTATGAGATACTGTCACAGTACCTAGGCCAACATGACTACAAGAGAGATATTATTGACAATACACTTTTTCTTAAATGAACATGAAATGACTAGATGATTGTTCAAGTTTATGTAGTTGACATTATATTTGGGTCACTTAATCCGAAGCTCTACAAATACTTTGGTGTAACACCTAAAAAATTTTAAAGAAAGAAAAGGTGAATAAAAAGGGAGAAATGCAATTTAACCTGAGTTGAGGGGTTAAATATGTAAAAAGTACAAAATTTTATATTACTTTGTACAAAAGTAACATGGCCGCCCATGCCATGCTACTTTCAACTTTCAGTAGACTTCTAGAGAGGGGAAGAAGCATAAAAGATTTCAGGTTTTCGAGAAAAGAAGAAAAAGTTGAATTTAAGGTAAGAATTTGATGTTTTGAAGTGTTCTTGGCTAATTCTAGCCTCGAGTATGGGCTTATATGTTTTTTGTGGGTTGTTTGTGTGTTTTTGCTGGGCTTTTAGGCAGTTGAACTCAATTGCATTCGGGTTTGAAGAAGTCTACCTGAAAGTTGTCAAAGGTGAGTTGTAGAACCCCACTTTTACATGTTTTAACTGATTTTGGGGCAGGAAATGCTTTTTAAATGTTTTTATAAGGTTAGGTGTGTGTAATCATATGTTTATGTGAATGTGTATGTGGGTGGGTGTATGTTGGGATGATTTATGGTTATGTTCATATTTTTATGCATGTTTATGTTGTTTGGAATGATAAAACTAGGCTTGAACATGTTCGGATGTGATTTTGGGGACTAAATTATGATGTTAGTTATGAGTTAGTTGCCCATGCACCTGAAACCCATGCGCCCAAATAGTACCCATATGCCTAAGATATGCAAAAAGTCTAAGTGTTCCCATGTGCCCCAATAGTGCC
The DNA here is from genome assembly GCA_025506515.1 of Flaveria trinervia. NCBI lineage: Eukaryota > Viridiplantae > Streptophyta > Magnoliopsida > Asterales > Asteraceae > Flaveria > Flaveria trinervia. The sequence goes on from CM046456.1 coordinate 38,275,480, forward strand.
CCAATAGTGCCCCAATAGTGCCTAGACGCCCAAAGTGCCCATGCGTCTAGATAGTTGCCCGAAATGACTAAGTGTAGGCCATCTGCCTAAAAGTTTTCCCATGCGCCTGCATAATGCCCATGCGCCTAAGGACTTAGAATAATTTCTGAATTTTTGGGGAAAAAGAAAGTTTTAGGCTATGACTTGGGATGGTCTCGGGGTGTTGTATGATGATTATATGATGTTGAATGATGACGAGTGATGATATTATGCATGCTATGTTATGTACGTTTATGTTATGTTTTCTTTATGTTCCTTATTATGTATATTTCCGTGGATTTGCTTGGTATGTTATTATCAATGAACGTAAAGTATTATGTAATGAAATCGAAAATTAATGATGATAAAAAGTGGAACATAAGGAAGAATGAATGAAAGTAAGAATGAACGTATGAAAAGTATTGCAAACAAATGTAAAGAGGTTCACAACTCATTGAGGGGTTGTTAGCTCAACTGTGTGCGGCTTAGCTAACCCATGAAGATACACACAAAGGTCTAATCCTTGTGATTGACCAGATGCATGGGACCCTTATCGCTTGCCCTGGTACTATTGCTAACACTTGTGCATGATGTTAGAAGTCTATTTATAGACTTCGGCCTAGCACCAACACTTTTGCATAATGTTTGGGGTATACCACATGGCATTGGTCCTGATGAAAAGTGAATGATAATGATGAATTAAGAAATGAATGGTAAGGAAGATAATGAATGAGAACAAATGATAACGATGATGTAAGATGACGAATGAATGAATGTTAACAAATGATGATGAATGATAATAATAAGATTATCTATTTGTACGTATGATCCATGATCACGAATGAAAGTAAAGAACAATATTAAATGAAAATAAAGTATACATGTTTTATAAAACTATAACTCACTCAGCAACGCTGACTTTTTATGTATTTTTCCAGTTGGCAGGTAGAGTTGCTGAGGATGGCACGGGGGTAGCTACTTGGCTAGTTTTGGATGGCATCAATTTTATATTATGATAATGTTTTTTTGATGTAATGCAATAAATGATATTTTGTAACTTAACAATGATGTATTATTTTGCAAAAGCGATTATTAATATATGAAATGGTTTTAGTTAAATGTTTCCGCTCCAGTATTTTAGTAAATGTTGAAGTATGTTTTATATTTTATGTGCGATGATTGTCCAACTGTAAGCGTCCTGGGAATGGGGCCTTACATTTGAGAATTTGATAAACAATAGATTTGATATTAGTACCATGGGGAACTCAATTTCTTCCTAGGAATTCAAGTGAAGTAGGTTGACAATGACATATTCATAAACTGGTCAAAGTATGTGCAAGACCTACTAGTTAGATTTCATCTAACTGAGTGTAAGGTTTCTCAGATACCTATACCCAGAATCAACTCCCTAGGACCTAATCTTGAGGGGGAGTGTGTTGATAAGCATCTTTATAGTGCTATGATTGGGTCTCTTATGTATCTCACAGGCAGCAGGCCTAGTATCATGTTTGCCACATGCATATGTGGAAGATATCAAGCCAACTCCAAGATGTCACACCTAGTTCTTGTCAAGAGGATTCTTATATATCTCAAAGGTGCTCCCAAACTTCTCCTTTGGTATACAAAGAATTATATCTTTAATCTATATGCTTATACAGATAGTGACTATTGTGGCTGCAACATGACTATAAAGTGTATATCAGGGGGATGTTAATTCCTTGGTCGAAGGATAGTCTCATGGAAATGTAAGAAATAATCTTATGTGTTTGCATCAATTGTTGAATTTGAATACATTGCTGCTACAAGCTTCTGTGCTTAAGTATTATGGATTCAGAATCAGATAATAGACAATGATTCAAATTCAAGTTGACACCCATTCACATAGACAACAACAGTGTTATCTCTATTACAGAGAATCGTTGCAACACTCAAAGACAAAATACATCAACATCAAGTATCATTGATAAGAGATAATTTAAAAAAGGTAACAACTTGGCAACACCAGCCAATATTGAACCCACACCTTCTACATCTGCTCAAGAAAATCCAATTAAAGTCCAATTAATTACAAATAATACTAACCTACTCAAGAAAATCCAATTAAAATCCCTGCATAAACTACTCAGGTTGTGTAGGCACCCATCTACTCACCTATATAGGAGGAAGTAGAAAAATGAACTCCCACTCCCTATCAGGAGTAGGACACTCTCATCACTTAATTGATTAGTGCTGAGGTTACTCATGCTCAGCTTGATGAGCTCATTGCCTAAGCCTTAAGCCATCACTCAAAGTGTCAAAACTCAGGTGATCAACCTTCAGGGAACAACTACCATCCCCAACATTTAGATCTTAACCAATCTATCTCTAACTTGAAATTCTATTATGATGATGATATGGGCTTTAGTGAGTACCATGAGTCACTCCTCTCCTCTTATATCTAGCCCATATCATCCAACACCAACTAAGGTAGATTCTCTAAACATGTTCATGAGGTTCATATGGAAGAGGCTCTCACTTTTGTAAGTGATTACATCATTAATACCTTAATGAAAACATAGTCCATTGACATTTCTATTGAAGATTTCATGGTGCAGGGGAGATCTAGTAGCCAATAAGAACAAGCTAGTGATGAGGAAAAATACCTTGGCTCTATTCCCTTATCCCCTCATGATTCTTCTAATTAAGATAAGGGGATTCTGTAACTAAAGATACAAAAACTATCCAAAACATGCACCTATTTTGTTTCTAAGGTAAGTCACCTTGAATCTCAGGTGGCTACCTTGCAAAGATATGTCATTGATTAGCAACTTGAGATCACCGATCTCAAGGGTAGGTGGGAGACATGTTAGGAAAACTCAGCTAGGTCCACAAGAACTTGTGGATTTAGTGTACTAACCGTTAGCTCCCATATGAAAGAGGGTGATGCTACCAAAAAGGAGGAGAAAGTCCTACCTACAATCACAGAACCTTGGAGTTCTGCCCCGAGTGTGGACATAGAGGGCTTACCATCCTCACTTGTAGTTATCCATACTTAACAACCTACTCACGCCCATATTGATATAGAAGCCCTAATTCAAAGCCTATTTGAGGAGGGTATACCAAGGGCTATGTCTACCCCATCCTATCCTAATCAAACTTAAATGTAGGATGGAGGTATGATGCTGATAGAAGAACCCTGGTACTCTTAAGGTGTCAGGGGTAGCAAGAAGTATTCAACTTTTAGATCCGAAGATACTTTGATTGCCTCCTTCTAGTTGATCTGCTCTTTGCCAACCCAGTCAAACCAGGTAAGCTAATAGGTTAGCTGAGAGGATTGATAAGAGGATAATTAAAGAGTTCAGAATGAGAACTTACCTATATAGACGGAGGCTAGTAGGCAAAACTCTTGATCAACTAGATACTAAGGTAGACCCAAATATTAGCTTCGAATGGGAAACCTTGGTTGAAAGCTTGATAGTTAAATCTGTGAACCTTAAAAAAGGAATTGCTTCAACACCCACTACCCTCAGTGAGTCACCAGCTGGTGAAGGTGTCTCACAATCTCTCTATGACCATAGCTTAAGTTCTATACCTAGTGATGAAGTCCAACGGTCTCTCCATCCTAAGTGACACATGCCAGTGACTGACAAAGGGAAAAGGATAATGTCATCTGAGTAAACTGAGGATGAGAAAAAACAGAGGAAGAGGAAGACATGGGGAGAGAGTTAAAGTGACACCCCTGGCTTTATGAAAGCTGTAATCATGGCTGCCCTCAGGACAAAAACTAAGGAGGATGAGTGGAGGAAAACCAGATTGAACTACCTGGGGCTACGAACTATAACGTAGATGAAACCATTTCTATTACCTGGATGAACTAAATGAACTGGCTGATATAGAAGTGTCAAAGGAAAGGAAGGAAGCTAAGGATGCGGAGTTATTCCTCAAAATCAAAGAAGAAAAGTATTATAAAAAGCTCCTATCCTCTCCCCAGTTCAAGAAAACACTAAGGTAGGGCCTGTGGCAACTGAGCAACAATCTAGTAAATAAGGAGCAAGATAGAAAAAACATGATCAACTACTTGAGTGCCATAAGTCTCTAACAAGCAGCAGACCTACTTCCATTGTCTTATAAATATGTTAAGTTTGAATAACTTAAGCAACATGAGCAACAAATATTGAAAGAATAAAAATCTGCTTAGAGGAAGATAAGAGAATGTAACACCCAGTTATTTATTATTTTGAAGCCGACGAAGGAAGAAAAAGAAATAAAGTCCAAAGTCGAGGGACCAAACTCGCCAACGAGAGAAAGTGGGTATGTGGTGATATTTGAAGGGAGAGGGCAGCCATTACCCTCTCCCCACACTCACATTTTCAGCAAACAAAAGAGGAGAAGAGAGAAAGAAGAGAAAAGGAGACAAAAAGGTTGGTTCGGGTAGATTCAAGCTCGAAAATCGTCGAGTAGCGGGTCAAATCGAAGCTCCTCTCATTGTGGTCGTTTTTGTGAGTTCTAGGACCCCTCTTTTACATGTTTTTGAATGATTTGGGACTGGAACACATCTGAAAATCGGGTTTTTGAGTGTTTGTGTTTGACCCGTTTATGTATGTCTGAGTATGTGTATGATTCGTTTGGGTCTTGCTTTTGAGCTTGCGTATGCTTGAATGGTGTTATGGTATGCATTACTAAGGTTTAGGATGGTTTATTTGGGCATAGAATGGGTTTAGATGAGCTTGGAGGTTGAAAATGGCAGATTGAGTTCGGGATGAATTGCATTCTGCACCAGCTAGGGCTATGCGACTGAATGGAGGCCATACGGCCGATTGAGGTGTGATTGAGGGTTCATTCGCAAGATTGAGGTTGATTCGCACGACTGAGGGTTCATTCGCACAACTGAGGGTTCATTCACACAACTGAGAGCCCAGTCACATAAATGTCCATTCGCATGGGACTCATCCGATGGAGTCCATTTGCACTAGCTTCATTTGCACGATTGGGTGTTCATTCGCATAGGTGTTCATCAGCATTGGTCCAATCACTTGATGTTCAGTTGCCTGGAGGCCATGCGACTTAAGGGTGCCCATACACCCAAATAGGGCTGTTGTACCGAGGAAAACATAGTTTAAGTACTGACTTTCGGGGGAAAGTACAGATGTAAGTTTTGATGTGAAAGTTCCTGTAAGTTCATGTAAGATGACTATGAGGCCTTAGAGGGTATGTTAGGCATGATGATGATGATGTTGCATGATTATGCATGACGTATGTTACGTATGTATGATGATGATGTCTTTGTACGTTATGTTCCTTGTTATGACGTATATTTATCTTTCCTGTGGCTTTACGTGTTATGTTAATGAATGAAATAAAAGTATTACGTAACGTAAAGTGAAAGATAAAGAAAAAAGGAACATGAAGGATGAATGCATGCATTAATGAATGATGAAAGTAAAGAAAGTCTTGCAAGCCTTGTATGTCGGGACACGCCATTAAAAGGTGTTAGCCCAACGGTGTGCAGGTTCGCTACCCCGTGAGGATGTACATTGAGGTCTTTCTTTGTGATTGACCATTTGTATGGAACCATTGTTGCTTACTGGGCACCATGAATTAAGGTCTATGATAGGCTTAGGTCTAGTACCATGAGCATGAAGGGCATAGAACATGACAATGGTATACCTGAACTTTATCTTAGGTATTGTGGCCAAAGGTGCTTGGCACCGTGAATGAAGGTCTATGATAGGCTTAGGCCCAGTACCATGAGGATGAAGGGTAAAGTTCATGGTTTTGATGAAAGGAAAAGATGTAATGATGAATGAACGAATAATGAAGATAATAATGATATTATGTATGTGTACGTATGATGTATGATCGCATGAAAGTAAAGAATGGTTTTAATGAAAGAAAAGTATGCTTTATTATAAAACTAGAACTCACTCAGCAACGCTGACTTTGATGTGTTTCTAGTTGGTAGGTAATGATTGCTGAGGATGGCATGAGGTGGCTACTCAGCTCTTTTGGGATGGCATCCATTTGTAATGCTTTTGTGATGTAATGCAACTTGGGTTTTGTAATTGGAAACGATGTATTATTTTGCAAAAGCTATTATATTGAATTGGGATGTTTTGTTTAGATGTTTCCGCTACAACGTTTTTATGTAATATGATGAAAATATATGTTTTATGTGCAATGATTTATCAGCTGTAAGCGTTCCGGGAACGGGGCCTTACAAGTTGGTATCAGAGCCAAAGTTTAAGTGAAGTGGGTAAATTTTCAAAATAAACCTTAACTTAAACTAAGAATGGGATGGAAAGGGAAGGGATGCCAATTTGAGTAGCTGCGTGCCATCAAGTATTTTCGTAAAGTTAACCGGTATTTTGTGCGCTTGGTATGTGGTTATGTGTTGTTTGTAGATTTAAATACTGATGTAGTCAGGAATGCTCAGGGTGTGAAGAGTAAAGTAAATGGCTAATCACAATGGCCACTGTTATTAGGGACTTACTATACTTGAAATAAACTGAGATGTTCCCTTGAATAACCGTGTTGGTGTTTGAATCTTTCAGTATGCGTGTGAATGGCCGGTGGTAGATCTTCGAAAGACTCTCGTGGTGGTGGTCGTGATGGGCTTGGTGCTGAGCCGCGACCCAAGAGAGGAAGACCCAGAGTTGAAAAGGTGGTTTCTGAAGAACCCGAGACTCCTCATCTGGAGGGTGGTGATAAGAGTGCAAACCTAAGGGCGTCGGTGAAAGAGGTAGTGGTTAAAGAAGTCGATCAGGTCATGCAGACGATCTTACTGTCTGTAGTGACCGAAGTTATCAAGGCTGTACGGGAATGGGAAAGGAAAGAGAGGAATAGGTCATTGGAAGGGCGAGAGTAACCAGAACCTGAAATGGTTCTATCTGATGATGAAGAGGAATAAGAGGAGCCTATACCAGAGGTAGTACACGGCTGTAATTATGGGGCATTTCAATGATGCAAGTCCCCTACTTTTGATGGTAACGGCATTGCAGCTGCTGCTCACTGATGGGTGAGAGAAATGGAGGTTGTCTTGAACATCAATGAGTGCCGGGAGGACCAGAAAGTAAAGTTCACTGCCCATTATTTTGTGGACTCGGCTCTGTGTTGGAGGGATAATACAGTCCAAGCCGAGGGTAGCAGGGCCATTGGGAGAATGAGATGGTCTGACTGAAGAAGTTGGTGATCGAGGAGTTCTGTCCTCATAGAGAAATGGACAAGGTTGAGAGAGAATTCCTGCAACTGGAGGCGGGAACGATGATGCACTAGTAGTACACCACAAAGTTCAACGAGATGGCACGTCTGGTGCTGGATCAGGTGACACCTCTATCTCGAAAGATCAAGAGGTATATTCAGGGCTTGCCGACAGATATTTGCAGACACATGATCGCCGCCCGACCAAGCACGTTTAGGTCGGTGGTGGATTTAGCAGGGGAAGAGGTTTGTTGGGGTGATGCCTCGACGGGTAAGAAGAAGGCACGGGTGGACGACCGCCGTGTGGTCACATCGGGGGCAGGTATGAAGAAGTGCGGTAGGTGTGGGAGAGAGCAAAGTGGGGAGTGTAGGTTAGGGTCGAACTTGTGCTTTAAATGTGGGAAGGCGGGGCACATGGCAAGGGATTGTCGTACGGTCCAGTGCTTTAACTATGGTGAAGAGGGTCACATAAGTAAGGACTATAAGAAGCTGAGGGTGGAGGGCTCTAGGGCAAAAAAAGACGGGAAGTGAAGGACCGAGGGCGAGCTCCAGGGCATTCACCATGACACAGGAGGAAGCTAGGACAGACCCTGATGTTGTGTCCGGTACGTTTCTAGTGAACCAAACATTAGCTTCTGTGTTATTTGATTCGGGTGCTAGTAAAAGTTTTATTTCTGCTGCATTCTGTGCTAAGCTGCCTGTTAGTAGTAGACGTGTTGATGCACCCTTTGATGTAGAAACTGCCATAGGTAAGTCTACCAGGATCTTGAGATGATAGAGAACTATGATGTGGATCTAGAAGGTCATAAGTTTCCTGTTAGACCGTTTGTGATGACCTTAGGAGGTTTCGATTTAGGTCTTGGGATGGATTGCTTGGCGGACTCCGAGGCGAACATTGTGTGTCAGAAGAAGATGATTCGTTTGACAGCGCCTGACGGGAGTATGGTAACTGTTTATGGAGATCGGGTCATGACGATCCCGAAAGTAATCTCAATGGCGGTGGCGGGAAAGTGTACGAGGCGTGGATGTAGCGCTTACTTGGCTTTTGTAAAGGATGTGGATACACCAACACCACAACTGTCTGATGTAGCGATTGTGTGTGACTTTCCAGACGTGTTTCCAGAAGACTTACCAGAAGTGCCACCTCACAGAGAGATCAAGTTTCAGATTGATCTGGTACAGGGTGCCCAACCCATTGCCAAGGCACCGTATCGGTTGGCTCCGACGGAGATGAAAGAGTTGATGGAGCAGTTGCAAAAACTGCTTGATAAGGGGTTCATCAAACTGAGTATCTCTCCTTGGGATGCTTCGGTCTTGTTTGTGAAGAAGAAAGACGGTAGTATGGGGATGTGCATTGACTACCGTGAGTTGAACATGTTGACAGTGAAGAACCGATACCCCTTACTGAGAATAGATGATTTGTTCGATCAGCTTCAAGGTGCCAGTTGGTTTTCAAGAATAGATCTTCGATCTGGTTACCATCAGTGAAGGTGAAGGAGCAAGACATCCTTAAAACAGCTTTTCGCACGCATTATGGTCACTACGAGTTTCTTGTCATGTCTTCTAGTTTGACCAATGCGCCAACTGCTTTTATGGATCTGATGAATTGAGTGTGTTGGCTGATGTTGGATAAATAAGTGATTGTGTTTATTGATGATATCCTGATTTATTCAAAGAATGAGGAGGAGCATGCCGGTCACATTCGGGAGGTTCTGGAGACGTTGATAAAGGAGAAGCTGTATGCCAAGTTCTCCAAGTGTGCATTTTGGTTGCGCGAAGTTCAGTTCTTTGGTCATGTGGTGAATCCTGGCGGGATTATGGTGGACCCGGAAAAAGTGGAGGCGGTGATGCAATGGAAGTCTCCAAAGACGCCATCGGAGATTCGTAGTTTCTTGGGTTTGGCGGGCGACTATAGAAGATTTATCCAAGACTTCTCTAAGATTTCTTCTCCACTAACTAAGTTGACCCAGAAGGATGTGAAGTTTGTATAGGTTCAAGCTCAAGAGAAGGCGTTTGAAGAATTGAAGGCGAGGTTGACTCAAGCTCCTGTTCTGTCACTACCCGATGGAAGTGAAGATCTCGTGGTTTATACTGATTCTTGCTACTCGGGGTTAGGGTGTGTGTTAATTCAAAGAGGGAAGCTTATAGCTTATGCATCCCGACAGTTGAAGGTTCATGAGGTCAATTATCCTACTCATGACTTGGAGCTGGCAGTCGTGGTCTTTGCACTAAAGATTTGGAGGCACTATCTTTACGGGACAAAGTGCACCATTTTCACTGACCACAAGAGCTTGAAGTACTTCTTTGAGCAGAAAGATCTGAACATGAGGCAGAGATGATGGTTGGAGCTTATAATGGACTATGATTGTGAGATCCATTACTATCCGGGCAAAGCCAACGTGGTGGCTGATGCCCTTAGCCGAAAAGAGAGGCCCGAGCCGATTCGGGTAAAAGCGTATCAACTAATCATGACCTCTGACGTGATGAAGCAAGTCAAAGAGTTTCAAGATGAGGCATCGAAAGAAGATCATCTTAACTGGGAGAGAATGAGAGGTCTAGTTGGGGAATTGGGTGAAAACACATTTGGTGTTAAAAACCGATTTGGACGGGTGTGGATTCCTTATTTTGGGGATCTACAAGTGAAGATTTTGGAAGAAGCTCATAAAACTCGATACTTCATTCATCCAGGGGCCACAAAGATGTATCAAGACATGAAGAAGGATTATTGGTGGTCGGGTATGAAACGTGACGCAATGGAGTATGTGAGTAAATGCCTTACTTGTCTACGGGTGAAGGCCGAACATCACCATGGATTTTATTATGAAGCTGCTACGTACCCCGAAAGGGAATGATGCTATATGGGTGATTGTTGACCGCTTGATGAAGAGTGCTTACTTCCTACCAATCCACGAGACATATTCATCTGAGAGGTTGGCTGATCTGTTTATCAAGAAAATTTTAACTCATCATGGTGTGCCGGTATCTATTGTGTCTGATCATGACACCCGGTTTACATCCAAATTTTGGAAGAAATTCCATGATACTATGGGGACGAGGTTACACATCAGCACGGGCTACCATCCCTAGACTGATGGTCAGACAGAGAGGACCATTCATACATTGGAGGACATGCTTCGGGGATGTGTTATCTATTTTGGGGGAAGTTAGGATGACCACTTACCGTTAGCTGAATTATTATAAAACAACAGTTATCATGCCAGCATTGGTATGCCACCTTATGAGATGCTATACAGTAGGAGATGCAGAACGCCCATCTGTTGGGGTGATATTGGTCAGAAAGAGCTAGGGAGCATCGAGGTAATCGAGGCTACGACTGAGAAGCTCGAAAAGATAAAGGCCTTCATGAAGGCAGCCAAAGATAGATAGAAGTCGTATGCTGATAGACGACGCAGACCGATTAAGATCCAGGTGGGTGACCGAGTTATGCTGAAGGTCTCACCTTGGAAGGGTATCATTCATTTCTGAAAGCAGGGCAAGTTGAGCCCAAGGTACATAGGCCCTTTTTGAATCATTGCTCGAGTAGGAGAGGTGGCCTATAGACTGGAGTTACCAGATGAGTTAATTGGAATTCACCCGACATTCCATGTATCTCATCTGAGAAAGTGCTGGTAGATGAAAACTTAATTGTTCCACCGGAGGATATCAAAGTAGACGAATGGCTCAATTATGTCGAGCAACCAGTGGCAATCATTGATCGAAAAGAGAAAAGGCTGAAAACAAAGTGGTTCCTTTTGTGTGTGTACAGTGGAAGCACAGGAAAGGATCCGAGTCAACGTGGGAGACTGAGGAAGAAATGAGACAACATTACCCACGTTTGTTCGAGGAATAACAGGTTTCAGGGACGAAACCTATTTTAGGGGGGTGGACTTGTAACACCCGGTTATTTATTATTTTGAAGCCGACAAAGGAAGAAAAAAAAACTAAAGTCCAAAGTCAAGGGACCAAACTCGCCAACGAGAGAAATTTGGGTATGTGGTGATATTTGAAGGCAGATGGCAGCCATTACCCTCTCTCCACACTCACATTTTCAGCAAACAAAAGAGGAGAAGAGAGAAAGAAGAGAAAAGGAGAAAAAAAGGTTGGTTTGGGTAGATTCAAGCTCGAAAATCATCGAGTAGCAGGTCAAATGGAAGCTCTTCTCGTTGTGGTCATTTATGTGAGTTCTAGGACCCCTCTTTTACACGTTTTTGAATGATTTGGGGCTGGAACACATCTGAAAATTGCGTTTTTGAGTGTGTGTGTTTGACCCGTTTGTGTATGTGTGAGTATGTGTATGATTCATTTGGGTCTTGCTTTTGAGCTTGCGTATGCTTGAATGGTGTTGTGGTAGGCATTCCTAAGGTTTAGGATGGTTGATTTAGGCTTAGAATGGGTTTAGATGAGCTTGGAGGTTGAAAATGGCAGATTGAGTTCGGGATGAACTGCATTCTGCACCAGCTAGGGCTTTGCGACCGAATGGAGGCCATACGGCCGATTGAGGGTTCATTCGCACGATTGAGGTTCATTTGCACGACTGAGGGTTCATTCGCATGACTGAGGGTTCATTCGCACAACTGAGAGCCCAGTCGCATAAATGTCCATTGGCATGGGACTCATCCGCATGGAGTCCATTCGCATTAGTTTCATTCGCACGATTGGGTGTTCATTCGCATAGGTGTTCATTCGCATTGGTCCAATCGCATGATGTTCAGTCGCTTGGAGGCCATGCGACTGAAGGGTGTCCATACGCCCAAATAGGGTTGTTGTACCCGAGGAAAACATAGTTTAATTACTGACTTTCGGGGGAATGTGAAAATATAAGTTTTGACGTGAAAGTTCCCGTAAGTTCATGTAAGATGACTGTGAGGCCTTATAGGGTATGTTGGGCATGATGATGATGATGATGTTGCATGATTATGCATGATGTATGTTACGTATGTATGATGTTGCCCTGTATGATGATGATGTCTGTGTACGTTATGTTCCTTGTTATGATGTATGTTTATCTTTCCTGTGGCTTTACGTGTTATGTTAATGAATGAAATAAAAGTATACGTAACATAAAGTGAAAGATAAAGAAAAGAGGAACATGAAGGATCAATGCATGCATTAATAAATGATGAAAGTAAAGAAAGTCTTGCAAGCCTTGTATGTCGGGACACACCATTAAAAGGTGTTAGCCCAACAGTGTGCGGGTTCGCTACCCCGGAGGATGCACATTGGGGTCTTTCTTTGTGATGGACCATTTGTATGGAACCATGTTGCTTTCCTTAGGTACTGTGGCCAGAGGTGCTGGGCACCGTGAATGAAGGTCTATGGTAGGCTTAGGTCTAGTACCATGAGCATGAAGGGCATAGCATATGACAATGGTATACCTGAACTTTATCTTAGGTACTGTGGCCAGAGGTACTGGGCACCGTGAATGAAGGTCTATGATAGGCTTAGGTTGAGTACCATGAGCATGAAAGGTAAAGTTCATGGTTTTGATGAAAGGAAAATATGTAATGATGAATGAACGAATAATGAAGGTAATAATGCTATTATCTATGTGTACGCATGATGTATGATCGCATGAAAGTAAAGAACGGTTTTAATGAAAGAAAAGTATGCTTTATTATAAAACTAGAACTCACTCAGCAACACTGACTTTGATGTGTTTCCAGTTGGCAGGTAATGATTGCTGAGGATGGCACGAGGTGGCTACTCAGTTCTTTTGGGATGTCATCCATTTATAATGCTTTTGTGATGTAATGCAACTTTGGTTTTGTAATTGGGATGATGTATTATTTTGCAAAAGCTATTATATTGAAATGGGATGCTTTGTTTAGATGTTGCCGCTGTAACATTTTTATGTAATATGACAAAAATATATATTTTATGTGCAATGATTTATCATCTGTAAGCGTTCCGGGAACGGGGCCTTACAGATAAGAGGCTGCAACAAATTAAAGATGGTGATCTTCTTGAAGCTGTATGGGTTCTCCGGACGGAGACTTAGTCCAATGTCTCTATCCACCATGGATGAGCGCGTTAGAGTGATCAAGCAACATATAAAGAAGGGTGAGCTAGTTGATTTGAATTCATCATAAAGTCAGGCTGCACTTGAAGCTGAGGTCAAGGTTGAACCATATGAGACAACATAACCTGGACCTACTACTACATCCTAGCCAGCTTCATCTTCTATCCCATAGCAGGGTCCTGATACTTTGTTATTTTGAACCTGTGAGGGAAAAGGACCCAACTTAGAAGGACAAAGAAGGAACATATGGTACCCAAGGCCAACCTTCTCAGTTAATGTATATAAATAGGAAGATAATAGTCATCAAAAGGGACAAGAAGAAGAAGAAGTCTAAGACATCCACCTTCATCATAAAAACTTTTGCAAAATAATGCATCGTTTGTCGGTTACAAGATTTCATTGTTGTATTACATCACAAAAGCTTTATATAAGTGGATGCCATCCAAAAGAGCTGAGCAGCTGCCTCGTGCCATTCTCAGCAACATTACCTGCCAACTGGAAACACATAAAAGTCAGCATTGCCGAGTGAGTTCTAGTTTTATGATAAAACATACTTTTCATTCGTAAAACCATTCTTCTTCTCAAAACATAATATATTTTACATTTGTTCATGATCATACATCGTACGTACATACCGATAATTTCATTATTATCTTCGTCATTCTTTCGTTCATACTTTCATTCATTCATCATTTCATTTATTACTTTCATCATTACCATGAACATTACCCTTCATGCTCGTGATACTGTGCCTAAGCCTATAAAAGACCTTCATCGATGGTGCCCATCACCAAGTGGTCACAGTACCTAAGGTAAAGTTCATGTATACTATTGTCATATGCTATGCCCTTCATGCTCATGATACTGGACCTAAGCCTATAAAAGACCTTCATCGATGGTGCCCAGCACCAAGTGGTCACAATACGTAAGACACACAACAATGGTTCATCCATATGGTCAATCATAAAGAAGGACCCCAATGTGCATCCTTTGGGGTAGCTAACCCGCACACCGTTGAGCTAACACCTACAATGGGTGTGCACCTCCATACATTTGCTTGCAAGCCTTTCTTACATTCATTCATTCATTAATGCATGAATTCATCATCATGTTCCTCTTTCATTATCTTTCACTTTACGTTACATAATACTTCATTCATTCATTATCATAACACGTAAAGTCATAGGAAAGATAATCATACATCATCATAAGGAACATAAACATATCATTCATACATCATCAGGCAGGGCATCATACATACATTCATACATCATCATCATCATCATAAGCATCACTCACATATCATTACATGCCCATCATACCATCTATGACCTTAAAAGTCAACTTACATAAACCCCGAGAATCTCCTAGGTCAAAGCCTACATTACTCCTTTTTCACCAAAAAGTCAGAATTATTCTAAGTGTTCATCCACATTGACCCTATTGTTCATCCGCATTTGATTTGCTTCATCCGCATTTACTATAGTTCATCTGCATTTGGCCTTACTCATCTGCATTTCATGTACTTAGTCAAATGCTCATCCGCATTGACTTCATCCGCATTTGACTTCATCCGCATTTCCCAGACTTAGTCAAATCCTCATCCGCATTGACATACCTCATCCGCATTTCCCAGACTCAGTCAAATGCTCATCCACATTGACTTCATCCACATTTCCCAGACTTAGTCAAATGCGCATCCGCATTGACTTCATCCGCATTTCCCAGACATAATCAAATGCTCATCTGCATTTCATGCAGTTAGTCAATGTTCATTCGCATATATGTGGCTCTAAAACATCATATTCGATTCCCATGCACCATTCATCAGGTTCTAAGCTTAAATCTTACCCTCTAAGCCTTAGGAACACAATCATACATCATCAAGCATGAACATAGTCACACATCACATCATAACATCATCATACACCCATTCAAGCATACAGGTCCGAAACCCAGTTTAATAAAAACATACATTCATGCATTTCCAGCCCCAAAATCAGTTAAAAAACAGTAAAAGAGAGGGGTCCTAGAACTCACCTTTGTAGCTATTGAGTATGGCTTCCTCCAAACTCATTTGCAAATTGAATTCAACCATTAAGAAACCCACTAAAAACATACCCGAACACATACAAACACACATAAGCATAAACCCGAGGATAAGACCAGTCACGAACACCATAAAAGCATGAATTCTTACCTTGAATTCAAATTCTTTCTTCTTGTTCTTCTTCAAATCCGAGAAGGGCTGCTCCCAGCTACTCTCTCTCTCTAAAACCCGAAAATCAGTGGTGTATGTGACATATGGGCGGCCATACCACCTTTTACACCCACTTTTCAAACATTTTGTCCTTTTGGACACTTTTACCCCTAGACTTGGGTTTTATTTCTTTTCCTTCTTTTCTTCCACTTTATTCATTCTTTTCTTTGACTGTAAAATAACCAGGTGTTATATAACTTTAGTAGTGGAGAGAAGAGGATGAGGGTTAAGGATTAGTCTGGGAGACAGGGAAATACTGGTGAAGGAGGTGCTTGTAGAAAATATGGAAAAGGTCATTCGGGGGAGTGTAGAGTTGGGACTGGAAAGTGTTTTAAATGTGGGGAAGAGGGCCACTATGCCAAGGATTGCAAGGCGGTAAAGTGTTACCAGTGTGGCGAGATGGGACATGTGGGGAGGGACTAGAAGAAAGGGAAATCAGGAGGATCGGGAATGGTTAAAGCTAGAGATAAGGAAAGGGTGATGGTTTGAAGGCAAAGGTGAGGGCATTCAACATAACTCGCGAGAAGGCCAGGGCAGATCCAGAAGTAGTTTCAGGTATGTTTCTGGTAGACCATGAATATGCTTCTGTGCTCTTTGATTCTGGTGCTAGTAGGAGTTTTGTGTCTGCTGCCTTTTGTCGTTTGTTGCATGATGAGAGTAGAAAGCTAGATGAGCCTTTCTATGTAGAAACTATTGGATTCTTTATGCCCAAGACACATAGAACATTGATGTGGTTAGTACGTTATGATCCAAGTCGGGTCATACCCAATAACAAGCTTAGCAAACACCAATTAATATTTAGTTGATGATATGATCATGTAATTAAATAAATACACCAATTTAGAAAATGGGTTTTCTAAATGAGTTGCATATGAGATTGAACAATTTATAGGGATATTTTGTTCATAGGTATTGTTTGTAATGTTATTTAAGTTAGTTAAATAACATAAAATAATAAAGGAGTGTGTGTGAGTTATACAATTAAAAGGTTAATTATATAACTCAATTAGTGACTAGTTAACATAAAAAATGGGTGTTCAAGTTTTGGGGGGAAAACCCCAGATTAGAAGCACTTTCAGCCACCCCTTTGAGGGGAGTGTGTGCCTTTTGTTTCTTGGGACAAAACACACTCATAACTAGTCTAACACTTAATCTCCTTCTTTCTCTCACATGCAAGAACCACAAGAACAAAAGTTCTCTCCAGTTTTGAAGAAACACATGGCTGGAACTCGATTTCTAGCAGCTTTCTTGGTGGTTTTGGTTTACAAATCCTAGCAAGAAAGGTCATTGCTTGATGCTTGTGGGTATGGGAGCTTGAGGACACCTTTCCTTGGTGTTTTGGCTGTTCAACAACATCATTCTCTTCATCAAAATCCCGTTTTTCAGCAGCCTTTGGAAGGTAGTTTCATGGTTTGATTTTGGTTGTTATTTCTTGTTGATAACTAGTTCATTCACATATAAATGATCCTTATGTTCTTGGGTTTGTTGTTGTTATGATATGATCCTTAATTTTCATATTACAAATGATAATATTAAGGTTTTATTCCGCTGCGTTTTCATGTTTAAATGGTTAAACTACTTTGATTATGGTCCAACAAACCCAACATTGGCATCTAGAGCCGGATATGTGGATGACTAGCTTCATTTATCCTTGTAAAATTGGTTTTATGGGGTTTTAACAACCTAATAGGGGCTGTTTTGTGGTGATATAATGAATCCCCAACCATTCAAGTTTATATCTAACATGCTTGTGACTAAACCTTGAAAGAAAGATATCAAATGGTTGATTGTGTTTTGTTTAGAGAAAAAAACACCCTAAATTCTTGGTATATATTGGCTGAAAATTTAGGGTCAAATGGGGATTTATTTGGTTCTTGAATGTTGTATATGATGATTCATGTTGGTGCATAACCTAGCATTGACCTTGTGTTGATTTGGTTTTGAATGGATGTTTGTTTTGGTTGATTTCATTCATAATGGGTTGTAATATTATTCTTTTGTGTTTGTATTTGGATATAATTTATTTATTCATTCAATGGCAATGTAATAGATAGATTAAGTGTGTTTTCTTTTATTAGAAAATTTGTATTAGGATATAAATTTTGTAAAAGAAGATGCACAAGATGGAAGCACAAAAGGAAGACACAAAGAGAAGGACTTGAAGCATTTGGATGCAACTTCAAGTGGGGGTCTTTGGAGATCTCATCTTTTGTGTTGTGTTTAACCCTTAGAAAAGACCTTTTGACCACACTTGTGATGGCAAACAAGTTTGGTCACCTAAGTGGCTATGGTTATGCACATGTGGTTTTTTTATATATGCTTGTTTGATTATCCATTTTATGTTGATTGTTTGATATGTGGATATGCTTAACAATCTAAATAAATTATCATAACAAGCTGAATTTTCATGGTTCTTAATCATTAATATGTTAATAAAAGTTATTAAAAGGATTAATGATTTTAAAATAAAAGAGGTTTTATTAAAAGAGAACCATAGGGTACCATGTAATTGAAAGCATGTAAATACAAGACACATAGAGTTTCATAACTAGAATTAATGGAAACTAAAATCCCTTTGGAAACAAGTTTAACACCATCCTTTTACACGGCACTCGAATCACTTGAAAACTATTTGTGGGATAAAGGTCACCTAACCACTTTTAGGTAACTTATGTGTTTGAGGTGGGCTTAACATATTTGTGGAATAAAGGTCACCTAACCACTTGTATGTGTAAACTCACACGTGTGTGTAAGTAGGACGACTTGAATTGGAAACCATGTGCATAGGGTCACTAAAGCATGGCGTACAATGGTGTTGATGGGATTTTACATGCCGACTAAACATAAGATGTTTAACCGATCCCATAAAGCTAGAAGTTTCAATAGGTTGCAATTGTCAAATGTTGACTACCTTGTTAATTTAAATAATAGGATAAAGGTCACCTAACCATCATTTAAATGTAATGTTGGATTCAAGATTTTAACTATTAATTGTCTATGAGACATAAAAGGGTATTAATAATTAAAATGTCATTTTTTTCCAGAAATACTAAAACGAACTTTGTAATTTTGTAGTAATGGCCGCAAACAATAATGCTACCACCCCGACCGTCCGTACCCTATCACCGAGAACCATCTTGGAAAGGGATCGTCTTAACTATAATAATCTATGGACTGGTTTTCAAACTTGAGAATTGTTCTCAAGCAAGAGAAAAAGGCCTATGTCCTTGATGATCCCATTCCTGACCAACCCGACCCCGAGGATGTTGAGGCCTATAACGATTGGCTTCAGTATACTGAGGATTCCATGCAGGTTTCCTGCCTCTTGTTGGGAACTATGATTCCCGAACTCCAAAAGGATTTGGAGTATCTTGGGGCATATGACATAGTTACCCAGTTGAAGGAAATGTTCCTTCACAAGCTAGGGTAGAGCGCTTTGAAACGGTTCGAGCGCTTCATGTGTGTCGCATGGAAGAAACCCAATCGATATCATCTTATGTTCTTAAGATGAAAAGCCACGTTGATCGCCTTGAGAGGCTTAATTGTCCCGTCTCAAAGGAGCTGGCAACGGATTTGATCCTTAATGGCCTAACTAAAAGGTTTGAGACGTTCATAATGAATTACAATATGAACGGGTGGGACAAGAGCATTTGTGAGCTTCATGTAATGCTTAAAATAGCCGGGGCTGGGATGCGTAGAAAGGTTCTACCTATTCTCTAGATCAATGAGGGAGGCAATAAGAAAAGGCCACTCCCTGAACCCAAGGCAAATGTTGCCAAAGAAAAAAGGTACATCAAAGGTAAGGGAAAGGAAAAGCTAAAGCGAAACCTCCAAGCCTAAGCTTAAAAAGCCAAAGGTAACGGAGAACGATCCATGCTTTGAGTGTGGTGATATAGGACATTGGAAAAGGAATTTCCAAACCTATCTCAAAGAGTTGATAAATAAGAGGGATGCTACGAAAACCTTAGGTACAACTTTCATAATTCACATTGGTTTAAATTTTATTTCTTCAAACACATGGGTATTGGATACCGGATGTGGAACTCACATTTGCAAATTGTTGCAGGAGTTCAAAAGAAATAAGCACTTAAGAGAGGAGACTATTTTGAAACTTTCAAATTGTTTGGAAGTTGTTCTTAAGAACATTTTGTATGCTCCTAGTTTTACTAAGAACATATTTTGTGTTTCCCGTTTAAAACAATGTGGTTATGAATTAAAGTTTGTTAACAATGGTATTTATGTTTGTATGGATGATGTATTTTATTTCAAGGTTATGCCTTTTAATAGGATCTATGAATTGGTTCATGAAAATTCATCCTTTGATAACTCACTATACCAAACAAGCACTAAAAAACTTAAAACAAGTTTAAGTGATTCTTATCTTTGGCATTGTCTTCTTGGTCACATAAACAAGAATCGGATTCAAACACCTCAAAAGAATGGTCTTTTGAAAACAAATGAAAATGTTTCATTTGATAAATATGACTCTTGTTTACAAGGTTAGATGACCAAGTCGACCTTTAGTGTTACTAACGAGAGGGCAAAAGACTTATTGGGAATCATACATTTGGATGTATGTGGTCCTTTTATGACAATGACTAGAAATGGTGAAAGATACTTCATTACCGTTACCGATGATTATAGTCGCTATGGTTATGTGTACTTGATGACACATAAACATGAAGCTTTTGAAATGTTCAAAACTTCAAGGATGAAGTAGAATATCAACTCAATAAAAATATCAAAGTTCTTTAGTTAGATAGAGGAGGTGAATACCTTAGTGAGGCTTTTCAGTACCATCTAAGAAGTTGTGGGATCGTCTCACAACTTACTCCACCTGGAACACAACAACATAATGGTGTGTCCGAAAGGAGAAACCGAACCCTATTGGATATGGTTCGATCTGTGATGGCTATAAGCTCACTACCTCTATCGTTTTGGGGTTTCTCATTGCTCCGAGGCTCGTATTTTGAATATGGCCTTCACCAAGAAAGTCGATCCACTAAGTGTATATTTGTTGGATATCCTAAAGACTGTATAAGATACTACTTCTTTGATCCAACATAGCAAAAGGTATTTATTGCTCGAAAGGCAGAGTTCTTGGAAGCTAAGTTCCTTATGGAAGGAATAACGTATAGAACAATGGAGTTTGATGAGGATCAAGATCCACAAGCCGATACATGTTTGGTTGACACTAGCAATCAACAAGAGGTTGTTGATGATGATCAAGAAGTTGATCAATACACACGAAATGTTCACAGATCTGGTAGAGTTAGCATTCCACCTAAAAGATATGGATTTTTCATAAATGGATGCTATATAGTTCATTCAGATGAGCAAACTACATACCATGATGCAATGTCCAATTCGGATTGTGAAAAATGTCTTAAAGCCATGAACGTAGAGATGCAATCCATGTATGACGACCAAGTTTGGGATTGGTTGACCCTCCACTTAACTCCATACCGGTTGGATGCAAGTGGGTTTCAAGAAGAAAACAGATATGCATGGAAACTTGGATACTTACAAAGCAAGACTTGTAGAAAAAGGTTTCACTCAAACTCAAGGGGTTGATTATGATGAAACCTTCTCGCCTGTGGCAATGCTAAAGTCAATTAGGATATTATTTTCCATAGCTGCATATTATAACTATGAGATTAGGCAAATAGATGCAAAACCGCTTTTATTAATGGACATCTCGAAGAGACTATCCATATGGTTTAGCTTGATGGTTTTTTCAATCCAAAACATCCTAATAAAGTATGCAAGTTAAAGAGATCAATCTATGGATTGAAACAAGCATCGAGAAGTTAGAATCAACATTTTGATGAAGAGATCAAGAAATTTGGTTTCATCAAGAATGCTAACAAGGCTTGTGTATATAAGAAGGCTAGTGGTGGCATAATTACATTCTTCATATTGTATGTTGCTGACATACTACTTTTTGGAAATGATATTCCAACCATGGAAGGTGTTAAAACCTGGCTTGGAAGTTGTTTTTGCATAAAAGATCTCGGTGAAGCCGCCTATATTTTGGAAATAAAGATCTATAGGGATAGATCGAGGCGGTTGATAGGTTTAAACTAAAGTGCATATATTGATAAAGTCTTGAAAAGGTTCAAGACAGAAAACTCTAAGAAAGGTATGGTACCTTTTCAAAGAGGGACAATATTGAGTACATCTCAATGTCCAAGCTCAAAGGATGAGCAAGATCGAATGAAGGACATCCCATATGCATCTGTTATAGGATCCATCATGTATGTGATGATATGCATTAGATCGGACGTGTCATGCGCGTTAAGCATGACAAGCAGATATCAGCAGAATCCAAGTAAGAGCCATTGGATGGCTATTAAAAGTATGTTGAAATACCTTAGGAGGACTAAGGAAATGTTTCTAATATACGAATCTGATGAAGAGGAACTCGTTGTAAAGGGTCACACAGATGCGAGTTTCCAAACCGATCGAGATGATTCTCGATCACAATTGGGGTATGTCTTTATTATGAATGGGGTAGCATTGTCCAACAAAAAATCTGAATACATAACCACATCATTAGCAACTTAGGAAGCTGCATGGATAAAGAACTTTATCGCCGACCTAGGGTGGTCTCTACCATTCAAGACCCCCTAGAAATCTTTTGTGATAAAAAGGGTGCGATTGCACAAATCAAGGACCCCTGTGCAAATCAAAAGGCTAGGCACATTGAGTGGAAATTCAACTACATAAGGGATGAAGTTGAAAAAGGGAAAGATACGTATTCGTAAAGTTCACACCGATCAATACAGGGCGGATCCACTCGCGAAGCTCCTTGAAAGGGCAAATCATGAAAGTCATACTTGTGCCTTAGGACTTTGATATTCTAGTGATTGGAATTGATATGTTTCGTATTTAAAAGTTTGAAACAATGTAATATTTTACTCTTTATATACTTGTGATATTTTGAGTTATATTCATTTTAGCATGTATACATCCATGAATATATTTATTATTCTAAATGTCCGTAGTCAGTCATGTTTGTGGGAACAAATATGAACGTAAGACTATTATGAACATGGATTGGTGGATATTCATAAGGCATGAATATAGAGCAATTGGTTGCTGCCAAAGTTTATAGATATTTGTGGGATATAAACATTGGATTGACCCGCATCTCAAATTTTACTACATGGAATCTTCTAGATTGATCATAAGTAAATTTGAGTAAAGGTGAATATCATTTGGTATCCTTTGACCTGAGATACATATTGGGTTTTGATATTCGCCAAATGTTATACCTTGAGCTAGTTCTTCACTGTTCTGAAATAATGGACAGTACATAAGGCTATGTTCAGGTATGACACAAGGTGATTATGAGAAACGTATGTAGTCAAGATGGAATTTGTTCTTCTTATTCGTTGAGAGCAAGATGTCTAAGGCTTGATTAAGTTAAATCAACAAGGAATGATCATTCTATGTCCTTGGATTTAACATGACATCTGTAACAAAAAGGATAAATGATTGATTCACCTAAATCATTTGTTGGATACTTAAAGGGGATGATGTTATTGAATTGGTTTCAATCATGCGTATTAAGGGTAGTAAACTGTTGTTAGGCGGTATTTACTGCTTGCATCAATCTTCTATGAGTCTTGTGCAAGTGGGAGATTGTGGATTCTTTATGCCCAAGACACATAGAACATTGATGTGGTTATTACATTATGATCCAAGTCGGGTTATACCCAATAACAAGCTTAGCAAACACCAATTAATATTTTGTTGATGATATGATCATGCAATTAAATAAATACACCAATTTAGAAAATGGGTTTTGTAAATGAGTTGCATATGAGATTGAACAATTTATAGGGATATTTTGTTCATAGGTATTGTTTGTAATGTTATTTAAGTTAGTTAAATAACATCAAATAATAAAGCAGTGTGTGTGAGTTATACAATTAAAAGGTTAATTATATAACTCAATTAGTGACTAGTTAACATAAATAAATGGGTGTTTAGGTTTTGGGGGGAAAACCCCAAATTAGAAGCACTTTCGGCCACCTCTTTGAGGGGAGTGTGTGCCTTTTGTTTCTTGGGAAAAAACACACTCATAACTAGTCTAACACTTAATCTCCTTCTTTCTCTCACATGCAAGAACCACAAGAACAAAAGTTCTCTCCAGTTTTGAAGAAACACATGGCTGGAACTCGATTTTCAGCAGCTTTCTTGGTGGTTTTGGTTTACAAATCCTAGCAAGAAAGGTCATTGCTTGATGCTTGTGGGTATAGGAGCTTGAGGACACCTTTCCTTGGTGTTTTGGCTGTTCAACAACATAATTCTCTTCATCAAAATCCCGTTTTTCAGCAGCCTTTGGAAGGTAGTTCCATGGTTTGATTTTGGTTTTTATTTCTTGCTGATAGCTAGTCCATTCACATATATGATCCTTATGTTCTTGGGTTTGTTGTTGTTATGATATGATCCTTATTTTCAGATTACAAATGATAATATTAAGGTTTTATTCCGCTGCGTTTTCATGTTTAAATGGTTAAACTACTTTGATTATGGTCCAACAAACCCAACAGAAACAACCATTGGTAAGTCCACTAAGGTAATTGAAGTGGTTGAGGATTGCATGATTGAGTTAGAAGATTGTAAGTTCCCTACTAGGTTGCATGTTATGGCCTTAGGAGGTTTCGATGTGGTGTTAGGCATGGATTGGTTAGCTACCTATGAAGCCAATATAGTATGTAACAAGAAGGTAATTCGTCTAACAACGCCCGATGGTAGATCTATTACGGTTCGTGGGGATAAGGTGTGCTGTGTACCAAAGCTCGTGTCAATGATCATAGCTAAAAAGTACTTGAGACGTGGGTGTAGCGCTTACTTGGCCTATGTAAAATATGTGGAAATTATCAGACGTGTCGGTAGTGCGTGAGTTTCCTGACGTCTTTCCTGAAGACCTGACTGGTGTGCCGCCTGACCGTGAAATCGAATTCCAAATTGATTTGCTATCGGGAGCACAACCCGTCGCAAAAGCACTGTATCAATTAGCTCCTTCGGAGATGGTAGAACTGAGGGACCAGTTGCAAGATTTATTGGATAAGGGCCTCATCCGACTGAGTATCTCTCCATGGGGTGCTCCGGTTTTATTCGTCAAGAAGAAAGACGGTAGCATGCGGATGTGCATTGACTATCGCGAGTTCAATAAGCTGACCGTAAAGAATCGGTATCGGTTACCAAGGATCGATGACCTGTTCGATCAACTTCAGGGTGCCAGCTGGTTTTCAAGGATAGACCTACGGTCTGGTTACCACCAACTGAAGGTGAAAGAACAAGACATTCCAAAGACAACGTTTCGTACATGTTATGGACACTATGAATTTCTCGTCATGTCCTTTGGATAAACCAACGTGCCAGTTGCCTTTATGGACCTTATGAATCGGGTTTGTCAACCGATGTTGGATAAATCGGTAATAGTGTTCATCGATGACATCTTGATTTATTCAAAAAGTGAAGAAGAACATGTCGATCATATTCGAGAAGTATTGGAGACGCTCAGAAGCGAGAAGCTATATGCTAAGTTCTCTAAATGTGCATTTTGGCTTCGAGAAGTTCAATTTCTGGGCCTTGTGGTTAATCCCGAGGGGATCAGGGTGGACCCTGGAAAGGTTGAAGCGGTGATGCAATGGGAACCTCCAAAGACACCATCTGAGATTCGTAGTTTCTTAGGCTTGGCAGGTTACTATAGGAGGTTTATCCAGGATTTCTCCAAGATAGCTTCTCCTTTGACTAAGCTGACCCGAAAGGACGTGAAGTATGAATGGGGTACTGATGTTACCTGAAGGGAACGAGGATCTGGTGGTCAACTCAGATGCCTCGTATGCAGGATTGGGTTGCGGGTTGACGCAACGAGGGAAGGTGATACCCTATGTTTCTAGACAATTAAAGGTTCACGAGGCCAATTATCGTACCCATGATTTGGAGTTGGTCGCGGTGGTATTTGCATTGAAGATTTGGAGGCACTACCTGTATCGCGTGAAGTGCACCATCTTCACTAATCATAAAAGTCTGAAGTATTTCTTTGAACAAAGGTAACTCAACATGAGGCAGAGGAGGTGGTTGGAACTAATCAAGGATTATGACTGCGAAATTCATTATCATCCAGGCAAAGCCAATGTGGTTGCTGACGCCCTTAGCTGGAAGGGACGACCTGAACCAATTCGGGTGAGGGCTTGCCAGATAGTCATGACGCCTGATGTTATGAAACAAGTGAGGGAGTTCCAGGATGAGGCATTAAGAGAGGACAGGGTCAACTCTGAAAGGATGAAAGGACAAGTCTCAGATTTAGAACCCGATCTGGGAGAATGTGGATCCCTCTCTATGGAGATCTGAGGGAAAAATCATGGATGAGGCTCACAAAACTCGATATTCCATACACCCCGGTACCACAAATAATGTATCAGGATCTAAAGAAAGATTACCGGTGGCCAGGAATGAAGCGAGATGTGGCTAAGTACGTGAGCAAGTGCTTGAATTGCTTGCAAGTGAAAGCAGAGCACCAAAAGCCATATGGGGAAGATCCAGCCTTTGGATATCCCTGAATGGAAATGGGAAAACATCACAATGGACTTCATCACGAAGCTACTTCGCACGGCGAGAGGAAGCAACGCAATCTCGGTGATCGTTGACCGACTAACAAAGAACGCCCAGTTCCTACCAATTCGTGAGACATATTCCTCCGAGAGGTTGACAGAGCTATTTCAAGGAGATCGTGGCTTGTCATGGCGTGATCGTTTCTATTATTTCGGATAGGGACACGCGGTTTACGTCCTAGTTCTGGAAGAGGTTTCACGACTCAATGGGGACTAGAATGCATATTAGTACGGCTTACCACCCCCAGACGGATGAACAGTCGGAAAGAACGATTCAAACGTTAGAAGACATGCTACGAGCGTGTGTAATTAACTTTGGAGGAAGTTGGGATGAGCACTTACCGTTGGCGGAATTCTCATATAATAATAGTTACATGCAGCATTGGTATGCCACCCTATGAGATGTTGTACGATAGGAAGTGCAGGACTCCCGTGTGTTAGGGTGACATCGGGCAAAAGGAATTGGGAAGTCTTGAAGTGATCGAGGTCACGACGGAGAAGTTAGATAAGATCAAAGCATTCATGAAAGCCGCAAAGGATCGCTAGAAGTCTTATGCTGATAAAAGGTGTAGACCAATAGAGTTTGAAGTTGGTGACAAGGTCATGCTCAAGGTATCGCCCTGGAAAGGGATCATCTGGTTTCGAAAAAGGGGAAATTTACGCCCAAGATTCATAGGTCCATTTCGTATTATTGCAAGGGTAGGAGAAGTGGCCTACAGATTAGAACTACCTGATAAGTTGAGTGGAATTCACCCTACGTTCCATGTATCTCATCTTAGGAAGTGTCTAGCAGACAATGATGTAGTCGTACCATTAGAAGACATTGAAGTCGATGAACGACTAATTTATGTAGAGCAGTCGGTGGCCATTCTTGATTGGAAAGAGAAGCACTTACGGAATAAAGTAGTTCCACTAGTACGAGTACAGTGGAGACACAGAAAAGGATCAGAATCTACGTGGGAGACCGAGGAGGAGATGAGGAAATTTTATCCTCAATTGTTTGATGACTGATAGGTTTCGAGGACGAAACCTAAATAAGTGGGGGAGACTTGTAACACCCCGAAAAGGCAAAACGAGTCATTAAGGATAATGGGCTTAATTAATAGGTATTTAATAAAAGAAGGAAAAGGGTTATGGGCTAAAATGGATTTATGGGCAAGGGCCTAAGTGATTAAGGTCCATAATCAGCCCCTTAACCCACCCAAACCAGCCTCCATCTCCATCATTTGCAACCCTAGCTCCCAAAATTCGTAGAGAGAGAAAGTGAAGGAAACTCAAGATTTGGAGCTCCAAAGGTCAAGAGATTGAAGATCCGGGTGTTGGAGCATCAAACCTCAAGAAAGGAGCAACAAATCCAGGTAAGAATCGACCTCTAAACCCTTCTATATATCAAACCCGAATTCTAGGTTTTTGGTTTTGAAAAGTTGCAAAGAATCGCGTAAAGGTCACTTTTTACATATGAAAACATGTATAAAGCTAAGATTTAGCCTCATGGATGATAAACTAAAAGATTGGACGTAAAAAGTTATGATTTTGGGTTAAAAATGGGTTGGTTCGTAATTTTTAGGCGATCTGCGAAACTGTACATGCATCCAGCGAAATTGCATATTCAATCAGCGAAGCTATGTATAGTTTCGCAGACATGGGTTTCCAACGAAAGTTGGGGGAAACTGGCAGCGAAGATGCCAGAGAAACTGCTAGCGAAGATGCCAGCGAAACTAGCAGCGAAACTGCCGGTGAAACCAACAGCGAAACTGCCGGTGAAACCAACAGCGAAACTGTTGGCGAATCTAGTTGCGAAATTGCTGATCTTGTAGCGAACTTAGGCAGAAATTAACTCCTTTAAGTGTCAACTCATCTGTAGGCTGTGTAGTGAGATCCTAGCCTTGTAAGCTTAGTTTAGAAGTTGGTCTCGGTAACCAGGTGAGTTCTAGATCCCCTTATTTATAAGTTTTCCATGTTTTGGGGTTATTATGCATGCTAAATATACGTTTTTAAATGACGGAGATTTTGAGGTTTTTAACAGAAAGATAGATTTTTCTATAAGGTCAGCCCGGCCCCAGCCAAGGGCGTTGCCCCTTGGACCCCACTAGGGGTTGATGCCCCTAGGACCCCGCTGTTAGGGACTGCCGCCCCCGAACCCCTGCTGTCTCGCGGAGGGTCGCTTATGTTTTATGATGACTTCTACTTGCCATGGTTTGTACTTATTAAGTTAAGTATTATATATTAAAGTGAAAGACGATAATAATGAGAAGTGGAACTTAATGAATGTTACCCCCGGGCCCGTTTGAAGATGTAAAGTCTTGCAAGCACTCTGATAGACTTCACTTGGTGAGTCTCATGTATGATTATTGATCCGTATTCATGAGCGGGCTATGTGCCTTGTATTGTGGATCAACTTTCGGGGGTTAGCTACCATGAAAAATGTGTACCGACAAGGATCGACATTCGTTGTCGATCAACATGGAGCTCTTGGTTTGTGTAATCTCGTTTATGATGAAGCGAAAGATATGAAAGAATGAAAGATAATGAATATGCTTATTATGATGAAAATGTTATGTATTATGTATATGTGGTCATTATATGAAGGATAAAGTTATATTTTCTTATTTACCTAAAACTAGAACTCACTCAGCAGAGCTGACTTTTATGCATAATAGTTGGCAGGTAAGTGCTGATGCTGAGGATGGCACCATGGAGCTACTTGGGAAACTATGGATGGCATTCCTGTTTATAAAATCTTTATTGTAATTTAAGAACAAGTATATGTTTTTTTTTTAACTTAAGGGCAAATGTATGTGTAAGACATGGTTTCTAAGTTTTAAATGAATGTCTAATTATTTCCGCTACAATGTTTTGTTATTAAACTGATTTTATGCTATGATTAACCAACTGTGAGGCTTCCCGGGAACGGGGCCTTACAAACAAACACTTGTCAGCATTTGTGTTATGACTTTGCATTAAAAAATGCGGTTAGCCATACTTGGTTCTTCTATGAGCAGGATCTTCATCCGCATTAATTCTTGGACTTATGGGAACCTTGGCAGAACAACCATCAACTCACCAATTGAATTGGTATGTATGATCCTTTCAGGGTACAACAATACTCTCCCTAAGGATTATACAGCCTATGTTCTTCAATGTTTGGGTGGTGATTGAGGTTGTGAAGATTCTGCTGGGTCTTGTGGAGGCATAAAAGGTGCTGCTTGAGTGGATCCAAAATAGCCTTTATCATGTTGATAAAGTCTGTTGCTTCTGACATCCTTTCCCTACTCAGCACATGGATTTTCATCTTTTAGATGGCTTCTAGTGGCAATTTCTTGAGGGAAATAGGTTCCTAAATTGAAACTGTAGACAACCCATCTCTGTGAATTAATAAGCTTCCATCCACATCAACCTCCAAATTAACATATTCCCAAGCTGCAAAGGGGTCTTTTTCTTCTTTCTTTATCTCTTTTCCCAATGATACGATCATATGCCATTTTTAGCAGTTTAATGTACTTTAGGAAGAAGTGCATGTCTTGTTCTCCTAGTTTGTTGCTGATTTCTCTAAAATGTCTGGTATATATATGTAGTGGATGTAAGATTCATCAAGTAGTCTTACCTTATATCCACTGAATAATCTTATTTCAGCGCCTTCCATTCCTCCCTATTTTCTTTCAATGACCAACTCATAAGTTTTCTCATCATAATACACATTTCAGATAGGTATGGAGGAATGGATACCAGACACCAGTTTTCTCTTCAAAGACACTGTTGGTTTCACTTTTAGCTCTGGAAACACAACTTCTTCATCTTGTTTTGTCTGCTTCTTCTCAAGGGGATGCAAGCAAGACTATCGTTCCTCATGCAGATTGCTTTTAATGATTTGAAGTTATCAGTTCTTTTGAACATTTTAAGTATGTCTTCAAATTCATAACGCCTAAACATAGCCTTATGGTTGATCAGTTCCAAATTGGCTAGTTCTTTCAAGTCATGGATCTCTAGGGCATTTACAAGAGTAGAGTACTCTGTAAAGAATTGGACTAGCCTTGAGATCCTTTTGACCATGAACATGTTCCAATCACTATCATACTTCCATGCAATGATTTTCTGATTAATTTTTCCTTTGGGGGTAGATACACCTCTAATCATCTTTGCAGTGGTTAACCCTTCTTGAAGTTTCAGTTGGGAGGGTTCAACAAACCACTTAGGGTATTTATGAAGCACAGGTGCCAAAAAGTCTTGATCTTTATGGGTGAGTTGCATGTCTTGAGCTAACACTCTAGATCTTGGCTTTTTGTCTATGATTTCTTCTTCTATCTGCTTGAGCCTATCTTTCTTTTCATTAATCAGCCAAAGAGTGGCAGCTCTCAATGAATTTGTTTTCATATTCCCAACCTTTCTTCTTGTGAAGCCTTGAATTGAAAGATAATCCTTCATTTCCTTATCAGACATGCTATAAGGATCCAGATATAGGGGTTGAGGAGTTGATGTTGATTTCTTCATGGCTGACAGTTTGGGCATAGGAACCTTTTGAGAAAGAGTTCTCTCATACTCAGTCTCAAAGGTGGGGTCTAACAGTTTGTTGACTTTCTCCTCTTCTGCTTTCATTCCCTCATATGTCATGCTAAACACTTCATCAGCATCATATCCATGGTTGATCAAGAACATAGCTTTTACCATGAGGTCATCTGTTTGTGCCTTATCAACCATTTCATGCATAGATTTCTCTTCTTGTACATGACTATCAACCATTTCATGCATAGATTTCTCTTCTTGTACATGACTATCAACTACTACAGGCTCATCAGCCAGATAGCCTCCTTCAATCTCTCCGTCTTCAAGATCAATAAAGATAGCTTGTTTCTTCAATTGAGCCTGAGCTTGCTCATGCTCTTCAAAGAATTTTGCTATTGTAGCAAGACTTCTGGGATCATCTTGTTTGATTTTATTTACTAGTTCTTCTTCTTTCATAGGTCTCTTTCCTTCAGCTTTCTCAGACAAATACTTCCTTCTTCTAGTGTAAGTTTGTATTAAAGGACCAGATGAGGTTTTCAACTTCCTCATGTAAATTTTCAGCCTCTGTTTGTACTTATTCATAAGCAGTAGCAGCTTTTTCTTCCTTTTCTCTTTCTTCTTCACATAACTTTCTAATCATATATTTTTGCTCATTAGTTAAAACACATTGCATACTCAACTCCTTCTCCAGAGGGACATGAGATTGAGGAATGACCACTATGGGTTTAGTACCAGTCCGCTGGTCAACTATAAAATCCCAAAATTCATCATCAATGATGAATTCTTAAGATGTAAAACTATCTAAGGCATTGATCATATCTTTGAATTCCTTCCTCTTCTGCATGCTTGCTGGCTATTTCCTCTGAATATATTACCATTTCCAACCTAGATCATGTTGTTTTGCGTTGCTTGGTTCTGCTGCTTGTTTTGAGAATCTCATTCTTTTACTAGGAGGAGAGTCATCACTACTCTCCTCTAAAGTGCTTTCAGATTTAGTTTCTTGCTCATCTAGCTGCTTGACTTCTGATTCAGCTTCCCTCTTGATTTCAACAAGCATCTCAAGTTCAGCTGCTCTCTTGTTCAAAAGTTCATTTTGTTTCTGCAAGTTAATAATGGTCTTATCTTGCTCTTCAATTAGTTATTCTTGTTCTTCCATGGCTATTGTTTGAATGGATAAAGTGTCCAAGTGACCACTTATCTCATCCCTTGCTTGTTGAAGAGTAGTAATTAAGTTGTTATTCTCCTTATCTTTCTCTTTCTTTTCAGCCTCATACTTTTCTTTTAACTCTTTCAACTCATTCTCCTTTTCATTAAGTTCAAGAAGTCTATCTTGAATGATGTTGCTCTTCTGTTTAGTACTCTTTCCATCTTTTCAATCTTTTGCATGAGCTCAGCAATCAAAGCTCTCTGAAGGAGCAGCCTCAGAAGTGGCTTTCTTCACAGGCATTTGGACAGGTTGATCCTCCTCATTCTAAGATGATTTGGATTCTTTAGATGAGATGGTGGAATGTACAAACTCAGTTGGATTAGCACTAGTAGGGAATGGCTGAGGTGGTGATTTGGGAGAGTGATGAGGTGGTGATTTGGGAGTGTGATGAGGTGGAGATGTGATTGGTTGAGCTAGTGGTGATGGGATAGGTGATCTATGAATTGAAGTGGTTGGTGTTCTGTGGGGAGATGGTAATGGTTGTTGGGTTTGTTGGACCTTTATCAAAGTGTTGTTTAACCATTTAAACAAGAAAACGCAACGGAATCAAACCTTAATATTATGTTTTGTAAACTGAAAATTAAAGCTTATTACTTAGCAAAAAAATCAAGAACATAGGATCAAATATATGTGAATGGACTAGCTATCAAGAAGAAATAATAACCAAAAGCAACACATAAAAACTACCTTTGTAGAGCTGGTGAAAACGTGAGATAAATGAAGAGAATGAGGTTCTTGAACGACCAAAACACCAAGGAGAGGTGTCCTCAAGCTTGCATACCCACAAGCATCAAGAAAACATCTTCTTGCTAGGATTTGAACACCAAAAACAAACCAAAAGGAGCTGCAGAAAACATTTTTTTTCAGCTTGTTCTTCTTCACGAATAGAGAGAAAATGATCCTTGTGGTTCTTGCATGTATGGGAGAGAGTGAGAGGTTGAGTGTGTGACTATCAAGAGTGACTTGTTCCAAGACAAACTTGAGCCAAACCCCCATAAAGGGGCTACCGAAATGCCTTTCAAAAGAGGGTTTCCCCCCCAATTTTATCAACCATTTTATTTAACCTTTTAATTATCAACCATTTTATCAACCAATTTTTTAACTAATCACTAGTATAAGTTATGTAATTAACCTTTTAATTATATACTTATACATACTCTTATTACTTGATGTTATTTAACCAATTTAAATAACATTACAAATAATACCCATGAACGAAATATCCCTATAAGTTGTTCTATCTCATATGCAACTTATTTAGAAAACCCATTTTCTAAATTGGTGTAATTATTTAATTGCATGATCATATCATCAATTAAATATTAATTGGTGTTTGCTAAGCTCGTTAATGGGTATGACCCGACTTGGATCGTAACGTACTAACAACATCAATGTTCTATGTGTCTTGGGCATAAAGAATCCAACAATCCCCCACTTGCACAAGATTCATAGAAGATTGATGCAAGCAGTAAATAGCGCCTAACAACGGTTTACTACCCTTACTACGCATGACTTAAAGCCATTCAATAAATCATTCCCTTCAAGTATCCAACTTGAAATGATTTAGGTGAATCAATCATTAATCCTTTTGTAATAGATGCCATGTTAAATCCAAGGACACAGAATGATCATTCCTTGTTGATTTAACTTAATCAGGCCTTAGACATCTTGCTCTCAATGAATAAGAGGAACAAATTCCATCTTGACTACATACGTTTCTCACAATCACTTCGTGTCACACCCGAACATAGCCTTATGTTCTGTCTATTATTTCAGAGCAGTGAAGAACTAGCTCAAGGTATAAAACATTGGTGAACATCAAAACCCAATATGTATCTCAGGTCGGAGGATACCAAATGATATTCACCTTTACTCAAATTCACTTATGATCAATCTAGAAGATTCCATGTAGTAAAATTTGAGATGCGGGTCAGTCCAATATTCGTATCCCTCAAATATCTATGAACTTTGGCAACAACCAATTGCTCTATATTCATGCCTTATGAATATCCACCAATCTATGTTCATAATAGTCTTATGTTCATATTTGTTCCCACAAACATGACTGACTACGGACATTTAGAATAAGAAACATATTCTTGGATGTATACATGCTAAAAGGAACATAACTCAGAATATCATAAGTATATGAAAGAGTTAAATATTACATTGTTTCAAACTTTTAAATACTAAACAGATATATTCCAATCACTAGAATATCGAAGTCCTAAGCACAAGTATGACTTTCATGCTTTGCCCTTTCAAGGAGCTTCGTGAGTGGATCCACAATGTTTTGGTTGGTGTTAACATTATGAATACATATCTTTCCCTTTTCAACTTCATCCCTTATGTAGTTGAATATCCGCTCAATGTGTCTAGTCTTTTGATATGCACGGGGTTCCTTGATTTGAGCAATCGCACCCTCGTTATCACAAAAGATTTCTAGGGGGTCTTGAATGGTAGAGACCACCCCTAGATTAGTGATAAATTTCTTTATCCATGCAGCTTCCTGAGCTGCTAATAAGGCGGCTATGTATTCGGATTCTGTAGTGGACAATGCTTCCATGTCTTGTTTATGAGCTCTTCCAGGACATTGCTCCTCCATTGATAATGAAGACATACCCCGATTGTGATCGAGAATCATCTCAATCAGTTTGGAAGCTCACATCCACGTAACCCTTTACAACGAGTTCCTCTTCATCAGATCCTTATATTAGAAACATATCCTTAGTCCTCCTAAGGTATTTCAATATACTTTTAACAACCATCCAATGGCTATTACCAGATTTTGCTGATATCTGCTTGTCATGCTTAACGCGCATGACACGTCAGATCTAGTGCATATCATCGCATACATGATGGATCCCATAGCAGACGTATATGGGATGTCCTTCATTCGATCTTGATCATCCTTTGAGCTTGGACATTGAGATTTACTCAATATTGTCCCTCTTTGAATAGGTACCATACCTTTCTTAGAGTTTTCCATCTTGAACCTTTTCAAGATTTTATCAATATATGCACTTTGGTTTAGACCTATCAACCGCCTCGATCTATTCCTATAGATCTTTATTCCCAAAATATAGGCGGCTTCACCGAGATCTTTTATGGAAAAACAACTTCCAAGCTAGGTTTTAACACCTTCCATGGTTGGAATATCATTTCCAAAAAGTAGTATGTCATCAACATACAATACGAAGAATGTAATTATGCTACCACTAGCTTTCTTATATACACAAGCCTTGTTAGCATTCTTGATGAAACCAAATTTCTTGATCTCTTCATCAAAATGTTGATTCTAACTTCTCGATGCTTGTTTCAATCCATAGATTGATCTCTTTAACTTGCATACTTTATTAGGATGTTGTGGATCGACAAAACCATCAGGCTGAACCATATGGACAGTCTCTTCGAGATGTCAATTAAGAAAATTGGTTTTGACATCCATTTTCCAAATCTCATAGTCATAATATGCAGCTATGGCAAATAATATCCTAATTGACTTTAGCATTGCGACAGGCGAGAAGGTTTCATCATAATCAACCCCTTGAGTTTGAGTGTAAGCTTTTGCTACAAGTTTTGCTTTGTAAGTATCCCAGTTTCCATGCATATCCATTTTCTTCTTGAAAACCCACTTGAATCCAACCATTTTGGAGTTAAGTGGAGGGTCAACCAATTCCCAAACTTGGTTGTCATACATGGATTGTATCTCTATATTCATGGCTTCCAGCCATTTGTCACAATCTGAATTAGACATTGCATCATGGTATGTAGTTGGCTCATCTGAGTCAACCACATAACATCCATTCATGTAAAATCCATATCTTTAAGGTGGAATGCTACCTCTATCAGATCTGCAAACGTTTTGTATGTATTGATCAACCACTTGATCATTATCAACAACCACTTGTTGATTGCTAGTGTCAACCAAAAGTGTATCAACTTATGGATCTTGATCCACATCAAATTCCACTGTTCTATGCGTTATTCCTTCCATAAGGAACTTAGTTTCCAAGAACTCAGCCTTTCGAGCAATAAATACTTTTTGCTCTGTTGGATCAAAGAAGTAGTATCCTATACAGTCTTTGGGATATCCAACAAATGTACACTTAGTGGATTGACTTTCCAACTTATTTTGGGTGTTTAGCTTAACATAAGCTTCACAACCCCATACCTTTAAATATGATTGTGATGGAACTCTTCCATGCCATTTCTCAAAAGGTGTCGAATCCACTTTCTTAGTCGGGGCCATATTCAAAATACGAGCCACGGAGAGCAACGCGAAACCCCAAAATGATAGAGCTAGTGAGCTCATAGCCATCATAGATCGAACCATATCCAATAGTGTTCGGTTTCTCCTTTCAGACATACCATTATGTTGTGGTGTTCCAGGTGGAGTAAGTTGTGAGACAATCCCACAACTTCTTAGATGATCCTGAAAAGCCTCACTAAGGTATTCACCTCCTCTATCTGAATGAAGAACTTTGATAGTTCTATTGAGTTGATTTTCTACTTCATTCTTGAAGATTTTGAACATTTCAAAAGCTTCATGTTTATGAGTCATCAAGTACACATAACCATAGCGACTGTACTCGTCGGTAAAGGTAATGAAGTATCTTTCACCATTTCTTGTCATTGTCTTAAAAGGACCACATATATCCGAATGTATGATTCCCAATAAGTATTTTGCCCTCTCGTTAGTACCACTAATGGGCGACTTGGTCATCT
Organism: Flaveria trinervia; assembly: GCA_025506515.1. NCBI lineage: Eukaryota > Viridiplantae > Streptophyta > Magnoliopsida > Asterales > Asteraceae > Flaveria > Flaveria trinervia. The sequence goes on from CM046456.1 coordinate 38,312,019, forward strand.
TACCTTGTAGACAAGATTAACACTTATCAAATGAACCATTTTAATTTGTTTTCAAAAGACCATTCTTTTGAAGTGTTTGAATCTGATCCTTGTTTACGTGACCAAGACGAAAATGCCAAAGATAAGAATCACTTAAACCCATTTTAAGTTTCTTGGTGGTTGATTGGTATAATGAGTTATTATAGGATGAATCTTCATGAACCAATTCATAGATACCATTAAAAGGCTTAGCCTTGAAATAAAATACATCATCCATACAAACATGAATACCATTGTTAAGAAACTTAATTCATAACCACATTGTTTTAAAAGCAAAACATAAATTATGTTCCTAGTCAAACTAGGAGCATACCAAATGTTCATAAGAACAACTTCCAAACCATTTGAAAGTTTCAAAATATAGTCTCCTTGCGCTTTGACATCAACTTTTGCTTCGTTGCCCATGTAGAGACTTGTGTCTCCCTTCTTGAAGTGCTTATTTCTTTTGAACCCCTGCAACAAATTGCAAATGTGAGTTCCACATCTGGTATCCAATACCTATGTGTTTGAAGAAATAACATTTAAACCAATATGAATCATGAAAGTTGTACCTGAGGTTTGCCCAACATCCCTCTTGTTTCTCAACTCTTTGAGATAGGTTGGACAATTCCTTTTTCAATGTCCTATCTCACCACACTCAAAGCATGGATCATTCTCTGTTACCTTAGCCTTCTTAAGCTTAGGCTTTGGAGGTTCCGCTTTAGCCTTCCCTTTCCCTTTGCCTTTGATGTTCCCCTTTCCTTTGGCAACATTTGCCTTGGGATCGGGGAATGGCCTTTTCTTATTTCCTCTCTCATTGATCAAGAGAACAGGTAGAACCTTTCTACCCATACCTGCCTCGGCTGTATTGAGCATTGTGTGAAGCTCACCAATCCTCTTGTCCGACCCGTTCATATTGTAATTCATTATGAACGTCTCAAACCTTTTAGTTAGGCCATTAAGGATCAAATCTGTGGCCAGCTCCTTTGAGACGGGGCAGTTAAGCCTCTCGAGGTGATCAATGTGGCTTTTCATCTTAAGAACATAAGATGATACCGATTGTGTTTCTTCCATGCGACACACATGAAGCGCTCGAACTGTTTCGAAGCGCTCTACCCTAGTTTGTTGAAGGAACATTTCCTTTAACTGGGTAATCATGTCATATGCCCCATGATGGTCCAAGTCCTTTTGGAGTTCGGGAATCATAGTTCCCAATATGAGGCAGGAAACCTGCATGGAATCTTCAATATATTGAAGCCAATCGTTATAGGCCTCAATATCCTCGGGGTCGGGTTGGTCAGGAATGGGATCATCAAGGACATAGGCCTTTTTCTCTTTCTTGAGAACAATTTTCAAGTTTTAAAACCAGTCCATAAAGTTATTATAGTTAAGACAATCCCTCTCTAAGATGGTTCTCAACGATAGGGTATGTATGGTCGGGGTGGTAGCATTATTGTTTGCGGCCATTTCTACAAAATTTACAAAGTCCATATTAGTATTTCTGAAAAAATTACATTTTAATCATTAATACCCTTTTCATATCTCATAGAAAATTAATAATTAAAATCTAGAATCCAACGTTACATTTAAATGATGGTTAGGTGACCTTTATCCCATTATTTAAATTAACAAGGTAGTCAACATTTGACAATTGCAACCTATTGCAACTTCTAGCTTTATGGGATCGGTTAAACATCTTATGTTTAGTTGGCATGTAAAATCCCATTAACACCATTGTATGCCATGCTTGGGTGACCCTATGCACATGGATTCCAATTCAAGTCGTCCTACTTAGACACACGTGTGAGTTTACTCATACAAGTGGTTAGGTGAGCTTTATCCCACAAATATGTTAAGCCCACCTCAAACACACAAGTTCCCTAAAAGTGGTTAGGTGACCTTCATCCCACAAATAGTTCTCAAGTGATTTGAGTGTTGTGTAAAAGGATGGTGTTAAACTTGTTTCCAAAGGGATTTTAGTTTTAATTCAACTTTTGAAAACTCTATGTACCTTGTATTTGCATGCTTTCAAATACATGGCACCCTATGGTTCTCTTTTAGTAAAAAACCCTTTTATTAAAATCATTAATCCTTTTAATACTTTTTTATTAGTCACTTAATGATTGGAACCATAAATTTTCAGCTTGTTTTGTTTGTTAATTAGTTTGTTATGCACATCCAAATATCAAACAACCATCATATAACAAACAACCAAATAAGCATAATCAAACAATTACAAGTGCATAACCATAGCCACTAAGTTGACAACACTTGTTTGCCATCACAGGTGTTGTCATTTGGTCTTTCCTAAGGGTTAAACACAATACAAAAGATGAGATCTCCATAGATCCCACTTGAAGTTGCATCCAAATGCTTCAAGTCCTTCTCTTTGTGCCTTCCCTTTTGTGCTTCCACTTGTGCATCTTCTTTTACAAAATTTATATCCTAATACAATTTTTCTAATAAAAGAAAATACAGCTAATCTATTTATTACACCACCATTGAATGAATAAATAAATTACATCCAAATACAAGCACAAAAGAATAATATTACAACCCATTATGAATGAAATCAACCAAACAACCAAATCAACACAAGGTCAATGCTAGATTATGCACCAATATGAAGCAACATATACAACATCCAAGAACCAAAATAAATCCCCATTTTGATGGGTTTGCAAGAACATAAAACTTAGTTTAACCCATTAAACTTTCTGAAAACACAGCGGAATAACAACATCATATACTTACTTATAAGCTGAAAAATGTGTTCTTTAGGTGACCATATAAATGTAAAAGCAAACCCAATAAACAAAGGATCATAATATGTGAATAAACAAGCTATGAACATAATGAAAGTGAACATAAAATCACAGCTACATAAAGCTGTGATAAACTACCTTTCCCCAGCTGAAATGTCGACCAAAGAAGGGTGATTAGATGCTAGAACTTCAGCCAAAACTCCAAGGAAGGAGCCCTCAAGCTTGTATACCCAAGCCTCCTTACAAAGAACCTTCTTGTTAGGAAGAATGAACACCAAAAAAAAAAACAAAATAGCTCTCAAAATCTCCTAATGCTGCTGCTCTTGACGGTAGCTTTTTGAGAGAGAGAGAGAGAGATAATTTTTGAAGTTCTTGCATGTATTGAGATATAAGAGAAAAGGTGAATCAAGACAAGCATTGATGTGTGTTTCTATCAAGGCCAAGGACCCAATCAAAATAAAAGGGGGGGGGGAGGCCGATAATTTTAAAAGGAGGTTTCCCTCTTATAAAATTTAACACACACATATATATTTAGTTTTGTAACTAGTTTATGCAATTAACCATTTAATTGTATAAGTAGTATACTCTCATTATTATTTGGTGTTATCCAACTAATTTAGATAAGACTTCAAATAATATTATTGAACAAAATATTATACTAATAAGGTGTTCATTCTCATATGCAACTTATTTAGAAAACCCATTTTCTAAATTGGTGTAAATATTTAATTGCATGATCATATCATCAATTAAATATTAATGGGTGTTTGCTAAGCTTGTTATTGGGTATAACCCGACTTGGATCATTACGTACTAACCGCATCAATATTCTATGTGTCTTGGGCATATAGAATCCTACAATCTCCCACTTGCCCAAGATTCATAGAAGATTGATGCAAGCAGTAAATACCGCCTAACAACGGTTTACTACCCTTAATACGCATGACTTATAGCCATTCAATAACATCATCCCTTTCAAGTACCATACTTGAAATGATTTAGGTGAATCAATCATCTATCCTTTTGTTACAGATGTCATGTTAAGTCCTAGAATATAGAGTGATCATTCCTTGTTGATTTAACTTATCAGGCCTTAGACATCTAACTCTCAACGAATAAGAGGAACAAATTCCATCTTGACTACATACGTTTCTCACAAACACCTCGTGTCATACCTGAACATACCCTTATGTGCTGTCTACTATTTCAGGACAATGAAGAATTAGCTCAAGGTATAATATTTGGTGAATATCAAAACCCAATATGTATCTTAGGTCGGAGGATACCAAATGATATTCGCCTTTACTCAAATTTACTTATGATCAATCAATAAGATTCCATGTAGTAAAGTTTGAGATGCGGGTTAGTCCAATATTTGTATCCCACAAATATCTATGAACCTTGGTAGAAACCTATTGCTCTATATTCATCCTTATGAATATCAACCAATCCAAGTTCGTAATAATCTTACCCTCACACTTGTTCCCACAAGTATGAACGACTACGGATATTTAGAGTAAACAATTTACTCATGGATTAACATGCTAAATTGGATCATTAATTGAAACATTATAACCAAATAATTTTATTCAAATAATAAGGAGTTCCATATATCCAAATACAAAATTTACAGATCAAATCCAATCACTAGAATATCGAAGTCCCATGGCACAAGTATGACCTTCATGCTTTGCCTTTTCAAGGAGAGGATCCGCAATGTTTTGATCCGTGTGAACTTTGCAAATACATATCTTTCCCTTTTCAACTTCATCTCGTATGTAGTTGAATATCCGCTCAATGTGCCTAGTCTTTTGATGAGCACGAGCTTCCTTGATTTGAGCAATCGCACCCTCGTTATCACAAAAGATCTCTAGGGGTTCCTGAATGGTAGGGACAACCCCTAGATCAGCGATGAATTTCTTCCACCATGCAGCTTCTTGAGCTGACAATGAGGCGGCGACATATTCTGATTCTGTAGTTGATAGAGCCGCCACATCCTGTTTGGAGCTCTTCCAAGAGACCGCTCCTCCATTCAGAATGAAAATATATCCTAATTATGACCGAGAATCATCACGATCGGTTTGGAAACTCGCATCCGTGTAACCTTTTACAACGAGTACCTCATCACCAGATCCATAGATTAGGAACATATCTCTTGTCCTCCTTAGGTACTTAAGTACGTTCTTAAGATCCATCCAATGACTGTTTCCAGGATTTTGCTGGTAACGGCTTGTCATGCTTAAGGCGCATGACACGTCCGATCGAGTGCATATCATTGCATACATGATGGATCCAATAGAAGATGCGTATGGGATTGCCTTCATTTTATCTTGCTCATCCCTTGAGCTAGGACATTGAGGGGTACTCAATATCGTTCCTCTTTGAATAGGTACGGTACCTTTCTTAGAGTTCTCCATCTTGAACCTTTTCAAGATCTTATCAATATATGCACTTTGATTTAAACCAATCAACCGCCTTGATCTATCCCTACAGATCTTTATTCCCAGAATATAGGCGGCTTCACCGAGATCCTTGATGGAAAAACAACTTCCAAGCCAGGTTTTTACACCTTCCAAGGTTGGAATGTCATTTTTAAATAGTAGTATGTCATCAACATATAATACTAGAAAAGTTATTTTGCTCCCACTAGCCTTCTTATACACACAAGCCTCATCAGCGTTTTTGAGGAAGCCAAATTTCTTTACCTCCTCATCAAAACGATGATTCCAGCTTCTCGATGCTTGTTTCAATCCATAGATTGATTTCTTTAACTTGCATACTTCATTAGGATGTTTTGGATTGACAAAACCTTCAGGCTGAACCATATAGACATCTTCCTCAAGATATCCATTTAGGAAGGCGGTTTTGACATCCATTTGCCAAATCTCATAATCATAATGAGCAGCTATGGCGAACAATATCCTTATAGACTTGAGCATCGCAACAGGTGAGAAAGTTTCATCATAGTTAACCCCTTGAGTTTGAGTGAAACCCTTTGCTACAAGTCTAGCCTTATAAGTATCCAAGTTTCCATGCATATCGGTTTTCTTCTTGAAAACCCACTTGCTTCCAACTACTTTGGAATTAAGAGGTGGTACAACAAGTTCCCAAACTTGATTGTCATACATGGATTGCATCTCAACGTTCATGGCCTCAAGCCATTTGTCACAATCCAAATTGGACACTGCATTCTGGTATGTGGTTGGTTCATCTGAATCTACCACATAGCATCCATCCATGAAAAATCCATATCTTTCAGGTGGATTACTAGTTCTACCACTTCTGCGAACCTTTTGTGTGTATTGATCAATCGCTTGATCGTCCTCAACATCCTCATGTTGAGTGCTAGTTTCAACCAAACATGCATCGGGTTGTGGTTCTTGATCCTCCTCAAGATCCATTGTCCTACTGCTAGTTCCTTCCATAAGGAACTTTGCCTCTAAGAATTCACCCTTTCTGGCAACAAACACCTTTTGTTCCAGTGGATCATAGAAATAATATCCCATAAAATCTCTAGGATATCCAATAAAGATACACTTGGTGGATCGGACTTCCAATTTGTTTGGGGTGGGAGTCTTAACGTAAGCCTCACAAACCCAGACCCTTAGTATGATAGGGATGGAACTCTTCCATGCCATATCTCAAAAGGTGTCCTTACCACCTTTTTGGTTGCTGCCGTATTTAAAATACGGGTCGCGGAGAGCAAAGCGAAACCCCAAAATGATAGAGGTAATGTGCTTCTAGCCATCATAGATCAGACCATATCCAATAAGGTTTGATTCCTCATCTCAGACGCACCATTGTGTTGTGGTGTTCCAGGTGGAGTGAATTGTGAGACAATCCCACAACTCTAAGATGATCTTGAAAAGCATCACTTAGGTATTCACCTCCTCTATCGGTACGAAGAACTTTAATTGACTTGTTGAGTTGATTTTCCACTTCATTTTTGAAGATTTTGAACATTTCAAAAGCTTCATCTTTGTGCCTTAATAAGTACACATACCCATAGTGATTATAATCTTCGGTAAAGGTAATGAAGTATCTTTCACCATTCCTAGTCATTGTCTTAATAGGACCACATACATCCGAATGTATGATTCCTAATAAATATTTTGCCCTTTCGTTAGTTCCACTAAAGGGTGCCTTAGTCATTTTACCTTGTAAACAAGATTCACATACATCAAATGAATCACACTCATTCGTTTTTAAAAGACCATTCTTTTGAAGTGTTTGTATACGTTTCTTGTTTATATGACCAAGACGACAATGCCAAAGATAGGTATCACTCAAATCCAACTTGAGTTTCTTGGTGCTAGTTTGGTACAATGAACTATTTAAAGTATTTTCATGAACCAATTCATAAATACCATTAATGGGTATAGCTTTAAAATAGAAAATATCATTTAAAGAAACATGAATATCATTTTCAACAAAAGATAATACATAATCATAAAGTCCTAATTGGGATACAGAAATAATGTTCCTAGTCAAACTAGGAGCATACAAAACATTCTTCAAAATAACATCCAAGCCACTTGGAAGTTTTAGGATGTAGTCCCCACGAGCTTCAACTTGGACTTTGGTTCCATTGACCATGAAGAGGCTAACATCCCCTTGATTGAAGTCCCTATTTCTTTTGAACCCCTGCAACAAATTGCAAATATGAGTTCCATATCTGGTATCTAATACCCATGTGTTTGAATATGTAACATTAAGATCAATATGAATCATGTATATTGTACCTGAGGTCTGCCCGGCATCCCTCTTGGCTTTCAACTCTTAGAGATGGACAGGACAATTTCTTGCCCAATGTCCAATCTCCCCACACTTGAAGCATGGGTCATTGGTAGCAACCTTTTGCTTATTCTCTTGTGGTTTGGGTGGCGCCCTTGCCACCCCTTTCCCCATACGGGTCCCTTACCCTTGGCAACCTTTGCCTTGGGTGCGGGATAAGGCCTTTTCTTGTTCCCACCTTCATTGATCGTGAGAACGGGTAAAACCCTTTTACCCATGGCCGCCTCGGCCATTTTAAGCATTGAGTGAAGTTCACCAATGCTCTTGTCCCATGCATTCATGTTGTAATTCAACATAAATGTCTCGAACTTCTTGGTAAGGCCATTGAGGATCAAATCCGTGGCCAATTCCTTCGAGACGGGACAATTAAGCTTCTCGAGGCGGTCAATTTGACTTTTCATCTTAAGTACATAAGATGAAACAGATTGGTTGTCGTCCATACGACATGCATGGAGTGCTCGAATCGTTTCAAAGCGCTCAACGCTTGCTTGCTGTTGGAACGTTTCCTTCAGCTGGGTTATCATGTCATAAGCTCCGTGATGTTCATACTCCTTTTGGAGATCCGGAGTCATGCTTGCTAGCATGAGACAAGACACTTGGACAGAGTCCTCAGTGTACTTCAGCCAATCATTGTAGGCCTCTTCATCATCCTCAGAAGGCTGATCGGGGACAGGATCGTCTAAAACATATGATCTTCTCTCTTGCTTGAGAACAATTCTCAAGTTTTGATACCAATCAATGAAATTGTTATGATTTAGACGTTCCTTTTAGAGGATCGCTCGTAATGATTGGGTGAACGTGGATGAGTTATCATGATTGTCATTATTGGTGGCCATCTACAAAATTTAACAAAGATCTATTTAGTATTTTCGATATTGCTATTTTTTAATAATTAATGTCTTTTAAGGTCATTTTATATTACATTCTAGAACCCAACATTACATTTAAATTGTGGTTAGGTGACCTTTATCCCACGATTTAAATTAATAAGGTGGTCAACGATTGGCGGTTGCAACCATTTGCAACTTCTAGAGGTATGGGATCGACTTTAAACATCATATGTAAAGTCGGCATGTTAATCCCATGAACACCATTTGGAAACCATATTTAGGTGATCCATTTAACATGGTTTGCAAATCAAGTTACCCTACTTCCATTTAACATGGTTTGCAAATCAAGTTACCCTACTTGCACACACGTGTGAGTTTACCCACATAAGTGGTTAGGTGACCTTTATCCCACCAATGTGGTATCCCCACCTTAAATCATAAGTTCCCTCTAAATGGTTAGGTGACCTTTATCCCATTAAGAGTTTCCAAATGACTCAAGTGTTGTGCAAAAGGATGGTGTTAAACTTGTTGGTCAAAAGTTTAGAGATTTCATAATTCTAGTTTAGAAAACTCTATGTACTTGTACTTGCATGCTTTCAAATACAAGATACCCTATGGTCTTTTAATAAAACCCATTTTATTATAAAATCATTAATCCTTTTGATAACCGTTTATTAACACTTAATGATTAAGAACCATTTTATATTAGCTTGTTAAGATCATTTTATTGAGATTGTTAAACATATCCAAATATCATACAATCATTCATAAAACCACAATCTAAAAAGCATAATATAAACAACCATAATGTGCATAACCATAGCTACTATTGTGACCACACTTGTTTGCCATCACAAGTGTGGTCATTAGGTCTTTCCTAAGGGTTGAATACAACACAAAATTGAGATCAACATAGACTCCCACTTGAACTTGCATCCATATGCTTCAAGTCCTTTTCTTTTGTGTCTTCCTCTTGTGCTTCCTTCCCGAGCATCTTCTTTTACAAAATATATATATCCTAATACATATTTTCTAGTAAAAGAAAATTACTCCTAATATATTATTACATCCCAATGAATAAATAGACAAAATACATTTTTAAACAAAGCACAAATTAATATACAACCCCATTGAAAGAACATAATCGAATAAATACATTCAAACCAAACCAAACAACACAAGGTCAAGCTAGGTTATGCACTATCATATGAACAATCATAAACATCATTTAACAAACAAAATAAACCCCATCAAACCCAAAATTTTCAGCCAACATAAACTGAAAATTTGGGTTTGTTTGTCCAAACAAACAACAACCAAACATATCAACCAATTGACATTTCTATCTTTCAAGGTTTAATCATAAGCATGAAGATATAACTTTGAAAGACATGGGGTTTATTGAATCAACCAAAATCAGCCTATTATGAGTTGATAATCATCCTATAAAACCAATTTTAAAGGAGAACAACAAGCAAGCTATCCACATAACCGGCTCTTGATGCCATTGTTGGGTTTCCAAGAACATAAAACTTAGTTTAACCCATTAAACTTTCTGAAAACGCAGCGGAATAACAACATCATATACTTACTTATAAGCTGAAAAATGTGTTCTTTAGGTGACCATATAAATGTAAAAGCAAACCCAATAAACAAAGGATCATAATATGTGAATAAACAAGCTATGAACATAATGAAAGTGAACATAAAATCACAGCTACATAAAGCTGTGATAAACTACCTTTCTCCAGCTGAAATGTCGACCAAAGAAGGGTGATTAGATGCTAGAACTTCGGCCAAAACTCCAAGGAAGGAGCCCTCAAGCTTGTATACCCCAAGCCTCCTTGCAAAGCACCTTCTTGTTAGGAAGAATCAACACCAAAACAAACCAAAATAGCTCTCAAAATCTCCTAATGCTGCTGCTCTGGCCATAGCTTTTTGAGAGAGAGAGAGAGAAATAATTTTTGATGTTCTTGCATGTATTGAGATATAAGAGAAAAGGTGAATCAAAACAAGCATTGATGTGTGTTTCTATCAAGGCCAAGGACCCAATCAAAATAAAAGGGGGGGGGGGGGGGCGAAAATTTAAAAGGAGGTTTCCCTCTTATAAAATTTAACACACACATATATATTTAGTCTTGTAACTAGTTTATGCAATTAACCATTTAATTGTATAAGTAGTATACTCTCATTATTATTTGGTGTTATCCAACTAATTTAGATAAGACTTCAAATAATATTATTGAACAAAATATTATACTAATAAGGTGTTCATTCTCATATGCAACTTATTTAGAAAACCCATTTTCTAGATTAGTGTAAATATTTAATTGCATGATCATATCATCAATTAAATATTAATGGGTGTTTGCTAAGCTTGTTATTGGGTATAACCCGACTTGGATCCTTACGTACTAACCGCATCAATAGTCTATGTGTCTTGGGCATAAAGAATCCTACAATCTCCCACTTGCCCAAGATTCATAGAAGATTGATGCAAGCAGTAAACTACCTTTGTAGAGCTGCTGAAAACGTGAAATAGATGAAGAGAATGAGGTTCTTGAATGACCAAAACACCAAGGAGAGGTGTCCTCAAGCTTGCATACCCACAAGCATCAAGCAAACATCTTCTTGCTAGGATTTGAACACCAAAACAAACCAAAAGGACCTGCAGAAAACGTTTTTTTTTCCAGCTTGTTCTTCTTCAAGAATAGAGAGAAAATGGTCCTTGTGGTTCTTGCATGTATGAGAGAGAGTGAGAGGTTGAGTGTGTGACTATCAAGAGTGTCTTGTTCCAAGACAAACTTGAACCAAACCCCCATAAAGGGGCTACCGAAAATGCCTTTCAAAAAAGGGTTTTCCCCCGAATTTTATCAACCATTTTATTTAACTAATCACTAGTATAAGTTATGTAATTAACCTTTTAATTATATAACTTATACACACTCTTATTACTTGATGTTATTTAACCAATTTAAATAACATTACAAAAAATACCCATGAACAAAATATCCCTATAAGTTGTTCCATCTGATATGCAACTTATTTAGAAAACCCATTTTCTAAATTGGTGTAATTATTTAATTGCATGATCATATCATAAATTAAATATTAATTGGTGTTTGCTAAGCTCGTTATTGGGTATGACCTGACTTGGATCATAACGTACTAACCACATTAATATTCTATGTGTCTTGGGCATAAAGAATCCAACAATGGTGATGGTACAAAGGGAGATGCAACATCATGATCATGAGGACCGGTGTGAAGATCACCCTCTAACTCCTCCTGGGGTAACACAGGCCTAGATCCTTCAACTCCTTAAGCAGCTAGAGCTTCTTCCTGAATGGGCTCATCAACAGGAGCCTCCTGTTCTTCTACTTGTTCCTCAAGATTTATCTGCTGAATCATCCAAGGTAATAGTGGAGAGTGTGCTCAACTGTAAAAATTTTTTGGATCTCCTTTCTTAATGTACTTATAGGACTTGGAATCATAATGAGGAATATCCAAAGTTGGTCCTTCAAGTACCAGATCAGGAAATGCTTCGTTAATAAGACATTGGAGAAATCTTGGGTACGTTAAGAACATATGCCTTCTTCCTTCTTGTATGTTAGAGGTTAGACCGTTGAACACATAAGCAAACATGTTGAAACGTCTGTTTATGCATAAGGCACATATGGAAAAGGAAGTGATCATAGGGATATCATTCCAACCTGTCTTCCTCTTAGATAAGCATTGTTGAAAGAGGTGAATTAGAAACCTCCATTGCAAATCTACCAACCCCTTTACAATTTGCTTTCCCTCGTAGCCACCTTCATATCCAATCTCTACAAAGAAAGTAGTGATTTCTTCATCTTCCAACTCAATGGGAGCATTGGCATCATCACCAAACTATAGACACTGTCTCACAATTTGTTCAGTGATGGTCAAAAAGAGATCATTAGTAATTCTTCCCACTAAAGTCCTTTCACCCTCCATATCAGTCACTTCTGCAGTACTCCAGAATGATCTGATATATCTTTCATAGATGATGGGTCTGACTGTAATAGCATGAGCTATTCTGGTAGTAGATATGAATCTGATCATGCATCTCAGTCCTTCAGTTTCAAGTACATCAGGGTCCAAATAACCACTGACGTTGTGGAGCTTGCTCCATGTAAGATTATCCATTTAATATGCATTTTTGATGAGAAAGTATATGCACCATTCATCAGATTGACTCTTAATGGTCAAAGATGAATGTTGGATGTTACTGAGTTTCTCTATTTCTCATGTTTAAGTAGATGCATTATTAACATTTTCAACCATTTATTTGATTTTATTTCATGGATTTGTTCCACATTTTCAGTTATCGGGCTTTGTTTATATGATGAACATGACTATGAGGGCTTTCATGATGAGTGGAATTCCTCTTAGTTTGCATGTTCATTGATGTCGAAAATGTATTACTTTTCTTTGAATAAATCTGATTTTGGGTGTTCTTCATTAATTTAGAGTTCTAAGTTCAATTTTAGTATAAAAATATTAAATGACCCTTTGAAATTGCTTTAAATAGTCAATTAATGGATTTTACAAGATTTTACAAGTTCCAGAACAAATACAGTCATATTTTAAATGACACTGTAGCAAATGCAGATGTGGAAATTTTAAGTATTTTGGTTATCCGCATTTGTTTACTGTTGCAAATGCGGAAGAGTTCAACTTATGATTTTAGACATCCGCATTTGCACACTGTAGCAAATGCAGAAGTTTGAATACTTCAGTTTTCTTCTATCCGCATTTGTGCACTGTGGCAAATGCGGAAGAATCAAGTTCATTAGCATTTGTTCACTGTAGCAAATGCGATAGAACAATTCCACATTTACATGATCATCATTCACTATGACAGAAGAGATTAAGCACTTGTTTATTTATGTTTGAAAGTACAAGAAACTTGAAGATACATATCCACAAATGCGGTTGATGAGGAAATCAACAAATGCGGATGAGTAAAACAAATGCGGAAGTGTAAATTTTATCCGTATTGACAAATGTGGTTGTACACTTGAAGAACATTTTATCCGCATTGACAAATGTGGTAGAACACTTGAAAAACATTTTATCCGCATTGACAAATGCGGTAGAACACTTGAAAAACATTTTATCCGCATTGACAAATGCGGTAGAACATTTTTGGTCCGCATAGGTTTTAACACTTCAAAATTTTCATGTATACTTGTAACACACTAATGCGGTAGAATAAAATCTTTGTCCTATTAGTTTTACTTAGAAATAAAAAGTTACCCACATTGCTTTAAGCATGGGTTACCTTCACCCGCATTAACCAATGCACTTACCTGCATTAACTTTTGAACTTAATCACAGGTTAATGTGTCTGTTTGGTTTTTTGTAGTTATGAAGACATGTCATTGATTGATTTTTCTTATGAAGTTGTTGATTGTTGAGGTTGTCAATTCTTGCTTGGATTGACTTGTATGTCAGAAGTGATACAAGTTTCCCATTGTTTGACTGATCTTGGACTTTTCATGCTTCCAAGAATTTGCATAGGCTGAGATACTATGGTATAACTTATGCATCAACACATGCATTTTCTTTTTGTTTTGTTTTTGATTTTTTAAAAAGTAATTTAAGATAGTAAGAATCTATACAAACTTAATAAAAAATTTCAAATTTCTCCGCCTAAAGTTTATATCCACATATGGATAGAAAATTTAAATATTTAAACACTTTTTGAATATAATATTGATTATTAATAATGAAGAGAAGTATATCTTTTGTTAGGATCATATTAATCTTCCATTACACATGTGCATCCTTTATAATAAAATGGACATGTTTATGAACTTGATGATTGAAGGTATGTTTGTCCTCTTAAACTCACACATGGTTGACATTTTGGTGCAAGTGATATTTACCATGTTTTTGGTTGATTTAATTATTCAATATGTACCTCACACGCAAAAGCATGGAATGATCAACCATCCTTATACAATGCATGGTAGAATTGTTTTACAACTTTTCTTACCAGGTTACTTAAGTTATGAGACCTCATTTTCACTTATCCTCATTGGGATTCTTTTACTTTGATCCTTTTCATGATGATCCATATTGGGATTCTTTTCACTTCAATTTGGAAGGTGATCCATGATTGGATTCTTTTGCTCATTCACTTGGAATGTATTGCTTTTGTAGATTTATCCAATTTAGATGTGTTCCTCATTGGGAATCTTTTGGATTAGTACATTTGCACTATGTGCATGTTACATCAGGTCTTGCTCAGCAAAACAAAGATGAAACTAGATGTAGGTGAAAGAGATTCATAAAGTATCATTACCTGGTGTGTTTCATTGCATTTCCCTGTTGAATAAGCCAATATAAGCCAATACACACCTATACCTTGAGATGAGTGTTTCACTGTTGAATAAGATTTTAATTCATCACTCCATTTATCTTCTTTTCCAAGTTAAGTCTACCAACATATCTGGTAAGTCATGACAGTATCTCAAAATTTTAAATTAAGCACAGTGAATGATATAATGATTATAATTATATCATTTCCCAATGATATTCTATTCTTCATAAAAATTGACTTCTTTTTGTGTTTTTCTAGTATTTTTGACTTGTTTTTGATGTGTTGATTTGTTTTACTCAAGGTTAATCATTCCAATTGATTGAACTAGAAATCCAAACCTACTAGGTTCAAATGCCTTAGTA
This sequence comes from Flaveria trinervia, assembly GCA_025506515.1. Classification (NCBI taxonomy): domain Eukaryota; kingdom Viridiplantae; phylum Streptophyta; class Magnoliopsida; order Asterales; family Asteraceae; genus Flaveria; species Flaveria trinervia. Next base: position 38,327,140 of record CM046456.1, read on the forward strand.
AATAAATCAGCCAATTGATTTTCAGTGGATACTTGAATCAATTTGATTAACCCCTTTTCAGCATAGTCTCTCAAAAAGTGATATCTAATTTTAATATGTTTGGTTTTTGAGTGCTGAACTGGATTATTTGTAATGAAAACAGCTACTGTGTTGTCAATGTGAATTGGTGTGTGCAAGAAGTTAACACCATAATCAAGCATCTGGTTTTGAATCAAGAGAACTTGAGAGCAACAGTTGTTGCTGCAATATACTCAACTTCTGTTGTTGATACAAATATGTTTGTCTGCTTCTTGCATTGCCATGAGACCAGTCTGGGACCAAGAAATTGACAACCTCCAGATGCGGACTTTCTGTTGAAGTTGCATCCTCCATAATCACTATCTGTGACGACATAGGGATTGAAGTCTCCTTCCTTTGGATACCATAACCCAAGAGCTGGTTTGCCCTTCTGATATCTAAATATCCTCTTGATTGCATTCACATGTGATTCCTTTGGATCAGCTTGATACCTAGCACACACACAAACACCAAACATAATATCAGGTCTGCTGGCAAATACATACATAAGTGATCCTGTCATGGATTAATAGTGAGTCTGATCAACAGATTTGCCTTCTGGATCAAGACCAATCTAACTTCAGTATCAACTGGTGTTCTAATAGACTAACAATTTGCAAAATGAACCTTCTTTAGCATTGTTTCCACATATTTGGATTGGTTGATGAGAATTCCATCTGCTATCTGTTGGACTTGCACTCCTAAGAAGAAAGTGAGTTCTCCCATTGAACTCATTTGGAATTTTGAATGCATTAGGTCTTCAAAATCTTTGCAGAGTTGCTTGTTTGTTAAGCCAAATATAATGTCATCGACATAAATCTGGACTAGCAGCATGTCTCTTCCTCTTCTCCTTCTGAAGAGAGTCTGATCAACCATTCCTCTTTCGTATCCATGTTCAAGAAGAAAGGATGATAGAGTCTCATATCCCTTTCTTAGGGCTGGATGAAGGCCATATAGGGCTTTGTCAAGCTTGTACACCCTGTGAGGGAAATCCAGTTCCTCAAAGCCAGGTGGTTGACTCACATAGACCTCCTCAATAATCATTCCATACAAGAAGGCACATTTCACATCCATTTGATAAACAATAAATTTCATGGATGCAGAATATGGTAGAAAGATGTTGATTGCTTCTAATCTGGCAATAGGTGCAAACACTTCGTCATAATCGATTCCTTCTTCTTGAGTGTATCCTGGTGCCATTAATCTTGCTTTATTTCTGATGATGATAACTCTATCATCAGTCTTGTTCTTGTACAACCATCTGGTACCGATAGGGTATTGTCCTTCGGGAAGATCTACGAGTTGCCATACTTCTTGCTTCTTGAATTGGAGCAATTCTTCCTGCATTGCTTCAATCCAACTATTGTCTTGAAGGGCCACTTTGATGTTCTTGGGTACTACTTGACATAGAAAGCATAAGAACAAACAGATGTTTGCAATACTAGACTTGCTTCTTGTCACCCTTTCACTAAGTTCACCAATAATGGTTTCAACTGGATGATTCTTGTGTATTCTGGTGGTTGGAATGGAGTCACCAGCAATGGTTACATCAAGATTAGATACATTTAGTTCATAATGGTCAGAGGCACCTTCATCTTGTACTATTGGGGAGTATGAAGATAATCTGATTAAGTTTCTGTGACTGCTTCAGCATCTGCAGTACATTGATTGCTTCCATCATTTGATGTTTTTTCTGTTTCAACTGGAGGTGTAGCTTGATCTTGAGTTCTTCCTTCAGTTGATGGATCTTTAGATGGTGAAGGTTTCAAGCTTGGACCAGCTTTAGTTGATAAACTTTGATTTTGCGATGATTGTCTGATGGGATCAGCTTGTAGTGGAACATCTTCATTTAGATGTCGAGTGGATGATGGAGGTATCATTGAAAAGTCATCATTTTGTTCTACTCTTGAATAAGGTTCAGCCGAATGTTTGTTTCTGCGTCAGACAAATGAAATTGATCAAATGATTTTGTAAAAGAGTCAATATCAAACAACCAGTCGAGACCATTTGTAGATTTGGGAAATGAATGTTCCTTGAATTGAACATTAGTCAATTCATTAATAATGTTGAATCTAGGATCAAACGCTCTGTAAGCCTTTGAAACCGAAGAATAACCTACAAAGAATCCTTCATCAGACTTGGATGAAAATTTCCCAAATAGTCTCGGCTGTTTAATATTGAGACAAGACTACCAAATGACTTGAAAAATCCAATGACTGGTTTTCTATAAAACATCAGTTCATAAGGAGTCATGTGACTTTCTTTTACAATCAGAGTTCGATTTTACACAAAGCACGAAGTGTTAACTGCCTCTGCCGTGAAGGTAATTGGCAGCTTAGCATTGGCTAGCATTGTTCTTGCTACTTCAATCAGTGTTATATTCTCCTTTCAGCTACCCTATTTTGTTGAAAAGTTCTAGCTGCACTGAATTGATGAGCAATACCTTTGGTTGCATAAAAAAATTCAGATTTTCATTTTTAAACTCTATGCCATTATCACTTCTTATTGTTTTGACCTTATGATCAAGGTGATTTTCTATTTAGTGGTAAAGACTTTTATTATTTGGGATGCCTCATTTTTATGAAGTAAGAAGAAAACCCATGTGAATCTTGAAAAATCATCAATGATCAACAAACAATATTGTTTGTTTCCAATACTCATGACATGAGTTGGTCCAAATAGATCCATATGAAGTAGCTTCAGTGGAGTATTGTTGGTGTTCATCAGCTTTGGTTTGTGAGAGGATTTATGTTGTTTTCCTTTGAGACACACAGAACAACGGTCTACAAAATGAAATTCTTCTTGTGGAAGACCAATAATATGGTTTCCTTTCACCAATCTGTTCATGTTTTTAAAGTTTGTGTGCCCCAAACGTCTGTGCCAAAGCTAAGACTCATCAAATGTTGCTTTTGATAATAGGCATGTTTCTTCTGTTGGTGTTGAAGAATTCAGATTTAAGACATAAGTGTTATTCTTTCTCAAAGTCTTTAGAACAACCCATTCTTCAGAAATCTGAATCCAGGTTTCAGAATGTAGCAATGAGTATCGGTAAAGTGAGTTGAATATTTCTTGTCATAGATCTGAGACATGCTTAGCAGATTAAAGTTCAGCTGTTCACAGTAGTTCACTCTGTCAAAGCTCAGCATCCCATTTGTCACAGATCCTTCACCTATAATTCTTCCACCCTATGAATCTCCTCCAAATGCCATAGTAGTTCCTTGTATAGGCTTGAAGTCATGAAGGAGGGAACGATCTCCAGTACGTACCATAAGCTATTGGACCTATGTGGATGAACCTACAAGCAAAAAGAACTAATTAGAATTAGGAACCCAAGCCATGATGGTCTTGGGTTTCCCATTCCTATTCATGATGGTGACCTCTTGGTATTTCCCTCTAAATTGTGGTTTACATGGAGGTGTCCTGGGAGATTTTGGTAATGAATGGATTGAGTCATCTCATCAACATCTACTGAAGAGTCAGAGGAGTAATGAAACCTTTGGTTGCTATTTCTTTGTAGAAATTTAACCCGTTTTTCATTATCAGAAATTACTTTTGGTTTGGGAAGGGTTTCATTGTGTGATGTTTTCTTTGACCCTTCTATAATTCCTTCAAGTTGCTCTTGTAATTTGTTGATCCGGATATCCTAGGTTGATTGTTATGAAAATGAGTTTTGACAGTGTGTTTCACAGTTAATGTTTTTAAGATGGGCTTGTTTTGGGGAATTCTCAATCCCTTCTGATTGAAGTAACAATGAGATGTATTATGATTGTTTGCATCACAGACTGAATAATATTTGTTAAAGTAGCAGTTTTGGTGGAATGATTGTTCATGTCACAGATAGAGAAGTACTGGTTTAAAAAGCACTCTTCTCTTTTGTGATTAACATGTTGCATATGTCATATTACATCTATTTGTTTCTTGAATTAGATTTTGGTTTGGTGGATTTAGGTGATTTACCCACTCTTAATGGATTTGTAGTCTTTTGCTTAGGGAAAGAATCAAGATCGGCCTTATTTGTAGTTTGCTTCACAACCCTACTGTAGTTAACTGTTTTAGGCTGTTTTTGTTTCCTCAACCCTTTCTTTACCTATTTCTCAAACTGATCAACATGTTCTTTGTTGCATATATCAAAACCTACTCCTTGTCTTGATTTTGAAGATTATGGGTCAGACAAAATTTTAATTTCAAAAATTGGTGAGCTCTTATGTTTCTTTTGTAATGAAACCTTGTCTGATTTGCTTGAATTATTTGGAGATTTGCTGTCATTATCAGAACTACTTTCAGCCGATCGTTTCACTGACTTCACAAACTTTTTCTTTCCCTTTGAAATGGCTGGTATGAACTTCACAAAAAGAAGAATAGCCTTGATTGGGATGATAGGTTTAATGACACTCACTGTCTTGTCTGAACACTCTTTAATCTTGATTGGATGACCTAATCTGATTTTCTCCTTATTTGTTTCAATATAAATACCAGGTTTGTTTTGAGGATTGGTTACTTGTTTTACTATAGATTTTGGTTCCATAGTTTTAGTTTCCATTGTCTTATTGAGTGTAACAGATTTAGGCATGACAATGTAGTTGTCATTATATTGTGGAGGACATGAGTTATACCCAATCCTAGACATGTCTTTGGGATCCTTTTGAGAATCAAGCATCTGCTGCAGCTTGACTAAAGATAGTTGAAACTTTTCAAGTTTGATTTCAGTAAGTGTATATTCAATTTTAGATTGAGCTAACTTTTCAATCAATTGCTCATTCTCAACTGCAAGAGTGTACTTTTCACCATGTAGTTTTTCAATGTCAGAGATGAGAGATTTTATTTTGATTTCAAAGCCTTTTATTTCTCTTTTCAGCATCTGTGACTTCACCTTTTCCTCTTTTATTTTATCTGCCAGTTTATTATTGTGTTCTCTATAACCTTGCAGTTAAGCAATGCATTTATCACTCCATATGTTAGATTTTACCTCAGATTGCATGGGAGATGGACCATCATTGATGTGAGCCATGAGTGCATGATTTTGAAATTAAGACTTTACTTCCTCAGCATACAAGCTCTAGTCACATACTCCATCTTGTGTGATCACAAGAGCATTTGCAGATGACTGACTGCTTCTATGAGCTTGATTTGTTAATTGAAGCACTTCACCTTGGATTTGTCATATCCAAGCTTTGTGTTTTCATTAAGGCTTAGCTTTCTACCTTTTCCGAAAAACTTCTTTGCTCTCATAGCAATCATCGCCATTTGCCATTGTAAATCCATTTCTTCTACATCATCTGGATCCATTTCCTCCATGTTTTCTTGGATTAGATGTGCAGATGTGAGTCTTCCTCCCAAATAAGCTTCAAAGCTTGCAACAAAGGCATTGTAAGTATCCTTTTGTTCATCAGATCTTGTATCATCAGGGGTGTTTGAAAGAGTTGCTAAGAATCCTGCTGATTGGGATGATGTTGATGGCCAGTTGGTAGATGGAGCTGCACTGAATCTAGTGGTCTTGACTTGATCCCTTGAGGAAAGAAAATCATCTTCTTTAGTAATGAAGGCATTTTCCACAGTATGAGAGTCAGATGGAAATTTGTATGCTTCAATCACTCTTGGTCCTCCTAGATTTCTGCTTCTTTCATCAGGCTCCAATGCTTCTATCTTGGTTGTCATGATATCCAAAGTAGTACTCTCAAGATCAAGAGTAATTTTTCAGCATGGTCACATTTTGTTTCCAGCTTTCAGGAAGACTGTGCAACATTTTCTTGTTCAATTCCTTCACTTCGTAGGTGACTCCCATTATCTCTAAGTCGTTCACCAGCTGCACAAATCTGTGGAGCTGTTTAGAGATGGACTCCCCTTTGGAGTGATGAAATGTTTCATATTGATTAACAAGTTTTTCCTTGTTAATTTTAGCAACTTCGCTGCTTCCCTCACACATTATTTGCAGTGCATACTATACTGCTTTGGCAGTTCCATACTTTTCTAGTCTTTTCAACACATCCATCTTGAGTGCTTGAGTAAGAATGGAGTAAGCTTTAACATCAATCTTGATTTTCTTATAGTCATCATCATCAAGAATCAAGTCTTCAATTAGAATTCTTGATGTTTTATAGATGACAGCTTGATCTACAAATAGAGTAACTAGAATGTGTGGTCCCTTGCAAATTGAAATCCAATAATTTGGATCTACACCTGTAATATAGTTCATGGATCTGATTTTTCATTGCTAAATTCAGATTTGTGTTTAAGCATTGGTGGTTTTGGAGTATGACCAAGTTCTGAAAAACTATGTGAATCCATTTAACAAGGTGTTTTAACTTGTATAAATATATATTAGGTAAGTTTTAAGATTAATTAGTCCGAATAGTCCAAATCGTTCAACAAATGCTTAGTATCAGATCTGTTAATGTTTCTTGGTTTCTGTCGTAGCTTTTGTTGTATTCATGTTCTTTGTATGAATCTGTAGGTTTTGTGCATAGTTCTTGAAGATGAGAATGTCTTGACAAAGGTCGTTTTAAGAGTATTTTCTGTTGTTTAGTAAGTAGAGATGATAGAATACTCTATTAGCAACTCAAGCACCAGATCAATCAAGTTCTACTTAGGTCTTGGGTAGATCTGAAAAAGAACTGAGAGCCAAAGCTCTGATACCAATTAACTGGGTAGTGAGATTGAGATTCTCACTTAGGATCGAATATAATGATTGAGTTAATGATTGAATGGCGGAATCATACAATCAAGAAACATTCAATGCAGAAGAAATACTCATAAATGTTTTGTATATATATATTAATAAAGGTGATTGATTACAATAAATGCTAGGGTTTAGCAAAAACAGTAATAATGCACCTAGGGAATACACAAATATTCTGATTGTCTATATTGTGTTGCCTCATGTACGAGGTTGTCTATTATATTTATCGGCAGACAAGTTGCCTTTTACAAAATAACTAAACTACCCCTAACCTTTACATCATAAGTAGTCTGAGTCTTCATTAGCATTTCTTGTTGTTCATCCGCATTGGCAAATAAGGATGAGTTGACTTGATCAACATTTCTTTACTTGATCTTCCACATTAGTATGTTGGTCATCTGCATTGGTTAATGTGGATGAACAAATATTTCTACACATTTGTCTGGTCATCCGCATTTGCAAATGCGAAAGAGTCAACCTTGTCCTCATATTCTTCTAAGCTATCCACATTTGTTAATGCCAAAGAACAAACACTTGTCAGCATTTGTTTTATGACTTCCGCATTAACAAATGCAGTTAGCCACACTTGGTTCTTCTATCAGCAGGATCTTTATCTGCATTAATTCTTGGACTTGTGGGAACCTCAGCAGAACAACCATCAACTCACCAATTGAAATGGCATGTATGATCCTTTCAGGGTCCAACACATTTGTCTTTGGAAGTTCCACACTTAGCTTCGAAAGTCCTTTATTAGTTGTACCAAAATAGTCTAAGTGTTTAATTTTGGTTGCACCAGCCTTTCTAGATCCAACAAACTCCCCCTAGGCTGATGCTACCAAAACCTCACTTCTTCCTGCTTCTCATAACCTTCAGCACTAGGGACAGAAGATGTTTGTTAGTTTCCTTGTTTTTCCCTGAAGTTGTGCTGAGAAGTTTGTACTAGTCATTAGTGGATAGAAGACCTAGTATATCACTCTAAATGACATGTACCCTTTGATGCGCCCCCTTGAAGAGAGTAAGTTGATGGGAGTTATAGTCATACTCTCATCTAACTATGGATTCAAGGTTGGAACCTTCAACCATTTGAAGAAAGGCTTTGCCTTTGGTTGCTCATCATTTTCTTTCCTCCTCCTCTCTCAGTTTCATCTCCTCTTCAATCTTGGACCTTGTAGTTAGCTCGCTTAGATGAAGGCCGTTGAGATGATTCTTGATATAGGCAGCTATCTCGGAGTTGGAGGGGTTATAGAATGGCTTCTCTTCTAAGTTAGCAATGTCAAATGTGCTGAAGTGTAGCAGAAAGGAGACATTGAGTCTGTTTGTCTCACCATTCTCTCTTAACAAAAAAGTTGTGAGAAGAGTCTTCAAACCTCCATTGCATAATCTTATACCTTGGACAAGGGGCTGACTAGGAACCTTGTCACCTTTCTTTGTATCCAGCAGAGTCATCGACTTTTTTCTTAGCTTCTTCTCTTCATTGTTTGGAGAATCAAAGTTGAGGCCAAGGAGTTTTGCAGCTTGGTCTAATGTTCCTCTAGGCAGATCAAGGAATTGATCTCTTGTGAGGGAACATGAGGAGCCATCAACAAAAGTCAATTTAATAGACTCCTCCTCATAATAGATGTCGCTTAAAGTTGAACACTTAGTGAGCTTCATCTTGATCTCCTTAAACTCCTCTAAGGAGAGATGTTTGGATGAATGAGTGGTTGACTTGGGTGGTTGTTTGGTGGTAGAGGTTTGGGTTTTGGGTAAGGTTTTAGGGTTGAGGATGGGTAGTTATGGTGGTTGTTTGGACTGAGTGGGTGAGGAAGTGGGTAAGGTTGATGATGTGGGTCCAGGAGTGAAAGGCTTAAAGGTTGGTTTAATTTTAATAAGGAAATGGAAGGGATAGGTTCGGGTTGAGGCTGTGGTTGTGGAGTGGATAAGAAAGTCATCCACTATACTCTTTGGTACATCTCTTTCCTTCTTCCTGAGCATATGTCAACTTTGATTTCACTAACAACACGCTGTAGGGTCTTCACAGACATGGGACCCACTGACTGGGTGGTGAGATTAAGATTCTCACTGTTGGGTTGTTGGACCAAATCAAAGTAGTTTAATCTTTCAAACTTGAAAACGCAGCAGAATAAAACCTTAATATTATCATTTATAATCTGAAAATCAAGGCACATATCATATCAACAACAAACCCAAGAACATAAGGATCATTTATATGTGTATGAACTAGCTATCAAGACGAATAAACAACCAAAACAAAAGATACAAACTACCTTTTGTAGAGCTGCAGAAAAACGAATTTGGATGAAGAAAATGAGCTTCTTGAATGACCAAAACACCAAGGAGAGGTGTCCTCAAGCTAGTATACCCACAAGCCTCAAGCAAGACACTTTGTTACTAGGCTTTTGAACACCAAAACACACCACAAGAGCTGCTGGAATCCAAATTTCAGCCCCTATATTCTTCAACAATGGAGAGGAAGAAAATGTTCTTGAGGTGCTTGCATGTAAGAGAGAGAGAGAGAGAGAGAGAGAGAGAGAGATGGAGTGTGTGTGTGTTTCTAGGAAAAACAAGTGAAAGAAACAAGTGGCCTTGGACCCCTATTAGGGGCGGCCGAACTTGAAGAGTTTGGGGTTTTCCCCTCAAAAACTTTCACTAATTGTTTTTACTAATTATACATATAAGTTATCTGATTAACCTTTTAATTATATAACTTATACACACACTATTATTATTATTTGATGTTATTTAACCAACTTAAATAACATTACAAATAATGTCCATAAACAAAGTATCCTTATAAGTTGTTTCATCTCATATGCAATTTATTTAGAAACCCCATTTTCTAAATTGGTGTATTTATTCAATTGCATGATCATATCATCAATAAATATTTATATTAGTGTTTGAAAGCTTGTTATTGTGTATGATCCGACTTGGATCATAACGTACTAACCACATAAATGTTCTATGTGTCTTGGGCATAAAGAATCGAACAATCTCCCACTTGCACAAGATTCATAGAACATTGATGCAAGCAGTAAATACCGCCTAACAACAGTTTACTACCCTTAATACGCATGATTGAAAGCCATTCAATAACATCATCCCCTTCAAGTATCCAACTTGAAATGATTTAGGCGAATCAATCATTTATCCTTTTGTTACAGATGTCATGTTAAATCCAAGGACACATAATGATCATTCCTTGTTGATTTAACTTAATCAGGCCTCAGACATCTTGCTCTCAACGAATAAGAGGAACAAATTCCATCTTGACTACATATGTTTCTCACAATCACCTTGTGTCACACCTGAACATAGCCTTATGTACTGTCCATTATTTTAGAGCAGTGAAGAACTAGCTCAAGGTATAACATTTTGGTGAATATCAAAACCCAAGATGTATCTCAGGTCAGAAAATACCAAATGATATTCTCCTTTACTCAAATTTACTTATGATCAGTCTAGAAGATTCCATATAGTAAAATTGAGATGCGGGTTAGTCCAATATTTATATCCCATAAATATCTATGAACTTGGTAGCAACCAATTGCTCTATATTCATACCTTATGATATACACCAATCCATGTTCATAATAGTCTTAAGTTTGTATTTGTTCCCACAAATATGACCTACTATGGACATTTAGAATACAAACTATTCATGGATATATACATGCTAAAAGGAACACAAGGCACAAGTATATAAAGAGTTAAATGTTACATTGTTCCAAATTTTAAAATACTAAACAGATTAATTCCAATCACTAGAAAATCGAAGTCCCAAGGCACAAGTATGACTTTCATGCTTTGCCCTTTCAAGTAGCTTCGTGAGTGGATCCTCAATGTTTTGATCGGTGTGAACTTTACGAATACATATCTTTCCTTTTTCAACTTCATCCCTTATGTAGTTGAATCTCCGCTCAATATGTCTAGTCTTTTGATGTGCACGGGTTCCTTGATTTGTGCAATCACACCCTCGTTATCACAAAAGATTTCTAGGGGGTCTTGAATGGCAGGGACGACCCCTAGATCAGCGATAAATTACATTATCCATGCAGCTTCCTGAGCTGCTAATGAGGCAGCTATGTATTCGGATTTTGTAGTGAACAACGCTTCCATGTCTTGTTTTGAACTCTTCCATGACACTGCCCCTCCATTCATAACGAAGACATACCCCGATTATGATCGAGAGTCATCTCGATCAGTTTGGAAGCTCGTATCCGTGTAACCCTTTACAACGAGATACTCTTCACCAGACCGTATAATAGAAACATATCCTTAGTCCTCCTAAGGTATTTCAATATACTTTTAACAGCCATCCAATGGCTATTACCTGGATTTTGCTGATATCTACTTGTCATGCTTAACGCGCACGACACGTCCGGTCTAGTGCATATCATCGCATATATGATGGATCCTATAGCAGACACATATGGGATGTCCTTCATTCGATCTTGCTCATCCTCTGAGCTTGGACATTGAGATGTACTCAATATTGTCCCTCTTTGAATAGGTACCATACCTTTCTTAGAGTTTTCCATCTTGAACCTTTTCAAGACTTTATCAATGTATGCACTTTGATTTAAACCAATTAACCGCCTCGATCTATCCCTATAGATCTTTATTCCCAGTATATAGGCGGCTTCACCGAGATCTTTTATGGGAAAACAACTTCCAAGCCAGGTTTTAACACCTTTCATGGTTGGAATATCATTTCCAAAAAGTATTATGTCATCAACATACAATACTAGAAATGTATTTATGATCCCACTAGCCTTCTTATATACACAAGCCTCGTCAGTGTTCTTGCTGAAACCAATTTCTTGATTTCTTCATCAAAATGTTGATTCCAACTTCTTGATGCTTGTTTCAATCCATAGATTGACTTTTTTAGCTTGCATACTTTATTGGGATATTGTGAATCCAAAAAACCATCAGGCTGAACCATATGGACATTCTCTTCGAGATGTCCATTAAGAAAAGTAGTTTTGACATCCATTTGCCAAATCTCATAGTCATAATATGCGGCTATGGCAAACAATATCCTAATTGACTTTAGCATTGCCACAGGAGAGAAGGTTTCATCGTAATCAACCTCTTGAGTTTGAGTAAAACCTTTTGCTACAAGTCTTGCTTTGTAAGTATCCAAGTTTCCATGCATATCGGTTTTCTTCTTGAAAACCCACTTGCATCCAACAGGTTTGGAGTTAAGTGGAGGGTCAACCAATTCCCAAACTTGGTTGTCATACATGGATTGCATCTCTACGTTCATGGCTTCAAGCCATTTGTCACAATCCGAATTGGACATTGCATCATGGTATGTAGTTGGCTTATCGGAGTCAACCACATAGCATCCATTCATGAAAAATCCATATCTTTCAGGTGGATGGCTAACTCTACCAGATCTACGAACGTTTTGTGTGTATTGATCAACCACCTGATCATCATCAACAATCTCTTGTTGATTGCTAGTGTCAACAAACCATGTATCGGTTTGTGGATCTTGATCCTCATCAAATTCCACTGTTCTATATGTTATTCCTTCCATAAGCAGCTTAGCTTCCAAGAACTCTGCCTTTCGAGCAATAAATGCTTTTTGCGCTGTTGGATCAAAAAAGTAGTATCCTATACAGTCTTGGGATATCCAACAATATACACTTAGTGGATCGACTTTCCAATTTATTTTGGGTGTTTAGCTTAACATAAGCTTCACAACCCCATACCTTTAAATATGATAGTGATGGAACTCTTCCATGCCATATTTCAAAAGGTGTCGAATTCACTTTCTTGGTTGGGGCCATATTCAAAATACGAGCCGCGGAGAGCAATGAGAAATCCCAAAATGATAGAGGTAGTGAGCTTACAACCATCATAGATCGAATCATATCCAGGTGGAGTAAGTTGTGAGACGATCCCACGACTTCTTAATGATCCTAAAAAGCCTCACTAAGGATATCTGTGTAGTACAAGTGCCAAAGAGTCGTGATCTCTATGGGTGAGCTGCATATCTTGAGCTGACACATTTGTTCTGGGATTATTGCCAATAATTTATCTTCCAGAGTCTTAAGCCTCTCTTTCTTCTCATTGATTGACCTAAGGATGGTAGCCCTAGGGAATTTGTCTTCATGTTACCAAGCTTTCTCTTGGTGAACCTTTAACCGGATAGATAATCCTTCATTTCCCTATCAGACATCTTATAGGGATCAGTACATAAAGAGTGAGGAGTTAAGGTTTGCTTCTTCATGAATGTTACTTTGGGCACATCAGCTTTAGGAGAAAGAGTCTTCTCATACTCAGTCTTAACTATAGGGTCCAACAACTTGTTCAATTCTCTTCTTCTGCCTTTATTCCCTCATAAGTCATACTAAAAACTTCATCTGGATCATATCCGTGATTAATCAAAAAATGGTTTTCACCATTAGATCATCAGTCTTTGCCTTTTCAACCATTTCTTCTACTGATTTTCCTACTTCCTTGGGCTCTCAAATGCTATTGGTTCATCAACCACATAGCCACCCTCTATTCTCCATCCTCTAAGTCTACAAAATCATCTTTCTTTTTCAGTTGAGCCTTAACTTTTTCATGTTGTTCTAAGAATTCAACTATAGCTGCAAGGCTTCTACGATCATCCTTTTTGCTTTTCTTTAATAGCTCTTCTTCCATCATATGCCTTTTTCCCTTTGCCTTTTAAGATAAGTACTTCCTCTTTAGGGTATATGTTTGCATTGATGGACCAGAAGAGATTTCAGGAACTTTAGTTTCTTGAGGAAATTTTTCAGCCTTTGGTTGTTCTTCTTCAGGAATGGCAGTAGCTGATTCTTCCTTTTCTTATTGCTCTTCACATAATTTCCTGATCAACTTCTTTTGATCTTCAATAAGTGACACAGCAGGCACTAGTTGCATGCTCAATTCCTTCTCAAGAGGGACATGAGATTGAGGAATAACAACAATTGGTTCAACAAAAGTCCTCTGTTCAACTATGAAGTCCCAAAAATGTATCATTAATGATGAATTCTTTAGCTGTGAAGCTATCTAGAGCTTTGATCATGTCATTGTATTTAGCCTTTTCAGTGTGAGCATCAACTGATTTTTTTGAGTAAACAACCATTTCCAAGCTGGAGTGTTCATTCTTTGACCTGCTTGTTTCTTCTCCCTTTTCAGTCTCAGAAAGTTTCATCTTCTTATCATGAGGAGAGTCATCACCACTCTCTGTTGACGAACTTTCAGTAGTAGTTTCCTTCTAACTATCCCAGTTCTTTTCTTATCATTATCTCTTATTTCTGCTTCAGCTTCTCTTTTAATTTTAACCAACATTTAAAGCTCAGAGACTATTTTGCTTAGGCTTTCATTCTGATTTTGCAAATTAATAATGATTTAAGTCTGTTCTTCTATAATTCTTCTTGTTCTTCCATAGCAATTGTTTGTATTGCTAAAGTGTCCACATGACCACTTATTTCTTCTCTTGATTGTTGGAGAGTAGCTTTTAGTTTTTCAATCAACTTCTCTTTTTCTTTCTTCTCTGAGTCATATCTTTCTTTCATTCTTTCAACGCAACCTCCTTCTCATCAAGCTCCAATAGTCTATCTTGAATGCTGTTTGATCTTCTGTTTAGTAATCTTTCCATCTTTGCTACTTTTTGAATAAGTTCAGAGATTAGCTCATCCTTCTCATTTGGTTTATTTACACCAGATTCAACATAGCTGAAGGAGTAGCTTCAAAAGTGAATTTCTTAACAGTCATTGGGCTTGGGTTATCTTCTCATCAGGTGATGATTTGGATCTATTAAAGAGTTGACAGAATCACTAAACTCAAAAGGCTCTGTTGAAATTGGAGATGGTTGGGCAGATAAAATGGGTGAATGATGAATTGGAGATATATGTGTGGAAGTGATAGGTTATGTTTGGGGAGATGGTATTGGTGATCTATGAGGTGTTGGTAGTGGGGTTCTTTGTGGAGTTTGTATTGGTGAAGGTACAAAAGGTGATGCCATATCACGAACATGAGGTTCAGTATGAAGATCACCCTATATCTACATGGGGTCACACTAACCTATGTCCTTCATCTCTTTCCTCAACCTGCTCATTAGCAGCTTGCTAAACATGAGAAACTAGTTCTTGAATTTGCTCATTAGCTGGAGCCTATTGTTCTTCACCTTGTTCATCAGGGTTAATTTGTTGAAGCATCCAAGGTAAAAGAGGAGATTGAGCTCCATTGTAGAAGTTCCTGGGATCCCTCTTTTTGATATATTTGTAGGACTTTGCATCATAGTGAGAGATATATAGAACAGGTCCTTCAGCTATTATATCTGGGATTGCTTCATTGTTCAGACATTGAATGAACCTTGGGTACATCAGGAACATGTACCTTCTTCCTTCCTAAACATTGGATACTAGACCAGTGAATACATATGCTGACATGTTGAATGGCCTATTAGTGCATAATGCACATATTGCTCATGAAGTGATCACAAGAATATCATTCCATCCTTTCTTCCTTTTGGACAAACAATGCTGATAGAGGTGGATCATAAACCTCCATTGTAAGTCCACTAGTCCCTTCACAATCTTTTCCTTCATATCCTCCTTCATAGCCAATGTTGGCAAAGAAGGGTGATCTCATCATCTTCTAGTTCAGTCGGTATGTTTGTATCATCACCAATCTGTAGACACTGTCTCATAGTTTGTTCAGTGATTATCAAAGAATGTTCATCATCAATTCTCCCAGACAAAGTATTTTAACCATCAACCTCTGTCACTTTAGTAGTATTCTAGAATGACCTTATGAATCTCTTATAGATAATAGGTCTAACTGTGATGGCATAAGCTACTTATGTAGTAGAAATGAATCTGATCATATCTTTCAGGCCTTCTGCCTTAGGTACATCAGGGTCAAGATAAGCACTGACATTTTGGAGCATGCTCCAAGTAAGATTAGCCATGTACCCTGCATTAGAGGCATATGAGTTAGATTGATGAAAGTATATGTTTTACATTATGCATGCTTCATCAGTTTGACTTTTGATGGTCAAAGATGAGTATTTGAAGGTACTGTTCTATAGGAATCACTTCAAATTGTGATGTTATCAAGATTAATCATTGTTATTTTTGTTTTTCATGTTTGAAAAGATGATTTTTGATGTTGCTTGACCTTTAATCTGATTTTATTTCAAGACTTGATTTGACATTTTCGATTTCATCATGCTCTGTTCATATGATGAACATGGCTATGAAGTTTCCTTGTGAGTGGTATTCTTCTTAGTTTGCATGCTCATTGAAGTTGGAAATGTTCATCTTTTCTTAGAATAAATCTGATTTTGAGTGTTCTTTATTAACCTAGGGTTCTAAGTTCATTATCAGTCCAAGTGTCTGACATTTTAGGTTACAAAATGTTGAATGTTTCACCTTTTGTTCGATACTATTGTTGAATAGAATCGAAGATAAGGACAAAACAGATGAAACTAAGATCTTTGATTATTAAAGGTGATGATGACTGATGCAGATGAATAGTGTGTTTTTGCTCGTCGCACTTTATAATCACTCAAATTTGAAAAGTATTAAATGACCTTTTGAACGTGCTTTAAATAGTCAAATAATAGCATTTACAAGTTTATCACAAGTTTCAAAACAAATGCAGTCAAATTTTATTTCACATTGTACCAAATGTGGAAGGGTTTTAGACATCCGTATTTGGTTACTGTTGCAAATGAGGAAGATGAAAACTTAAGAGTTTGGACATTCACATTTGTGTACCGTAGCAAATGCGGAAATTTGAATACTTAAGATTTCATCCATCTATATTTGTGCACTATTGCAAATGTGGAAGAACAAAGTTCATCAGCATTTATGCGTTGTATCAAATATGGTTATTCAAACTTGTTCAACATTTGCTCACTGTAGCAAATGCGACTGATCAAACTTGTTCAACATTTGCTCACTATAGCAAATGTGGCAGAGTAAAATTTCCACATTTACTTGATCATCATCCATGGTGACACAAGAGATTAAGCACTTGTTAATTCCTTTTGAAAGTACATGTAAAGTGTTGAAGTTACACATATCCACAAGTTCGGATGAGTAAAACAAATGCGGAAGTGAAATTATCATCCACATTAACAAATGCAGTAGAGCACTTTTGTTCCGTATAGGTTTTAACACTTCAAACTTTTCATGTACACTTGTTAAACGCCAATGCGGTAGAGTAAACTCTTTAACCGCATTAGTTTCACCTTGACATAAACAATTACCCGCATTGGTTATATGCATGGGTTACCTTCACCCACATTAACCAATGCACTTACCTGCATTAACTTTTGAACTTAATCAAAGATTAATGTTTATGTTTTGGTTTTTCTTGTTAAGAAGAACTGTCTTTGATTGAATTCTCTTATGAAGTTGTTGATTGTTGGGGTTATTAATTCTTGCTTGGATTGACTTGTATGTCAGAGGTGATACAAGTTTCGCATTGTTTGACTTATCTTGGACTTCTTATTCTTCAAGAATCTGCGTAAGGTAAGATACTGTGATATAACTTATGCCAACACATACATTTTCTTTTTTGTTTTGAAGTTTTAAGAAAGTAATTTAAGATAGTAAATGTTTATACAAACTTAGTCAAAAATTTTAAATTACTCTCCCTAAAGTTTATATCCACATCAGGATAGAAACATTAAAGATTTAAAACTTTTGAATATAATTTAATTTTTATTATAATAATGAAAAGAATAATATTTTTGTTGGGATGATATCAATCTTACATTACACATGTGCATCCTTTATGATAAAAAGGACATGTTTATGAACTCGTTGATTGAAGGTATGTTTGTCCTCTTAAACTCATACCAAGTTGATATTTTAATGCATATGATATTTATCATGTTTTTGATTGATTTAATTATTCAACATGTACCTCACACACAAAAGCATGGAATGATCAACCATCCTTATGTAATGGATGGTAGAACTTTCTTTACCAGGTTACTTAAGTTATGAGATCTCATTTTCATTGACCCTCAATGGGATTCTTTTACTTTGATCCTTTATGATGATCCACATTGGGATTCTTTTCACTTCACTTTGGAAGGTGATCCATGATTGGATTCTTTTGTTCATTCACTTGGAATGTATTGCTTTTGTAGATTCATCCAATTTGGATGTGTTCCTCATTGGGAATCTTTTGGATCAGTACATCTGCACTATATGCTTGTTTCATCAGGTCTTTGCTCCACAAAACAAAGATGAAACTTGATGTAGGTGAAAGAGATTCATAAGAATCATTACTTGTGTGTTTAGGTTACTACACACACATACACTTAGATAAGCCAATACATACTTGTACTTTGAGATGGGTGTTTCACCATTGAATAAGATTTTAATCATCACTGCATGTATCTTCTCTTCCACATTGAGCCTACCAATATATCTGGTAACTCATGAAAGTTTTTCAAATTCTGAAATTAAGCACAGTGAATGATATAACGACTGTAATTATATCATTTCCCATATATTCTTTCATCATCAAAATAGACGTCCTTTTGTGATTTTCTGATATTTTTAATTGTTTTTGATGTTTTGATTGGTTTTACTTAAGGTTAATCATGCCAATTGATTGAACTAGGAATTCAAACCTACTATGTTCAAATGCCTTAGTAAATAAATCAGCCAATTGATTTTTAGTGGATACTTGAATCAATTTGATTAACCACTTTTTAGCATAGTCTCTTAAAAAGTGATATCTAATTTCAATGTGTTTTGTTTTTGAGTGCTGAACTGGATTATTTGTAATGAAAACAACTACTCGGTTGTCAATGTGAATTGGTGTATGCAAGAAGTTAAAAACATAATCAAGCATCTGGCCTTCAATCCAGATGACTTAAGAGCAACATGCTGATGTTGCAATATACTTAGCTTCTGTTGTTGAAACAGGTACGTTTGTCTACTTCTTGCACTGCCAGGAGACTAGTCTAGGACAAAGAAATTGACAACCACCAGAAGTGAATTTCCTATTAAAGTTGCATCCTTCATAATCCATGTTAGTGAAGGCATGGAGATTTAAGTCTCCTTCCTTTGGATACCATAACCCAAGAGCTGGTTTGCCCTTAAGATATCTAATTATCCTCTTGATAGCATTCACGTGAGATTCCTTAGGATCAGCTTGATATCTGGCACACACACAAACACCAAACTTAATGTCAGCCCTACTCGTTGTTAGATACATAAGTGAATCGATCATAGATTGATAGTGAGTCTGACCATTGATTTGCTTTCTGGATCACGTCCAATCTTTACTTTAGTATCCATATGAGTTCTCATAGACTGATAG
The DNA here is from genome assembly GCA_025506515.1 of Flaveria trinervia. Taxonomy (NCBI): domain Eukaryota; kingdom Viridiplantae; phylum Streptophyta; class Magnoliopsida; order Asterales; family Asteraceae; genus Flaveria; species Flaveria trinervia. The sequence goes on from CM046456.1 coordinate 38,346,191, forward strand.
TCAGCAAAGTGAAATTTCTTCAACATTGTTTCAACATATTTTAATTGATTAATGAAGATTCCATCTGCTGTTTGTTGGACTTGCACCCCTAGAAAGAAAGTGAGTTCCCCCATTGCACTCATTTGAAATTTTGAATGCATAAGGTCTTCAAAGTCTTTATCGAGTTGCTTGTTTGTTGAGCCAAATAAAATATCATCCACATAAATTTGGACTAGGAACATGTCTCTTTCTCTTCTCTTTCTGAAGAGAGTCTAATCAATCTTTACTCTTTCATATCCATTTTTGAGAAGAAAAGATAATAGCGTCTCATACCACTTTCTTGGAGCTTGATGAAGACCATACATGGCTTTGTCAAGCTTGTACACCGTATGAGGGAAATCTGGATCTTCAAAGCCATGTGGTTGACTCACATAGACTTCTTTAGAAATCTTTCCATATAAGAAGGCACACTTCACATCTATTTGATAAACAGTAAACTTCATGGATGCTGAATATGCAAGTAAGATTCTTATTGCTTCTAATATGGCAACAGGCGCAAACACTTCATCTTAATCAATTCCTTCTTCTAGAGTGCAGCCCTATGCCACTAGTTTTGCTTTATTTCTGATGACAATCCCTCTATCATCAGTTTTGTTTCTGTACAACCATCTGGTGGCGATAGGGTATTGTCCTTTAGGAAGGTCTACCAGTTGCCATACTTCTTGCTTCTTGAATTGTAGCAATTGTTCTTACATTGATTCAATCTAGCTATTGTCTTGAAGAGCCTCTTTGATATTCTTGGGTACTGTTTGACAAAGAAACCATGAGAACAAATAGATTTTTGCAATACTTGACTTGCTTCTTGTAACCCTTTCATTAAGTTCACCTATAATGCTTTCCACTAGATGATTCTTGTGTATTCTGGTGGTTGGAATTGAGTCACCAGCAATGGTTATATCAAGATTGGAGACATTCAGATCAATATGGTGAGAGGAACCTTTATCTTGTACTGTTAGGGAATTATGAAGATAATCAGACTCTATTTCATTGAATGCTTCAGCATGAGCAGCACTTTGATTGCTTCCATCATTTGATGTTCTTCCAGTTTGAGCTGGAGGAGTAGCTTGTTTGTGATTTCTGATCTCTATTGACAGATCTTCTGAATGTGATGGTAACAAGTTGGGACCAACTTCAGTTGAAACACTTTGATTTTGTGATGGTTGTCTGACAGAATCAGCTTAGAGAGGAACATCTTCATTCATGTGCTCACTAGATGTAGGAGGAATCAATGGAAAGTCATCTCTTTTTTCTACACCTGAAGAAGTTTCAGCTAAATGTAGATTTCCTGCATTAGACAAGTGAAATTGATCAAATGATTTTGTAAACGAGTCAATATCAAACAACCAGTAGGGACCATTTGTAGATTTGGGAAACGAGTGTTCCTTGAATTGAACATTTGTTGATTCATCAATAATGTTTAATCTAGGATTAAACACTCTGTAAGCGTTTGAAACAAAAGAATAACCTACACAAAATCCTTCATCAGACTTAGATGAGAACTTTCCCAAATAGTCTCGGGTGTTTAATATTAAGACAGGACTACCAAATGATTTACAAAAATCCAATAAATGGTTTTCTGTGAAACAACATTTCATATGGAATCATGTTACTTTCTTTTACAATCAGAGTTTGATTTTGTACAAAGCACGATGTGTTAACTGCCTCTGCCCAAAAGGTAATAGGCAGTTTAGGATCGGCTAGCATTGTTCTTGCCGCTGCAATTAGTGTTCTATTTCTCCTTTCTGATACCCCATTTTTTTGAGGAGTTCTAGCTACACTGAATTGATGAGCAATGCCTTTGGTTGCACAAAATAAACTCATGTCTTCATTTTTAAATTTAGTTCCATTATCACTTCTTATTGTTTTGACCTTATGGTCAAGTTGGTTTTCAATTTTTCTAATAAAGTCTTTATTAATTGGGTTGCCTCATTTTATGAAGTAAAAAAGAAAACCCATGTAATCTTGAAAAGTCATCAATGATTACCAAACAATACTATTTCTTTCCAATACTCATAACATCAGTTGGTCCGAACAGATCCATATAAGTAGTTTCAAAGGAGTATTGTTTGCGTTCACCAGCTTGGATTTGTGGGAAGATTATATTGTTTTCCTCAACAAAGTGAATTTTTTGGGGAAGACCAATGACATGGTTTCCTTTGACAAATCTATTTATGTTTTTAAAGTTTGTGTGCCCAAACGTGGCCAAAGCTGGGACTCATCAAATGATGCTTTTGACAAAAGACATGCTTATTCTATTGGTGTTGTAGAATTTAGGTTTACGACACAGGTGTTATTCTTCCTTGGAGTCTTTAGGACAACCCATTCTTCAGAGATCTGAAATCCTGGTTTTAGAATGTAGCATTGAGTGTCGGTAAAGTGAGTTGAATATTTCTTATCGCAGATTTGAGACATGCTTAGAAGATTAAAGTTTAATTGTTCACAGTAGTTCACTCTATCAAAGCTCAGTATCTTATTTGTCACAGATCCTTCACCAGTAATTCTTCCACCTTGTGAATCTCCTCTAAATGCCACAATAGTTCCTTGCATTTGCTTGAAGTCATGAAGGAGGGAACGATCTCTAGTCATATGTCAAGAACATCCACTGTCCATGTACCATAGGCTATTAGAACTATATGGATGACCCTGCAGGCACAAATGAACTAATTAGAATATGGAACCCAAGCCATAATAGTCTTGGGTTTCTAGTTTCTATCCATGATGGTGACCTCTTGATACTTTCCTCTAAATTATGATCTATTTAAAGGTGACCTTGAAGATCTCTTATGATATTTTGCTTGTTTCATCTCATCAACATCAACTAAAGAGTCAGAGGAGTAGTGAAACCTTTGGTCTATTCTTTTGAATAAATTTAAAGCATTTTTTATTATAAAAAATCATTTTAGTTTGGGAAGATCAAATTTTTGCTTAATGATGTGATGTTTGTTCTTTACGTCTTCCATGATTCTTTCATGTTATTCCTATCATTAGTTGATCTAGATGTCCTAGATGGATTGGTGGGAAAATGACTCCTGACATTTGGTTTCACAGAAGATGTTGTTGAGATGGGTTTGTTCTGAGTAATTCTCACTCCCTTCTGATTGAAGTAACAATCAGATGTATTATCATTGTTCATATCACAGACTGAACAATATTTGTTAAAATAACAGTTTTTAGTGGAGTGGTTGTTCATGTCACAGATAGAGCAGTATTGATTGAAAAAGCACTTTTCAGTTTTGTGATTAAACATATCACATATATCATAATACATATGTTTGTTTCTATCTGATTTTGATTTGGAAGACTCAGTTGTTTTCCCATTTTCAACTGAGTCACATTCTTTTGCTTAGGGGAGGAATCAAAATCAGATCTTTTTGTAGCTTGCTTCAGAACACTACTTTTGTTAATTTTTTTGGGCTATTTTTGTTTCTTCAACCCTTTCTTTACCTCTTTCTCAAACTGATCAACGTGCTCCTTGTTACATATGTCAAAACCGACTCACTGTCTTAATTTTGAAGATTAAGGGTTTGACTGAATTTTAGATGTTGAAATCAATGAGCTCTTTTGTTTCTTTTGCATTGAAACCTTGTCTGATTTGGTTGAATTTTTTAGAGATATAATCTCATTATCAGAACTACTTTTAGCAGAGGGTTTCACTAACTTCACAAATTTCTTTTTACCTTTTGAAACAGCAGGTATGAATTTCACAAATGGAAAAATTGCCTTGATTGGGCTTGTTGGTTTGATGGCACTCATTATCTTGTCTAAACACTCTTTGATTTTAATAGGGTGTCCTAATATGATTTTATCCTTATTTGTGTCAGTGTAAACATTTGGTTGGTTTTGAGGATTTGTGATCTGTTTTACTATTGTTTTTAGTTCAATAGTGTTAGGTTCAATTTTCTCATTGAGTGTAACAGAGTCAGGCATGACAGTGTAGTTGTCATTGTATGGTGGAGGACAAGAGTTATACCCGATCCCAGACATATCTTTGGGATCCTTTTGAGAATCAAGCATCTCTTGTAGCTTGATTGAAGACAGAAGAAACTTTTCTAGTTTCACTTCAGTAAGTGTATGTTCAGCTTTAGATTGAGCTAACTTTTCAATGAGTTGCTCATTCTCAGCTATAAGAGTGTACTTTTCACTGTGCAATTTTTCAATGTCAGAGATGAGAGATTTTATTTTGATTTCAAGCCTTATATTTCTCTCTTGAGCATCTCTGACTTTACCTTTTCCTCTTTTACTTTGTCTGCTAATTTATGGTTGTGATCTATATAACCTTGCAGTTCAGTAATGCATTTATCACTACCCAGGTTAGATTTTACCTGAGAAGGCATGGGAGATGGACCATCATTGATGTGAGCCATGAGTGCATGATTTTGAAATTGAGGCTTTACTTCTCTACATACAGGCTCCAGTTACATACTGCTTCCATGAGCTTGATTTGTTAGTTGAGGTTGAGTCTAATTTGTTTGATGTTGTTGTTGATGATGATACTGCCGCTAATGATTATTGGAGTGAAAAATTGAGTTTGGCTGTGAGGATGACTAGCTCTGAGAATTCCTTTGAAAGTTGTTTCTTTTAGGGACATTGCATTCTCTAGAGAAGTGGCTAGTCATGACACAGTTGAAGCATTTCACTTTGGATTTTTCATACCCAAGCTTGGTGTTTTCATTAAGGCTGAGCTTTCTTCTATTTCTGAAAAACTTCTTGGCTCTCATAGCAATCATGGCCATTTGCCATTGCAAATCCATTTCTTATATATCATCCGGATCCATTTCTTCTAAGTCTTCCTAGATCAGATGTGCGAAGGTGAGTCTTCCACCCAAATAAGCTTCAAAGCTGGCAACAAAGGCATTGTAAGTTGCCTTTTGTTCTTCAGATCTTGTACCATCAGTAGTGTTTGTAGGAGTAGCAGTGAATCTTGATGCATGAGATGATGTTGATGGCTTGTTGATTGGTGGAGTTGCAATGAATCTAGTGGTCTTCAGTTGATCTCTTGAAGAGATAAAATCATCCTCCTCAGTAATGAAGGCATTTTCCACAAAGTGAGAGTATGAAGGATATTTGTATGCCTCATCCATTTTGGGTCCACCTAAGTTTCTGCTTCTTTAATCTAGCTCCAGTGCTTCTATCTGGCTATCAATATATCCAGGGTAGTAATCTCAAGATCAAGAGTATTCTTCAGCATGGTCACAGTTTGTTTCCAGGTCTCTGGAAGACTGTGCAACATTTTCTTGCTTAACTCTTTGACTTTATAAGTGACTCCCATGATTTCCAAGTCATTTACCAATTGCACAAATCTGTGCAGTTGTTTAGATATGGACTCCCCTTTGGAGTGATGAAATGTTTCATACTGGTTAACAAGTTTACCCTTGTTAATCTCAGCAACTTCACTGCTTCCCTCACACATAATCAGCAATGCATCCCATGCTGCTTTAGCAGTACCATACTTTTCTAGTCTTTTCAACACATCCATCTGAGTATGGAGTAAGCTTCGAGATCAATCTTGATTTTCTTGTAGTCATCATCATCAAGAGTCAGATCCTCAATAGGTATTCTTGATGTTTTGTAGATGGCAGCTTGATCCACAAACAGTGTAACAGGGATGTGTGGCCCTTTGCATATTGAGTGTAATAACCGACCTCCAGGTTGTAATTCTAACCCTAATCTACTTGCATCACTATTCGTCTTATAAATGCCATTAATAGAAACAATCTAACCCTATTGGTGATTTTAGTGTCATCTATTGCTATTTGTTCCATTTTTATGATTCTATGTGATTTTGTGACTATTTAGTCAAACTGAGTCTCTACCAATTAGAACTTAGAGCCCGGGAATGTTAATTAGCTACCCTAGCTAGAATTTAAAAACCCTAATTGAAACCAATTAGTGAAAACAATTAAAATATGTGTATACAAACACACTTGTAATTTTCGGCTAAGAGACATGCATGTGCATGCATAACACTTAACAATTAACTAAGCCTTACCACCTAAAATACTACCCAATACTACAAATTAATGTAGGGGTTTTAACATGTTTATCAAAGCTCATATAATCTTGTTTATATGAAAACGCAGCGGATTTTTATTTTAAAACATGTTAATAAGATGATTATAAAACCCATTTAATAAAGAACCCCAACCCATGGATCATTATACAAATGCATACAATAAAGAACATAAGATACTTAGATGTATATACAACCTTGTAGCTTCCTAAAACCCAAAGTTGTGAGCTGTGAAAGATGACTTTGTGGCTGAGTTTTCAACCGAGAAAACCTCAAGGAGTGATACCCCAAGCTTGTACAAACACCTTCCTTTGCTAGGGCTTGCAACACCAACTTGTAGAGCTCTCCTTTTGTTGAATCTTTTCAGCCAAGAACCCTTCTTTGCAAAGCTGAAAATCCTGATTCTTTTGCTAAAAAAACGAGATTTTAGAGTGAGAAAGGAGAGAGCTTCTCTTGTGTGTGTGTGAGAGAAAGAGAAGAATGCAAGAGTGTTCAAGTGGTTGAGTTATTGCATGGCCTTGGAACTAAAAGGGGGCCATCCAAGACAAAAGGGGCGGCCGATTTTTGGCTCCTTTGTCTCCCTCTTGTTTCAAATTTTATAAAAAAATATACACTCTTGCACCCTTATTATGTAAATTTAAACCATTTTAATTTTATATCACTAACACACACACACTATTATTTGTCATTGTCTAACTAATTTAAAAATGAACAAATAATCCCATATGAACAATATATATATATATATATATATATAAACTTGTTCATTTGCAAAAAGCAATGATTTAGAAAACCCGGTTTCTAAATTGGTGTTTATATTTATTTGTTTGATCTAATCAACAAATAAATATGTCGGTGTTTGTTTGGCTTGTTATTGGGTATGACCCGACTTGGATCATATCACACTAGCCACATCAATTTAATATATATCTTGGGCAGATCAATTCTTTCAATCTCCCACTTGCACAAGATTCATAGAAGATTGATGCAAGCAGCAAATAACGCCTAGCAACGGTTTGCTACCCCTAATGTATATGACTAAGTGCCATTCAATAACATCATCCTTTTCAAGTACCTTACTTGAATATGTTTTAGGTGAATTAATCATCTATCCTTTTGTTGCAGATGTCATGTTAAATCCAAGAGACACAGAATTGTCATTCTCTGATGATTTATCTTTAACAGGCCTTAGACATCTAACTCTCAATGAATAAGAGGAACAAATTCCATCTTGACTACATACGTCTCTCACAATCACCTCATGTCATACCTGAACTCAACCTTATGTACTGCCTTTTTAGAACAGCAAAGGACTAAGTCAAAGTACAATACTTGGTGAATATCAAGACCCAATATGTATCTCAGGTCTGAGGATACAATGATATTCGCCTTTACTCAAAATCTCTTATGACTAATCAGAAAGATTGCATGCAGAAATAATTGAGAGCGGGTCAGTCCAATATCTATATCCCATAGACATCAACGAACCATTGGTAGCAACCTCTTGCTCTATATTCATACCTTATGAATATCAACCAATCCAAGTTCATTATAGTCTTACATTCATAGTTGTTCCCACAAGTATGATCGACTACAGACGTTGAGAATAATTCATTTATTCACGGATTTAAACATGCTAAAATAGAAGAACAAATGAAATTATAACGATATAATTAAATCAAATAACATTAGTTCCAATATCCAAATACAAAATACAACATCAAACCCAGTCACTTGAATATCTAAGTCCCATGGCACAAGCATGACCTTCATGCTTTGCCTTTTCAAGGAGCTTTGTGAGTGGATCCGCAACGTTTTTATCAGTGTGGACTTTGCGAATACATATCTTTCCTTTTTCAACTTCATCCCTTATGTAGTTGAATCTCCGTTCAATGTGCCGAGTCTTTTGATGAGCACGAGGTTCCTTGATTTGAGCAATCGCAACCTCGTTGTCACAAAAGATCTCTAGGGGATCCTGAATGGAAGGGACTACCCCTAGATCGGCTATGTATTTCTTCAGCCATGCAGCTTCCTGCGCTGCCATTGAAGCGGCGACGTATTCTGACTCTGTAGTGGACAACGCTACGACTTCTTGCTTTGAGCTTTTCCAAGATACAGCTCCCCCATTCAAAATAAAGATGTACCCCGATTGAGATCGTGAATCATCTTGATGGGTTTGGAAACTCGCATCCGTGTAACCTTTTACAACGAGTTCCTTTCCACCAGACTCGTAGATCAAGAACATGTCCTTAGTCCTCCTTAGGTACTTCAGAATGTTCTTGACAGCCATCCAATGACTATCACCAGGATTTTGCTGGTATCTACTTGTCATGCTTAAAGCGCGTGACACGTCTGGTCTAGTGCATATCATTGCATACATGATGGATCCTATAGCAGATGCATATGGGATTGCCTTCATTCTATTTTGCTCTTCCTTTGAGCTTGGTCATTGGGTCGTACTCAATATTGTCCCTCTCTGAATAGGTACACTATCTTTCTTAGAGTTTTCCATCTTGAACCTTTTCAAGATTTTGTCAATGTATGCACTTTGATTTAAACCAATCAACCGCCTTGATCTATCTCTATAGATCTTTATTCCCAGAATATAGGTGGCTTCACCAAGATCCTTGATGGAAAAACAACTTCCAAGCCAGGTTTTAACGCCTTCCAAGGTTGGAATGTCATTCCAAATAGTAGTATGTCATCAACATACAATACTAGGAAGGTTATTGTGCTCCCACTATCCTTCTTATACACACAAGCCTCATCAGCGTTTTTGATGAAGCCAAATTTCTTTACTTCATCATCAAAACGGTGATTCCAACTTCTGGATGCTTGTTTCAATGCATAGATTGATTTCTTTAACTTGCATACTTTGTTAGGATGTTTTGGATCGACAAAACCTTCAGGCTGAACCATATAGACATCTTCCTCAAGATATCCATTTAGGAAAGCGGTTTTGACATCCATTTGCCAAATCTCATAATCATAATGAGCTGCTATGGCAAACAATATCCTTATAGACTTAAGCATTGCAACAGGTGAGAAGGTTTCATCATAATCAACCCCATAGTACTCTGATAAGTACTTCATGGTCCGGCCATTTTTCAGCTCCACCGTAGTTACCTCCCTATATACAAATTCATCAGGATGGTTGCTTTCAAGGAGTAACTGGAGCTCATTCTTCTGGATGTCTTCAAGCTTTTTATATAACAACCCCTTCTTAATCATCTTGTTTTCTAGTAAAGCTTGAGGGGTCTTTTTTGCTTGGTGAGCTCTCTTGAATTCATCAATGATTTCCCAAGGTGAGACTACAACGGCCAACATGATGGTAGAATCTATTGTTTTTCGTACCTGGCCATTGTATCTGTGAGGAATAGTTCTTTTATGGATTCCAGAACTCACCCTGGGGTCCGGCCATACTCTCACTCTCTCCCTCTGATATTGAAAAGTGTGCCTGAGAGTGTACAGCCTTTGAGCATGCCCTTTCATGGCTTGAATAGATGATGACTGAGGAAATTCCTTGTCAACCATCTTCAACAATTGCTCATCGTGCTATTTCTGCTATTCTTCTTCTTCTATCTTGACTCTGACCATTTCCCTTTGAGAGTCAGGTGTGATCATGGGTTGACTTCGGGGTTTTGGCAGCTTTAGAACAGCAGAGAGTGGCAGACTATCATCTTCATCCTCCTCTTCTTCTTCTTCTTCGATCCTCAGCACCCTTCTCCTCCTTCTGGGTGCATCACTGGATGATGGTTGGGTTGGTGAAGGAATTGGTTTTGAAGAATGAGGATGTTTGGATTTTGGCTTAGAGATTGGTTGGGAGATTTGAGGGATAGGATCTGTTTGAGTGGGTGGAAGGGAAGGTTGATCCAGCATCTTTGTAGTTAGTTTCGCCTTTGTGAGTTTAGCCATCTCTAACCTTTTACCAGCCCCAGCCTCATCAAGGGCTTCCACAATAATCCCTTTGTTGAATTGCTCAGACAGACAGATTCTGGTGGCTATAGCCAGAATGCTGTCCCTGGTCCATGCGCGAATCTCCACTAACGATCTTCCTAAGTATTTTGCAATAAAGCGGATCATTATTTTCAATCTCTCTTTTTCCAGAGCACCATACCCTGCCCATCGGGTTTGTATCTCTTGCACTTCTAACCTTCTGATCTCACTATCCAGTGTGGCTGTGTCAAACCCCTGCGTGAAGAGTTGTTCAATTATTTTATCCATGGAGCGGTTGTGTGTAGTGTCAGCTTCTTTTACCAGCTCCTCCAAGGATTTGTCTTCAGCAGTATGATCATCAACACTTTTCTTTCGCTTGTAAGTGAGTAGAGGTTGCTTTTCTTTCTCCTCCTCTTGGGCTTGCTTCTCCTCCTTCTTTTCCTCTGTTCTTTTCTCTTCTTGTCTTTCACTGCAGTACTCTCCCCCTTTTTGGATGCATTGGAGGAAGGGGTTTGTACGCAAAAAGAGTCTTTTGTACAGCAGCATCAATCAAGGGCTGTAAAGTTGAGGAAAGCCTCTCATCAATGGCTTTAGTCACAATATCAGTGATTATGGGTGTGATGAGAGGGAGGGAATTTTGAAGTACAGCACCTATTTTCTCAGGAGGATTCTGTTCCTGAGAAGTAGGGCCTGAAGCAGAGGCAGGTGGTTGAGTTTGGAGTGGCTCAGTGTTTGGGGAACCTTCAAGTGAAGGTGCCATTTGTGGGTGGGTAGAGGCAGATGGTCTTTCTCCTTGTGAGAGTTGATCAAGTAGGTTTTGCAGCCTACTGACCTTCTCTTCAAGGATTGTGTTCTGGGAAGAACATCATAGAAAAAGCCCAGGTCATCATCAGCCGAAGCTGAATCATCTGACCTCCTGCTTAGAGCAGGATTTACATGCACCGGGTGTAGACCAGTTGATGCATGTGCCCCTTGTGCTTGGTACTGGGGACTTCCAGCCTCAGGACAGTGTCCATCATCGGCTGTTGCCTCTAGTGAGGTCTTAGCAATATTACCAGCCTCATTCTGATCATGTGCTGAGTCAGAGGAGGTGGCAGCCTCACTAGATATTCTAAGCTCCTTGTCTACACCAGGAGATAGAAGTGGTAACCCCTGTGCTGTGGGTTCTCAAGTATACTGTGTTCCTCCCCCTCAATTGTAGAGGTATTCCCAGTAGTAAGTGGTTTCTCGAGAGGGGGTGAGGAGTGCAGTTGAGTCAGCACTTGTGCAACTATTAAAGTTGGGCTGTGAGGGGCGGTTGTTTGGGGTGAAGGGATAGAAGCAGTGTGCACCTGGGGAGGCTGGTGCTTTTCAATGGCAATCCCCTCAAGTGAGGAAGATCCCAGATATGTAGGTACCCCTTGTGTGGTTGCTGCAGGCTCCTGTTGAGAGGAAGCCTGAGCGGCTATGGCAGGAAGAGTCATTGTATCCACTAGGGGGTTTGGACTAGTGGATATATCCTGCGTTTGTGGTGCAGGGGCATCCTCAGGGGACTCAATTCCCTGAGTAGCCGTTTTGGTTTCTTTTTGGTGGGTTTGGTGGGGACTTTTGATTTGGAGGTGGTGGCTGTGGGTTCCAGCTGCGTGGGTTTTCGCAGCTTGGCAGCCATTTTGAGTGTCTGGTCAGAGTTGTGCCGGGAGTATACTTCCGGCAGAACAGCCGTAGCAGGGACTCCCAAGCCAACAAGTCCCTCAGCATTAAGCTGGTTTGTAATAATGGCCATTATGAACCGTGGATATAGTATCCAACGGTTGGCAGTTAGTTTTTGAGCCATATCCTTGAGTTCCGAAAATATTATTTCTAAAAAGTTTAGTGGTTGTTGCTCAAGGATAGAATACATTACCTGCTGCCATTTTGTCGACATTTGATCCCAAGACGACGTCTTAGGGGCCAAACATACATTCACCATGTAAAAAATTAGGCGCTCAGCGTCATTAAAGTGTTTCTTCATGATAGTGGAGGCACTGAGATCGCCTTGATATCCATGTTGGGCAATGGATAGATCTGTGGTGCCCTTCGGATATCCAGCAGGAGAACTAGCATCATTCAGATGAAGAATTTTGCGGATTATTGCAGGAGTGATGACTACTTCCTTGTTATTGACGACAGACTGGAGAGATGGTGTGTTGTTCTCCCTAGTGGTAATGGTAACGTTCATCCAAAATTGTTGAAGGGATTCGGCATGTAGTATGGGATTCAGAAGAAATGCCGTATTGTATTGGGACTGAACCATAAGATCGATAGCAGCATCGAACTTAGTCCAGGTGGGCGATTTAGTAAGGTAGGCAACACAGTTGTGTCGCGGTTTAATTTGCATGGACGCCATTGAGAAGAGGGAAGTTTTTGGAGAGGAACGTTAGGTTTGAAGAAGATGAAGCATTGAGAGCTTAGGTCAGGGATATTATAGGGTACGGGTAAGAAAACGACTGAAGGATGTGGTGTTAGGCATCAGTAGTTTTAAACGACCGTTGACATGGTATTATCCTTTCAGACGTTGAAACAGCTGAAGTCGTGGTGTTAGGCATCAGTAGTTAGAAAACTACTGAAGACCGTGGTTTTGACTTCAGATGATTGAAACAACTGAGGACTTGGTGTTTGTCATGAGTAGTTATGAAACTACTGAAGATAGTGGTTTTGTCATCAGCTGTTGTAAACAACTGAAGACTTGGTATTAGTCATCAGTAGTTATAAAACTACTAAAGACATGGTTTTGCTTCAATTGTTTAGAATGAAACAACAGTTGTACAAACGACTGAAAAGAAATTTCTCATCAGCTGTTTTCGTCAATTCTTAGCTTTTCAGCTGTTTCATACTATCCTCAACACATTCATCAGCCTTTTTGGCTGATTTCAGTTGTTTCATAGGACATCAGTACTTATCTGTTTTTACTGATTGCAGTAGTTGTAACTGCATCAGTAGTTTAGAACAGATGAAGTACTTCAGTACTTGTGAGACATTTAGCCTTCAGTAGTTATAAAACTACTGAGGGTAAAAGAGCTCATCAGTACTTATATGTGACATAGGTGCTAATGATCATCAGTACTTATTACTAAGATCATCAGTAGTTGTCACTTATTCTAGCTGTAGCATACCAAGCCTTAACACCAGGTTTTGGAAAGTTGAACTATCCAAAGGCTTAGTAAAAATGTCTGCAAGCTCATCAGCACTAGGCACAAACTTAGGATCAATCAGACCTTTTTCAAAACAATCCCTTATAAAATGATGTCTGATCTCTATATGTTTGGTCCTAGAGTGCTGGACTAGATTTTTGACAATGCAAAGAGCTGAAGCACTATCCATTAACAATGGAGTCTTAGTCTCTGTAATGCCATAATCCAAAAGTTGTTTTGAAGCCAGAGTACCTGAGAGGTGTAGCTTGCAGCAGCAATGTACTCTGCTTCAGCAGTTGATGTAGCAACTGAGGTCTGTTTCTTGCTCTGCCAAGAAATCAAGCAGTTGCCTAGGAATTGACATCCAACAGAAGTTGATTTCCTGGTCAACTTACACCCTACATAGTCACTGTCAGAAAAAGCAACTAATTGACCAGAATGTCCAGTAGAATACCATAACCTAGAGATGGAGTGCCTTGCAGATATCTAAAGATCCTCTTGACTGCAATCAGATGAGACTCTTTAGGTGCAACCTGAAATCTAGCACAAACACATGTAGCAAACATAATATCTGGTCTAGAAGCTGTTAAATACATCAAGGACCCAATCATACATCTGTAAAGTGTTTCATCAACCACTTTACCTTTCTGATCTGTATCCAGTTGTGTGGTGCTGCACATGGGGGTAGAACAGGGCTTACAGTTTTGTAAATCAAACTTGTGCAAAAGATCTTTTGTGTATTTGGACTGATGAATGAAAATTCCATCAGCCTTTGTTTGATTTGCAACCCCAGAAAGAACTGTAATTCTCCCATGGCACTCATTTCAAACTTCTGTTGCATCAACTTTGTAAAGGCATCACACAACATTGGATCAGAGGATGCAAAAATGATATCATCTACATAAATTTGAACAAGTAGATTATGCTGCCCAGCTTTCTTAATGAATAAAGTCTTATCTATGGAGCCTCTAGTGAAATTATTTTCCAGAAGAAAGTTTGATAATGTCTCATACCAGGCTCTAGGAGCTTGTTTAAACCCATAAAGAGCCTTATCAAGCTTATACACCCAATTAGAGTTTTATTGTCCTCAAAGCCTGGAGGTTGACATACATAAACCTCTTCTTTAATTTTTCCATACAAAAATGCACTTTTGACATCCATTTGAAAAACTTAAGGTTTTGATAAGCAGCATAAGCTAAAAACATCGAATTGCTTCCAGTCTGGCTACAGGGGCAAAGGTTTCATCATAATCAATACCTTCTTCATGTGCAAACCCCTGAACAACCAGTCTGGCCTTGTTCTTAACAATAAGCCCATTTTCATCAGTTTTGTTCCTAAACACCCATTTAGTGCCTATTGCACACTTACCTAGAGGTAGAGGACCAGTTCCCACACTTGTTGTTTCTTGAACTGAAGAAGCTCAAGCTGCATGGCATCAACCCATCCATTGTCCTTTAAAGCAATGTGATAATTCTTTGGCTCTTGCTGACTGATGAAGAGAGCATAGAAGCAGAAATTTGACAATTGACTTCTTGTTGATACTCCAGCAGTGATATCACCAATGATTTGAGACATAGGGTGATTCTTCAGATCTTGATACACAATGAGATCTATGCAAGTGTTTGTAGTAGGCTCAGCAGTAACAGATGGTGATGGTGAATCATTTCCTTGAAACCAATCATGGATGGTAATTCAAAGGAAGTTGAATTCGAAGAGATCTCATCAGCATTTGTTGTGGATGGTGCTACTAGAGCTACAGGAACATCAGGTCTAGCTGAATCAGGCAGCTGATCACTAAACCTGAATAGGTGAGTACTGCAATCATCATCATCATCAGCAGTACCACCAGGTGGTGAACTGTTGACAGGAGCAACAACAGGAGTTTGATAAGGAACATATTGCAGTATGTCCAAATCAAATAACTCCACAGGGCTTTGTGGAATCTTGTCCTTTGGAGATTCATTGAACTTAACATGTAGAGTTTCTACAACCATTTTTGTTCTGCAGTTGAAGACTCTGTATGCCTTGCAAGTAGATGAATAACCAACAAAATACCCTGCATCCACCTTAGGATCAAATTTATGGAGTTGATCCTTTGTGTTGAGAATAAAACAGGGACACCCAAATGCTTTGAAAAATGAAATCAGAGGAGCCAAATGATGGAGAACTTCATATGGAGTCTTCATCAACCTCTGATTTACTAAAACTCTATTTTGCACATAGCAAGCTGTGTTGACAGCTTCAGCCCAAAAGGTCAGTGGCAAACTGAGTCAGCCAGCATGGACCTTGCAGCTTCAATGAGGGTCCTGTTCTTTCTCTCCACAACTCCATTTTGTTCTGGAGTCCTTGGAATGCTAAACTGCCTTTTGATCCCCTTTGAAAGATAGAAGTCATCAAGTGTATGATTTCTGAACTCAGTTCCATTGTCACTCCTAATACACTTGACTGGAAGGGAATACTGCTTCTCAATATACAACACAAAGTGAATAATCTTTTGAGCAGCCTCATCCTTTGAATGTAGAAAGAAAGTCCATACAAATCTGGAGTAATCATCCACAATTACCAGACAGTATTTCTTCTTTGCCATGCTCATTACTCTCACAGGACCAAATAGATCCATATGCAGTAATTGCAAGCAGGCAGTGGACTTAGGCACTTCAATAGGAGGGAATGAGACTTTGTGTTGTTTTCCTTTTAAACAGCAGTGCAGGTTTCATCACAGTGGAACTCCTTTATTGCTAAGCCTCTGACTAAACTATTGTGGGTAAGCTGATTCATGTTTTTGAGATTAACATGACCAAGCCTTCCGTGCCACAGTTTAGATTCGTGAGAAGAGGCTTTGGAAAATAGGCAAGGATTACCTTTGAGATCTATTTTCTTAGAAAGATCTAAGGCATACACTCTTCCTGTCCTGTTGGCTTTCAGGAGAGTGTGATCATCCAACACCTTGTCAATCAAGTGCAAAACTTTGGATGACAGAATCCTACAGTTTTGACTGGTGAAAAGAGCAACATGACCTTTATCACACATTTGACTGACACTCAAGAGATTGTACTTGAGATTTTCCACATGATTAACATCATCAAATTTGATTTCTCCATTGGAGACAAAGCCCTTACCAATGATGTAACCCCGAGCATCATTGCCAAAAGAAACAAATCCCTTCTTTCCTTGAGAGTAGTCATGAAGAAGGGTGCTGTTCCCAGTCATGTGCATAGATCCCCCACTGTCTACATACCAGATGCTACTTTGGCATGTTGAAGAACCCTGCAATAATAAACAATCAGTTAGTTTGAGACCCAAACCTTTTTGGTTTTGGGCCTGGTCTCATCAATAGATGGTAAACTAACAGGTTTATTTGAAACAACAGCCTGAGAGGAAGAAGATGGTGTAGAAGAGGAATCCTTTGGCTTGGACCTCCTTTTCTGTGGTTTCAACATAGGAGCATCTAGTTGGTTAACTCTACCCAACAGATGTTGAACCATCATTACCAGCTGTGTTTGATTTTGTGATAAAGCTTTCAGCTCATCAGACACATTGCCAGTGGAGTTTGATAAGTCCCTATGTTGCCCCTTCTTCTTCTGAGCATTCTCAGTTGTCACCTGTTTACCCCCTTCCTTTTTGGATTTCTTTGAGGACTTAAGGGTTACAGGATTTGATGTTGCTGACAAATGTGGTCTCAAACTCAGTTTTCATTTTTACCATTTTCTCTTTAATTTCTTCTTTTTGTTTGAGTTTGGAACCTCTTTTGTACAACAATCATCTGTAAGATGATTGAACAAACCACATACTTCACATGGTTTCTTCTTCATCTTAGGTTGATCATCAACTAAAGAGGGTGAAGCAACAGAAGACTTGTTCTTCAAGGCTTTGGAAGCATTGTTTGCTTTCTTGACTGCCTCTTTAGTAGTCGTCAAACTCTTTCTACTGTCAGTTTTCTTCTCTTCAGTACTGACAGCAGTTGAAGTTTGAACTTCAGGTGTTAGATCCTGCTCTCTAGTCCTTTCAGGACCTTCAGAATTAACTCCTGAGTTGATCAACTCATTAATCATGTGAATGTTAGCATTTGAACCATCAACATCAGCTGATAAGTTCAAAGAGGGCTTGATGCTGACTGCTACTTCTGATTGTGCTGTATCAGAAGGTAGATCACATGATGTGATGGATTGGTTATCACTCTCACCATCAGATTCTTCCTCTGCTCTTGGGGTAAAATCTGTAGGTGGAGCACTGTGATTGTAACCAATTCCAAACTTCACATTTGAAGCAGATTGCTTACTAAGAAGCATTTCAAAACCTTTGCATGATTGTACCCATCTATCACACTCTACCTGGGTAACTGCAAGGGTTTCTTTGAGATCTTTGTACTTCTCTAGAAGTACCTCTTCTCTAGCCTTATCATCAATTATTTGGCAATTCAGTTTATAAATCTCATCATTTTTATCTTTAAGCACAGACTCAAACTCAGCTTTGTTTTTGGAAATTATTTGTTCTAGCTCAATGTTCTTATTAATTAGAGCTACATTTGCTTCTCTAATGGAAGCAAATGCTGCTATGCATGGTTCAGAACATAATTTGGCTTTTGCCTCGGAGGATACCTGTGATACCTGAGGTGTAGAGGCATTAGAAGATGAATTATCAGCAGACTCCAAAGCCATAAGAGCTAGATTCCCAAAAGGACTGTCACCACCATGTTGACCAGCACCTGAGAACAGTTGGTCATGACCAAACATGTCATCTGGTAAACCGCTCCAGTCAACAACTCCTGGGGTGAAGAAGATGTGTTGTTGAGGTTGAGGTTGTTGATGAGATTGAGATGGCTGAGGTTCTGGTAGTACATGAGGTTGTGGTGCCATAGGAACTTGAACTTGATTTGACTGTGGCATGTAATAACAAGGGTACGAATATGGCATTTGACCCTGAGGAACAAAATATGCTGGAGATTGTTATTGGGGATGATGACTAGAAGTGACAGGATGTTGCCCTCTGTGTTGTTGACTATT
This sequence comes from Flaveria trinervia, assembly GCA_025506515.1. Lineage (NCBI taxonomy): Eukaryota > Viridiplantae > Streptophyta > Magnoliopsida > Asterales > Asteraceae > Flaveria > Flaveria trinervia. Next base: position 38,364,328 of record CM046456.1, read on the forward strand.
GCCAGGAAAAGTCACAAAGGGTGCAGTGGAGTTAGATCCAGTTGATCTACACTCTCTTGCAAAGTGTCCAAGCCTTTGGCATTTGTGACACCTCAACTTGCTCTTGTCAAAACCAACTTTGGTTTTGACAGAGAGTCCTGGGAATTTTCTTCCAGTTCTTTTATAGAACTTCTGAGATCTGATATTTATCAGGGCCATTTGGCTCAAAATATCCATCTCTTCTAAGTCATCATCAGCAATCCCCTTGAGATCATCCATAATGAAGCATAGATTGTCATTATTACACCCAGTAAACTGACCATCAACACTCACAAATGCAGAATCAGAAGTGCTTGAAGAGAAATTAATATGCTCATCATACTGGCATTCAGATGAAGCATATTCTGACTCATGACCCACCAAGGCAGTGTTGCCTGGTACAAAGTCTTCAGCGAGCTTTCCAGATGAAGACAGCTTTCTCTTCTGTTCTATCTCTCTCTTAAACGTGAGCAGTTTCCCATGGAGTTGGGTGAGAGATAGTTTGTCCAAACTTGCAGTGGAGCGTAGGACAATAGTATATGTGTCCCATCTCTCAGGCAGTGATCTGAGAAATCTGTTATTCATCTCTATATTTGTGTACTCAAGTTTGACCATTTTTAATTCAGAGATCAAACAAGAGAACCGCTCATATTGTTGAGTCAGTGTCTCACCCTTTCTATGAGAAAATGTCTCATATTGTTGGGCGAGGATTTCTCTATTATTTGCCAAGACCTCATCTGTTCCTCCAAATTGTTCTTTCAAAGCAATCCAGAGGTCATGGGCAGTCTCATGATGCATTAGCCCAGAATAAATTTCATTTGGCAGTGCCATGGCCAGAACTCCATGGGCTTTTGAATCAATTTCAAGCAACTTCTTATCCTCATCTGAGTATTGCTCCCTCCTATTCGGAACCATTTGATTGGTTTCGGGTTATTCACCATAGGCTTGTGTGGACCATGTACCACTGATGTCCAACAACCTGCGCTGTTAACAGATAGGTGATGGAGCATTCGTCTTTGCCATATGTTATACTCATTCCTAACCAGCTTGGTGGCTTGGTTGAGGAACCAGTATTGTGAGGATCATTGGAGGGAGTAGTCATTTTCAGTTCAAAAACAATTTAATTCAAGCTTTTAAAAGTTTTACACAGACCACAACACACTCAATGAAAACCAGGAAAAGATCTCAGGATGAATGACCAGAAATACAGAAAATTCAATCTCTATAACCGTTTCTTGCAAAAACAAAAGCTAATTCAATCAAACTTAGATCTTGAATAGCAGTTTCAATGATCAATTATTAGATCGATCAATGATTAACCTGCTCTGGTACCATTTGACAGGATCAGCGATCACAAGTTTGATGTATTAGAGTTTAAAGCAGCGGAATACGAACAGGAATTAGACAAATTGTAGCAAGAAGTCGATGCTTGTATGCATTAAGAGCACATAAGGTTATAGCGAGAGAATATATTTCTGATTCAAGGAATGTTTATAGATAAGGAATGTTCTTAATCAAATCATTCAAATCATTCCATTCATTCATTCGCCGATTACAATAGGTTGTCACTCCTTATATAGAGTGCAACAGTCACTGCTGTTATCACGGAAAGTGACAACTGGCAGATCTAATACAAAAATAACTAACTTTTAACAAACTACTGAAATGTTCACAACTACTGAGAACATATCAGAGTGTTAAGTACAAAATATAAAACTACTGAAACTACAACGACTGAAGAACAAGCTCTTCAGTCGTTTTACAAAACTACTGAAACATAGAAATATAAAACTACTGATATCACAACTACTGAAGAAGTACTCTTCAGCAGTTGTGACAAACTACTGAGGCTTCAGTACTTGATCTTCAGACTTTGACCTTCAGATGTTTCATCAGCTGATGACTTCTGTAGATATCATCAGCTGATGTCTTCAGTCTTTGTCTTCAGACTTTGTACGTCAGTTGTTGATCTTCAGCACTTGTAAACTCTTCAGCTGTTGTACTTCAGTACTTTGGTCTTTCAGCTTCAGCACTTGTGTTCTTCAGCTGTTCTACTTCAGCACTTTAGTTCTTCAGCTGTTGAAGTCTTCAGCAATTGATCTTCAGCTGTTGAAGTCTTTAGCACTTGTCAAACTGCTGATGAGGCTTTCAGCAGTTGTTGTGATACCATGTGGGACTTAGAGGTTTTCTGATCTTGGCTCATTGGTTCTTTTGGTCCAACACACAGAATTGTCATTCTCTGATGATTTAACTTTAACAGGCCTTAGACATCTAACTCTCAATGAATAAGAGGAACAAATTCCATCTTGACTACATACGTCTCTCACAATCACCTCATGTCATACCTGAACTCAGCCTTATGTACTGCCTTTTCAGAACAGCAAAGGACTAAGTCAAAGTACAATACTTGGTGAATATCAAGACCCAATATGTATCTCAGGTCTGAGGATACAATGATATTCGCCTTTACTCAAAATCTCTTATGACTAATCAGAAAGATTCATGCAGAAATAATTGAGAGCGGGTCAGTCCAATATCTATATCCCATAGACATCAATGAACCTTTGGTAGCAACCTCTTGCTCTATATTCATACCTTATGATATCAACCAATCCAAGTTCATTATAGTCTTACATTCATAGTTGTTCCCACAAGTATGATCGACTACGGACGTTGAGAATAATTCATTTATTCACGGATTTAAACATGCTAAAATAGAAGAACAAATGAAATTATAACGATATAATTAAGTCAAATAACATTAGTTCCAATATCCAAATACAAAATACAACATCAACCCAGTCACTTGAATATCTAAGTCCATGGCACAAGCATGACCTTCATGCTTTGCCTTTTCAAGGAGCTTTGTGAGTGGATCCGCAACGTTTTTATCAGTGGGACATTGCGAATACATATCTTTCCTTTTTCAACTTCATCCCTTATGTAGTTGAATCTCCGTTCAATGTGCCGAGTCTTTTGATGAGCACGAGGTTCCTTGATTTGAGCAATCGCACCCTCGTTGTCACAAAAGATCTCTAGGGGATCCTGAATGGAAGGGACTACCCCTAGATCGGCTATGAATTTCTTCAGCCATGCAGCTTCCTGTGCTGCCATTGAAGCGGCGACGTATTCTGACTCTGTAGTGGACAACGCTACGACTTCTTGCTTTGAGCTTTTCCAATATAGAGCTCCCCCATTCAAAATAAGATGTACCCCGATTGAGATCGTGAATCATCTCGATCGGTTTGGAAACTCGCATCCGTGTAACTTTTTACAACGAGTTCCTCTTCACCAGACCCGTAGATCAAGAACATGTCCTTAGTCCTCCTTAGGTACTTCAGAATGTTCTTGACGGCCATCCAATGACTATCACCAGGATTTTGCTGGTATCTACTTGTCATGCTTAAAGCGCGTGACACGTCTGGTCTAGTGCATATCATTGCATACATGATGGATCCTATAGCAGATGCATATGGGATTGCCTTCATTCTATTTTGCTCTTCCTTTGAGCTTGGACATTGAGTCGTACTCAATATTGTCCCTCTCTGAATAGGTACCTATCTTTCTTAGAGTTTTCCATCTTGAACCTTTTCAAGATTTTGTCAATGTATGCACTTTGATTTAACCAATCAGCCGCCTTGATCTATCTCTATAGATCTTATTCCCAGAATATAGGTGGCTTCACCAAGATCCTTGATGGAAAAACAACTTCCAAGCCAGGTTTTAACGCCTTCCAAGGTTGGAATGTCATTTCCAAATAGTAGTATGTCATCAACATACAATACTAGGAAGGTTATTGTGTTCCCACTATCCTTCTTATACACACAAGCTCATCAGCGTTTTTGATGAAGCCATATTTCTTACTTCATCATCAAAACGGTGATTCCAACTTCTCGATGCTTGTTTCAATCCATAGATTGATTTCTTTAACTTGCATACTTTGTTAGGATGTTTTGGATCGACAAAACCTTTAGGCTGAACCATATAGACATCTTCCTCAAGATATCCATTTAGGAAAGCGGTTTTGACATCCATTTGCCAAATCTCATAATCATAATGAGCTGCTATGGCAAACAATATCCTTATAGACTTAGGCATTGCAACAGGTGAGAAGGTTTCATCATAATCAACCCCTTGAGTTTGAGTGAAACCTTTTGCTACAAGTCTAGCTTTGTAAGTATCCAAGTTTCCATGCATATCGGTCTTCTTCTTGAAAACCCACTTACATCCAAATACTTTGGAATTAAGAGGTGGCACAACAAGTTCCCAAACTTGATTGTCATACATGGATTGCATCTCAACGTTCATGGCCTCAAGCCATTTGTCACAATCCAAATTGGACACTACATCATGATATGTGGTTCGTTCATCTGAATCTACCACATAGCATCCATCCATGAAAAATCCGTATCTTTCAGGTGGATTACTAGTTCTACCACTAATGCGAACGTTTTGTGTGTATTGATCAACCGCTTGATCATCCTCAACATCCTCATGTTGAGTGCTAGTTTCAACCAAACGTGCATCGGGTTGTGGTTCTTGATCCTCCTCAAGATCCACTGTTCTACTGCTAGTTCCTTCCATAAGGAACTTTGTTTCTAAGAACTCACCCTTTCTGGCAACAAACATCATTTGTTCCAGTGGATCATAGAAATAATATCCCATAGAATCTCTAGGATATCCAACAAAGATACACTTGGTGGATCTGACATCTAATTTGTTTGGGGTGGGAGTCTTAACATAAGCCTCACAACCCCAGACCCTTAAGTATGATAGGAATGGAACTCTTCCATGCCATATCTCAAAAGGTGTCTTTTCCCCCTTTTGGTTGGCGCCATATTCAGAATACGGGCCGCGGAGAGCAAAGCGAAACCCCAAAATGATAGAGGTAATGTGCTTTTAGCCATCATAGATCGAACCATATCCAATAAGGTTCGATTCCTCCTCTCAGACACACCATTATGTTGTGGTGTTCCAGGTGGAGTGAGTTGTGAGACAATCCCACAACTCCTAAGATGATCTTGAAAAACATCACTTAGGTATTCACCACCTCTATCGGTGCGGAGAATTTTAATTGACTTGTTGAGTTGATTTTCCACTTCATTCTTGAAGATTTTGAACATTTCAAAAGCTTCATCTTTGTGCCTTAATAAGTACACGTACCCATAGCGACTATAATTGTTGGTAAAGGTAATCAAGTATCTTTTACCATTCCTAGTCATTGGCTTAAAAGGACCACATACATCCGAATGTATGATACCTAATAAAAATTTCGCCCTTTCGTTAGTTCCACTAAAGGTGCCTTAGTCATTTTTCCTTGTAAACAAGATTCACATACATCACATTTATTTGTTTTTAAGAGACCATTCTTTTGAAGTGTTTGTATACGTTTCTTGTTTATATGACCATGACGGCAATGCCAAAGGTAGGTATCACTCAAATCTAATTTGAGTCTTTTGGTGGTTGCTTGGTATATTGAGCTATCATATGTTACGTTTTCATGAACCAATTCATAAATACCATTACAAGGTATAGCCTTAAAATAAAATACATGATTTAAGAAACATGAATATCATTGTCAACAAACTTGAAATCATAATCGTATTGTCTTAAACGGGAAACAGAAATTATGTTCCTAGTCAAACTAGGAGCATATAATACATTGTTTAAAATAACTTCCAAACCACTTGGAAGCTTCAAAATGTAGTCTCCTTGGGCTTCAACGTGAACCTTTGCACCATTGCCCATGAAGAGACTTATTTCCCCTTTTGCATAATGCTCATTTCTTTTGAACCCCTGCAATAAATTGCAAATGTGAGTTCCACATCCGGTATCTAATACCCACGTGTTAGAAGAAATAACATTTAGCTCAATATGTATCATGTAAATTATACCTGAAGTTTGCCCGACATCCCTCTTTTCTCTCAACTCTTTGAGATAGACTGGACAATTTCTCATCCAATGCCCTATCTCACCACATTTGAAGCATGAGTCGTTTACAGCAACCTTTTGCTTCTTCTCCATGGGCTTCGGAGGTTCCGCCCTAACAACCATCTTCCGCTTTCCCCAAACGTGCCCCTTTCCTTTGGAAACAGTTGCCTTAGGAGGGGGTAGAGACCTTCTCCTTCTCCCACCTTCATTAATGGTGAGAACGGGTAAAACCCTTTTACCCATTCCCGCCTCAGCTGATTGAGCATCGAATGAAGTTCATTTATGGTCTTGTCCCATCCGTTCATGTTGTAATTCATGACAAATGCCTCAAACCTTTTAGTTAGGCCATTAAGGATCAAATCCGTGGCCAACTCCTTTGAGACAGGACAATTTAGCCTTTAAAGGCGGCCGATGTGGCTTTTCATCTTAAGAACATAAGATGAAACTGATTGGGATTCCTCCATCCGACATGCATGAAGCGCTCGAACCGTTTCGAAGCGCTCCACTCTAGCTTGTTGCTGGAACGTTTCCCGCAACTGAGTGATCATGTCATAGGCTCCATGGAGCTCATACTCCTTTTGGAGTTCGGGTGTCATACTTGCTAACATTAAGCAAGAGACTTGGATGGAGTCTTCCATATATCTAACCCAATTATTATAGGCTTCCACATCCTCCTCGTTAGGTTCATCGGGGATGGGATCATCAAGGATGTAGGCTCGCTTTTCTTGCTTGAGAACAATTCTCAAGTTGCGGTACCAATCCATGAAATTGTTAGGTGTTAGACGATCCCTTTGAAGGATCGCCCTAAGGGATTGGTGGTTTTGGTTAGGAACATCATTATTAGCGTTGTTGTTGTCGGCCATCTACAAGATTTTACAAAGTCCATTTTAGTAATCGTTGGTATAATTATATATTTCATTTATTAATACCCTTTATGTCTCATAGACTATTAATAAATAAAATTTTAGAATCCAACGTTATATTTAAATATTGGTTAGGTGACCTTTATCCCATTATTTAAATAAACAAGGTAGTCATAAATGACAATTGCAACCCATTGCAACTTCTAGTGGTATGGGATCGTTTGAACATCTTATGTTTATAACGGCATGTTTATCCCATCACACCTTTTATAAAACAAATTTTAGGTGATCCATTCAATATATTTTATAAATCAAGTCGTCCTACTTACACACACGTATGAGTTTACTACATAAGTGGTTAGGTGACCTTTATCCACAAACATGGTATTCTCACCTCAAGTTACAAGTTCCCTCAAAGTGGTTAGGTGACCTTTATCCCACTAAGAGTTTGCAAGTAACCTAAGTGTTGTGTAAAAGGATGGTGTTTAACTTGTTTTAATTGATGGTTTGTTAATCACATCCAAATATTCAAAACAGCATAACCAAACAATTCATATATGCATAACAAAGCATACTAAGTTGAGCACACTTGTTTAGCCAAAACAAGTGTGTCAAAAGGTCTTGTCCTAAGGGTTAAGAACATGACACATGGTTGACAAAAGGAACTCCCACTTGAATCCACATCTTCAAGCATCCTCTTTGTCCATATTTTCTTTAAGTCTTGATCTTGAGCATCCTTACAAAATATGTATCCTAATACATTTTTCTAGTAAAGGTAAACTGCTAATCTATTTATTACAAACCATATGAATGAATAGATTACAAAACAAGACTTGAAACAAAAATTAAATAATTACATGCCCAAATGAATATAACATGACAACCAATCATTCAATCCAAATGGTCTAGGCTTTGTTATGCATAATCAACAACAACATGTTCAAACATACACAAATAATCGATTTTGGCAGCCCCTTATAGCCCATGTTCTTGGCCAACATAAACCAAGAACAAATGGGTTTAGAACATATACACAAACATCTAATAATCTAGAGTTTTAAAGATCCTTATATGCATAAAGTAGCATCTTTAAAACACCAAAGGGGGCAAAATCCAGCCCTCCAACTCACGGATTTTTGGTGTCTAGCACCACAAAACCGTGAACTAGTAAGTGAAAAACATGTATGCATATGTATAAGTGGCTCTTGATGCCATTGTAGGGGTTTTTAACATGTTTATCAAAGCTCATATAATCTTGTTTATATGAAAACACAGCGGATTTTATATTTTAAAACATGTTAATAAGATGATTATTAAACCCATTTAATAAAGAACCCCAAGCCATGGATCATTATACAAATGCATACAATAAAGACATAAGATACTTAGATGTATATACAACCTTTGTAGCTTCCTAAAACCCAAAGTTGTGAGCTGTGAAAGATGACTTTGTGGCTGAGTTTTCAACTAAGAAAACCTCAAGGAGTGATACCCCAAGCTTGTACAAACACCTTCCTTTGCTAGGGCTTGCAACACCAACTTGTAGAGCTCTCCTTTTGTTGAATCTTTTCAGCCAAGAACCCTTCTTTGCAAAGCTAAAAATCCTGATTCTTTTGCTAAAAAACGAGATTTTAGAGTGAGAAATGAGAGCTTCTCTTGTGTGTGTGTGAGAGAAAGAGAAGAATGCAAGAGTGTTCAAGTGGGTTGATTTATTGCATGGCCTTGGAACTAAAAGGGGGCCATCCAAGACAAAAGGGGCGGCCGATTTTGGCTCCCTTTGTCTCCCTCTTGTTTCAAATTTTATAAAAAAATATACACTCTTGCACCCTTATTATGTAAAATTAAACCATTTTAATTTTATATCACTAACACACACACTATTATTTGTCATTGTCTAACTAATTTAAAAATGAACAAATAATCCCATATGAACAATATATATATATATATTATATATATATATATATATTATATATATATATATATATAAACTTGTTCATTTGCAAAAGCAATGATTTAGAAAACCCGGTTTCTAATTGGTGTTTATATTATTTGTTTGATCTAATCAACAAATAAATATTTGTCGGTGTTTGTTTGGCTTGTTATTGGGTATGACCCGACTTGGATCATATCACACTAGCCACATCAATTTAATATGTATCTTGGGCAGATTAATTTTTCAAATTAATACTACATATTATTATTTAACAATTAAAATTAAAGGAGAATTGCCCATTGGAGAGCATCTTGGCCGCCCCCACCTTCCCCAATCCACACTTCCCTTCTCCACTAAAACACCACCACCCTCACTCTCCAATCCCATTTCATGCAACCCTCTCTCAATCCTCTCCCTCTCCTCTCTTTGTTCGAATTCTCAGCTGAGAATTACACACACACACACACACACTCAAACTCTCTCAAACCCTCTCTACCCAGCTCCAAAACCGTGAACCACAACACCAAGCAAGCATCGCCAAGCTTAAACCGCAAGAAGGTGGCCACATTCGCGAGTCTTGGACACACACCTGCACTTTGTCCGACTTTTCCAGCCTTTGTTCGAGGTTCTACAGCCAAGTCCAAGGAGTTTCTAGCCATACATGACCATCAACACCTTCCAAACCGGAGTTACATCAAGTGTAAGCTCCATGTTGTCGGTTTCGGACATTTCTCATGTTCTCTTCATTTTTCACCTAAAAACCTGCTTTTTCTAGTTGTAGCAGAAACTTCTCACCATCACTTTGTTCTTAAGGAGTTCCCAACGTTCTTGAAGGTAAATCACATGATATGATAGTCATTCTTGAGGTGGAAACCGATTTCCACCACGAAAACCCTCTTTTTGGGTGTTTTGCATCATCTAACTTATGATGTTGCAAATCTTGTAAACCAAACTTGTAACCTGCATGTTAATGGCTTAATGGACTCGCAAGAACCTGTTTTAAAATTTACAAAAGGTTACATAACTTGAACCCATGGTTATTACATGGATTACACCTTGAAAATCCTTCTTTCTACATGTAACAACACCCTTTAAACATTTGTTTGAAAAACCCTTTCAACCAAGACTCATAACCTGCTCATGAAAGAATTTGGGACACCTTAAAAATCTGTTTAAAAAGCTAAATAAAGTGTTGGTAATGTTTAAACTCAAGTTAAGATGATTTACACATGTGTTATGGTCGGTTATGACATTTTCTACATATTTGAAGTCTATCGATGTGTAGAACAACTAGGCCGCGTTTTGGGACTGAAATTTCAGTAGGCTTTGATGAATATTAAGAGTGTTAACAATGTTTAATCTCTGGAATAAAGGACATGTTGTGATTAGACCCCCCCCCCCCTATAGTCACTTTGGGAACCGAAACATGGTAAAACAATGGTAAAATAATAAAGCATGGATGTTAACCATCTTAAAAAGTATTCCAGGCTCAAAATGATTAATAAAAGGGTTCTGGAGTCAATTGGAATGTTAGTGGTAAAAAGGTAATTTAATGGATTTTTAAGTGAAAACGGGTACCAACCGAATGACGTTTTTGAGAAAAATCTAAGAAAAATGAGTATAAAGTTAAAAAATTAAAAAGCCATGTTATTCAAGAATATTAAGTGAGAAAATAACTTATAAGTAGAAAAGTTGGTCAAACGAGTTTTTAAACGGTCAAATTCGGTTAAAAACGCGATTTAACGGGTTAAACGTAAAAAGGGGTCTTTCAACCTTTAAAGGCAAATTTTTGTGATTAAAAGGAATAGAAACTTATAAAAATTTCTTAAGGTGTTACCTACTGGTCTAAGTCATCGATTTATGGAGACCTTTGTTTAACCGTTAAAACTCTTTGGTTTCACCGTAACCGGAACGTTAAACACATAGGTTTTAAAACCGAACCCATTATCTAAAAATTTGTGTACAATTACTTAATAATAAGTCAATTTAACTTTAAAAACCTTATTTTTGGTCATAAATGTCATTTTATACAAGAAATCAAACTTGAGGGTAGAAACTGTCAATTTTGAAACTTGAGGGGCTAAACTGTAAACTTTTGCCCAACTTCATAACCAGCTCTTACGAGACTTATAATCACTTGAGCAACTTAATTACCCTATTTCTTAACTAAATGGTGTTAAAATCCTTGATTAAATAAAAACCTTGACTTTCCATAAAAGGAAACTTTTTACGCAAACCCTAATCGAATCAAAGCCGAACCCGAAAACTAATCCTTTGACACACTTGTTGCACCATAAATAAGTTTAGAGCAGTAGCTTATCACTTACTATATTCATGTTAGGGTGCTAGACTTGAGACATTCCCGGCACGATGTTTTTTTTGCTTAAACACCTAAGGTGAGTTTAGTGTTTCCCCTTTTTCTCTTTTAAATGTTTTGGGGATGGAACATGTGATTGTTTTGACTGTTAAATCTTTATGTGTTATAACTTATGATGCTTGAATGTTGTGGTTTAATTGAACCTGCCTTGCTTATACTTTTTCACGATCGTTAATTCTTGGTGAACCGCTTGTCTATATGGGTAGATCTACTTGGGGTATCCCCACGCACAGTGCCTTCATAAGGGAAGGGGACCAACTGAGATCCTGCGGGGTCGTTGCGGCATGTAACAGGTACTTGTATCATACTATGGTGTACCCCTCAACAGGTAGGGTGCACCTATATGAGGCTCAGCTATCCTCTACTGTTAACCGACAACACTTTACTCTTGAAGAGGCTAGTCGGGGCTGAGTGAAGGGTTGATTGTGACCTCCACAACCGCTATACTATCATGTTGATAATTAAAGTGAACTAATTCTTTTAAAAGTGCAGTCTTTAAACACCTCCTATTTTTTTGAACTTTAAACACTGAACTCACCAACATTATGTTGACCCAAAATTTCTTTTGAGCATGTTTCAGGTATCTATTATGGATAACTTGAAAACCTAAAGGAGTTCAAGTAGAGGACTTAGAACCAAGACCTTGATGGCATTACATTGGCTTTAATTTTAAGAAATGACTTTTCTTCGATGTTTGCTAAACAATTAAATCTTTTGAATACGTTGGGTAGTTGAACTATGTATCTTTTAATGGGTTAACTTTTGTAACCCGAGACATGTATTTGATGTAATGCCATGTATTTCCTTTCCTTGTTGTGCTCATATTATGGTTTGCTTCCGCTGCCATATTAAGCCAGTCTGTGACCTCCCACCTCCCTAGGCCCGGGGTGTGACAGATTGGTATCAGGGCCAAAGGTTGTAGGGAAATCAGGAATAGCTTAGTGGACCCTAGGCTACAACCCGAGACCTTAGGACTGTCCTTCTGACGATGAAATGGACTAGAGTGAGTGGGTTAGGTAAGTTGATGGTTACACTTGATCAACGTAACCATGAACTTACTGGACGCATGAATTCTAGGAAAATTCATCCGGTAACAATAGATAATGATAAAGACTAACCATTATTGAAAAACTCATGGGCAAATCCTAGAAACTATATAACCACAATACTTGGCACTATTATTACTATTATTGCTATTTATATTATTATAGCCTTTGCCAACCCACTTTTGAGATACTATGTGCAGGCGATAGGTTCTTAAGGGAGACAAAGGTAAGACGCCTGCATTCCCTGTTGACGAGACCGCCCCAGTGGGTAGGTTGAGGAGAACGGAGAGTCCATCTCAGTATGAGGAGCCACCAATGGGGGATTATCACCCGGGATGGGTTTCGGTTACTTCGGATGACACGGATCCGTCTGAGGATACGTCGCCACCCATGTGGAGGAGCCGAACCCGTTCTCCTTCCCCTCAGGTCCCTCTACCGGTCGAGCCACCGATCCCCCATAGTGGGAGAGGTGCGAGGGTTATTACGCGCCCTCGCAAAAACGTTCGACCGGGAACCTGTGTCATTTTGGATGCCTCCTCCTCCTCCTCCCTCTGCTAGTGGCCCGGTCCCGGTACCCCCGGAGATCGATCCCCCGAGGCATAGCTCTCATTGGGTGCCTGCCCGTCACAGCTCATATGCTGGCCCGAGCATACTACCCGGAGATCCCTACGTGCAGTCCAGCCGCCGGGCTAGTGACGCTGAGCTGGAGGACATCATCAGGGTCCTCCGGCGCCATGAGATGTCAATACAGCAGGTGGCGCGGGACTCACAGTCCTCGCGCTTTTAGGCAATAATGGCTACTCAAGGCATCTAAAGGATCGAAGAGGAGAGGCGAAGGGAGAAGACCACGTGGTTCAAGTGGCCTTGGAGGAAGTGAGTATGGATGGAGAAGCATTATAAGTATTTCTATTTCATGAGACTAAACTTATTATTATTATGGGGGTGTAAGCACCTTCCAACTTGTTATTTCTCATACTACTTGGTTCTATGCTATGCAGACTGTGGACTTTAGTTATGTGTGTGATTGGAACTATTTATGGTTTTTCTTGAATTAATCTCTGTTTTAAACTAACCATTTTATGCAGGGAAATATGCAATGGCATATTTCAATTGATAGTCACACGTACTAGTGATAGTATAGCTATCTTCTTGATGCATGCGGGCATCAAGATATTTTTATTTATATCTAACTTTACACGTACATAGGCATCGCTTGTTAGGAATGAAAGATATTTTGAGTTGAAATATATGAATTATAGAGATAGCATTGTATGTTAATATCTGATACTAAAATATTGAGATACTAAATGGTTGTTAATATTGAAACCAGAATGCCGCCGATGACAAGAGCCCGTGGTGGCGGTGTCGGGGCCGGAGGAACCGGAAGAGGGGGACGCCAAGCTCCATGTACTAGGGGACACGGTGGCAACCAACCTCCGCCACCCACTCCACCGAGATCACCATGAGGTGCACCTAGAGGTACGAATGATGACGAAAGGATTGCGAACATAGTGGCTCATCAATAGCCAACGCATCCCAACGATCATTGCTCAAATTAACGTAGATCGGGAACTTGAACCCGTAGTGGTGGGCCTAGACCAAGAGAAGAAGCCGTCGATGATATGGAAGAACTGAGGAACGGCTGTTCCTATAAAACTTTTATGGCGTGCAACCGAGAGATTTTCGTGGAACTGAGGGTGCCATTGAATCACTAAGGTGGCTAGATGAGATGGAAGCGGTACTGGACACTAGTGAGTGCAAAATTAAGCACATGGTAAGGTTTGCCTCCCAGTCTCTGAAGGGCCCGACACTTGAATGGTGGAAAAACATATTCCTACCTCGAGGAAGAAGTGCTGCAGGCCGCATGAGATGGTCTGAGTTTAGGGAGCTGATAACCAACAAGTACTGCCCAATCAACCAATTAGAGAAGCTCGAGGCTAAATTCCTAAGCCTAGAGATGAAGGGTCCGAATTACACCAAGTACATCAACAGGTTTCTTGCTCTATCCCGACTGGTGCCACACCTGGTGAACCCCGAGTCGAAAGGGATAGCGCACTTCATCTGGGGCCTACACCCTAGAGTTAGGGGCATGGTCCGATCATCGAAGCCTATGACCTTGCAAGATGCGGTTGATTTCACCGGTAGCATAACCGATGACTTGGTTAGGGCAGCTGGACCGAGCGGGGATAGATTGAAGATGGAAAGAAGCAAGTTGATGAGAAGAAGAGGTGGTTTGATACCAAGAGGTTTGACAGTGGGAGTAGTAGCTCAAGCAAGAGGCCCGGTGAAAATTTGAGGCGTGATGATCGTGGAGGGAAATCTAGGAAGTTGTATCTGGGCATCAATCCTTTTTGTAACAAGTGCAAGCTACATCCCAAGGGGAATGTAACCCAATTCTGCTTTAGGTGCAAAAACCTGGGCACCTAATCAAGGACTGTAAGTATGAGCCGGGGAGCAGTGCTATGATGTGGGGATCCGGGGCACAGAGAACACATGCCCAAAGCTAGAGAGAGACAAGGACATTAGCCCACAACAAAAGGGGAGCCTTTGTGATGGACCCCAAGCTAGCCAAGAAGAGCCTGTGTGGTCATGGTACGTTCCTCGTAAATAACCATCCTGCTACTGTCTTATTCGATACTGTGCAACGGGTAGCTTCATTTCTACCACCTTTAGACCTTTGATTGAACTAGATACTCATACCTTAACTGATGCTTACACACCTGTAAATTAGCTACGGCAAAAATAATATAAAGATGAATAATCAGGTTACACCATTGAATTAAGGGGTAATTTGTTTAAAATAGATTTGATGCCGATAACCCTGGAGGATTTGATATAGTAGTAGGAATGGATTGGTTGGCCGAAACAGGTTGAAATCGTATTGCGACGAGCGACTCTTAAGAATACCCTTAGCCGCAATAAAATTCTTACCTTTACAGGGAATAGGACACTTATGAAGGGTTTTGTAGATGTTAATCAAAGATATATTAACTATTAACATGTAAAACGCAGCGGATTTTCAGTTCAAATAAGAGTTATGTATCATATACATATGTTAAGGCAAAACCCAAAACAAGGATCTTATTATATGGAATAACACACTATCACAACATACATATATCAACCATATATACTACCTTTAGAAACGTGGAATGGAGGCTAGGAGATGATGTTGAATGTCAAGACTTCAAAGTAGAAATCCTCAAGAGATGATACCCCAAGCTTCCTCCAAACACCCACTTGCTAGGTCTTGCAACACCAACCTCAAAGACACTCTTGAAGATCGATTTTTCCAGCCAAACAACACTTGTTTTAAGCTGGAAATTGCTTCTATTTCAGCTCCAAAATCCGAATTTTAGAGAGAGATTAGAGAGAAGGTGTATCCTTGGAAGAGTGTTGTAATAATTCAATATTGCAAGGACCAAGATGATTCATCAAAAGGCTTGCAAGCCCCAAGGGCGGCCGAAATGGACCTTGGAGGGTCCCTCTCATTTTGAATTTATATCAAAAAATCACCCTTGCACTCTATTGATTTTATAAGATTAAAACCCTTTTATCTTATAAAATTAATACACTTTTGTTTAATATTATTTAACCAACTTAAATAATAGAACAAGTAATTTCTCATGAACAATTATCCATATAATGTTGTTCATTATCAAAAGCAATGTTTTAGAAAACCCGTTTCTATGTTGGTGCTTATATTTATTTGTTTGATCTTATCAACGAATAAATATTTATCGGTGTTTGTTTTGCTTGTTATTGGGTATGACCCGACTTGGATCATATCACACTAGCCACATCAATTTAGTATGTATCTTGGGCAGATCAAATCCTTCAATCTCCCACTTGCACAAGATTCATAGAGAATTGATGCAAGTAGCAAATAACGCCTAGCAACGGTTTGCTACCCCTAATGTATATGACTAAGTGCCATTCAATAACATCATCCCTTTCAAGTACCCTACTTGAATATGATTTAGGTGAATAAATCATTTATCCTTTTGTTACAGATGTCATGTTAAATCCTAGAGACATAGAATTGTCATTCTCCGTTGATTTAACTTTAACAGGCCTTAGACATCTAACTCTTAACGAATAAGAGGAACAAATTCCATCTTGACTACATACGTCTCTCACAATCACCTTATATTATACCCGAACTCAGCCTTATGTACTGCCAATATTTCAAACAGCAAAGAACTAACTTAAAGTACAATACTTGGTGAATATCAAGACCCATATGTATCTCAGGTATGAGGATACAATGATATTCGCCTTTACTCAATATCTCTTATGACTAATCACAAAGATTCCATGCAGAAATAATTGAGAGCGGGTCAGTCCAATATCCATATCCCATAGATATCAATGAACCTTGGTAGCAACGTCTTGCTCTATATTCATACTTAGTGAATATCAACCAATCCAAGTTCATTATAGTCTTACATTCATAGTTGTTCCCACAAGTACGATCGACTACGGACGTTTTAGAATAACTTACTTATTCACGGATTTAAACATGTTAAAATAGAAGAACAAATGAAAATTATAACCATATAATTAAGTCAAATTACATAAGTTCCAATATCCAAATACAAAATTTGATCAAGTCCAATTACTAGAATATCGAAGTCCTAAGGCCCAAGTATGACTTTCATGCTTTGACCTGTCTAGGAGCTTCGTGAATGGATCCGCAATGTTTTGATCGGTGTGAACTTTGCGAATACATATCTTTCCCTTTTCAACTTCATCCCTAATGTAGTTGAATCTCCGTTCAATGTGCCGAGTCTTTTGATGAGCACGAGGTTCCTTGATTTGAGCAATCGCGCCCTCGTTGTCACAAAAGATCTCTAGGGGGTCTTGAATGGTAGCAACGACCCCTAGATCAGCAATGAACTTCCTAAGCCACGCAGCTTCTTGAGCTGCCAGTGAAGCGGCGATGTATTCAGATTCTGTTGTAGATAATGCCACTACATCTTGCTTTGAGCTCTTCCAAGAGACCGCTCCTCCATTCATAATGAAGACATATCCCGACTGTGATCGAGAATCATCTCGATCAGTTTGGAAACTTGCATCTGTGTAACCCTTTACCACGAGCTCCTCCTCACCAGATCCATATATTAAGAACATGTCCTTAGTGTTCCTAAGGTATTTCAAAATACTTTTAACAGCCATCCAATGACTATTACCAGGATTCTGCTGATATCTGCTTGTCATACTTAGAGCATATGACACGTCCGGCCTAGTACATATCATTGCATACATGATGGATCCTATAGCAGACGCATATGGGACTCCACTCATCTTTCTTGTTCAACCTTTGAACTAGGGCATTGAGATGAGCTCAATATAGTCCCCTTTTGAATAGGTACCAGACCTTTCTTAGAATTCTCCATCTTGAACTTTTTCAAGATCTTATCAATGTATGCACTTTGGTTTAAACCTATCAGTCGTCTTGATCTATCCCTATAGATCTTTATACCCAAAATATAGGTGGCTTCACCAAGATCTTTAATGGAAAAACAGCTTCCAAGCCAGGCTTTTACCCATCCAAGGTTGGAATGTCGTTTCCAAATAGTAAATGTCATCAACATATAATACAAGGAAGGTGATAGTGCTCCCACTAGCTTTCTTATATACACAGGCTTCATCAGCGTTTTTGATGAAGCCAAATTTCTTTACTTCATCATCAAAACGGTGATTCCAGCTTCTTGATGCTTGTTTCAATCCATAGATTGACTTCTTTAACTTGCATACCTTTTCAGGATGTTTTGGATCGACAAAACCTTCAGGCTGTTTCATATGGACATCTTCCTCAAGATATCCATTAAGGAAAGCGGTTTTGACGTCCATTTGCCATATCTCATAGTCATAATATGCTGCTATGGCAAATAATATCCTAATAGACTTTAGCATTGCCACAGGTGAAAAGGTTTCATCATAATCAACCCCTTGAGTTTGAGTGAAACCTTTTGCTACAAGTCTAGCTTTATAGGTATCCAAGTTTCCATGCATATCGGTTTTCTTCTTGAAAACCCCTTACTCCCAACTATCTTGGACTTAAGAGGTGGTGTAACCAATTCCCAGACTTGGTTATCATACATGGATTGCATCTCAACGTTCATGGCTTCTTGCCATTTGTCACAATCAGGTTTTGACATTGCATCTTGGTATGTGGTTGGTTCATCTGAATTTACCACATAGCATCCATCCATGAAAAATCCATATCTCTCAGGAGGAACACTAATTCTACCAGATCTGCGAACGTTTTGTGTATTTTGATCATCCATATGATCATTCTCAACATCCTCATGTTGATTGCTAGTATTAACCAATTGTGTATCTTCTTGTGAATCATGAACCTCTTCAAGTTCCACTGTTCTTCCGCTAGTTTCTTCCAAAAGAAACTTAGTTTCCAAGAACTCTGCCTTTCGAGCAATAAACACTTTCTGCTCTGTCGGATCATAGAAATAATATCCAATACAATCTCTAGGATATCCGATGAAGATACACTTCGTGGATCGCCCTTCCAGTTTGTACTGAGTGTATTGCTTAGGATAAGCTTCACACCCCCAAACTTTCAATATGATAATGATGGAACCCTTCCATGCCATACTTCGAAAGGTGTCCTTTCCACTTTCTTGGTTGGGGCCATATTTAAAATACGGGCCGCGGAGAGCAACGCGAAACCCCAAAATGACAGAGGTAGTGTACTTCTAGCCATCATAGATCGAACCATATCCAATAGAGTTCGATTCCTCCTCTCAGACACACCATTATGTTGTGGTGTTCCAGGTGGAGTAAGTTGTGAGACAATCCCACAACTTCTAAGATACTCTTGAAATTCACTACTTAGGTATTCACCTCCTCTATCTGTGCGAAGAACCTTGACCGTTTTGTTGAGTTGATTTTCAACTTCATTCTTGAATATTTTGAACATTTCAAAAGATTCATGTTTGTGTCTTAACAAGTACACATACCCATAACGACTATAATCATCGGTAAAGGTAATGAAGTATCTTTCACCATTCCTAGTCATTGGTTTAAAAGGTCCACATACATCCGAATGTATGATCCCTAATAAATCTTTCGCCCTTTCATTAGTCCCACTAAAAGGGGCCTTTGTCATTTTACCTTGTAAGCAAGACTCGCACACATCGAATGAATCATTTTCATTGGTTTTCAAAAGACCATTCTTTTGAAGTTTATGCATACGATTCTTATTTATGTGTCCAAGGCGACAATGCCAAAGATAGGAATCACTCAAATCTAATTTGAGCCTTTTGGTGGTTGCTTGGTACATTGAGCTATCATATGTTGTGTTATCATGAACCAATTCATAAATACCATTACAAGGAATAGCCTTAAAATAAAACACATGATTCAAAGTAACATGAATATCATTGTCAACAAATTTGAAATCATAATCATATTGTCTTAAACGGAAACAGAAATGATGTTCCTAGTCAAACTAGGAGCATACAAAATATTCTTTAAAATAACTTCCAAACCACTTGGAAGCTTCAAAACATAGTCTCCTTGGGCTTCCACATGAACCTTTGCACCATTGCCCATGAAGAGACTAACTTCCCCTTTTGAATAATGCTTACTTCTTTTGAACCCCTGCAACAAATTGCAAATATGAGTTCCACATCCGGTATCTAATACCCATGTGTTAGAAGAAATTACATTTAGCTCAACATGTATCATAAAGATTGTACCTGAGGTTTGCCCGTCCCTCTTCGACCTCAACGCTTTGAGATAGACCGGACAATTGCGTTTCCAATGGCCTACCTCACCACACTCAAAACAAGGGTCATCTTGAGCAACCTTTTGCTTCTTTTCTTTTGGTTTGGGGGGTTCCATTTTTGCCTTTCCCTTTCCCTTGACGTGCCCCTTCCCTTTGGCAACGCTTGCCTTAGGGTTGGGGAGGTGCCTCTTCCTACTACCTCCTTCATTGATCGTAAGGACCGGCAGAACCTTTCTACCCATGCCCGCCTCGGCCGTTTTTAGCATTGAATGAAGCTCACCAATGCTCTTGTCCCAACCATTCATGTTATAGTTCATAACAAAACTATCAAACTTCTTTGATAGAGAGTTGAGGATCAAATCCGTTGCCAACTCGTTGGACACACGACAGTTAAGCCTTTCGAGGCGATCAATGTGGCTCTTCATCTTAAGAACGTAGGATGACACCGATTGGGTCTCGTCCATCCGACATGCATGGAGCGCTCGAACCGTTTCGAAGCGCTCCACCCTTGATTGTTGTTGGAACATTTCCTTCAACTGGGTGATCATGTCAAAGGCATTGTGGTTTTCAAAGTCCTTTTGCAAGTCGGGAATCATACTCGCTAGCATGAGACATGAGACTTGCACGGAGTCCTCGGTGTACTTGACCCACTCGGCAAAAGCCTCAACGTCACTCTCATCGGGTTGATCGGGAATGGGATCGTCTAACACATAGGACTTCTTTTCTTGCTTGAGAACTATTCTCAAGTTTCGATACCAATCCATGAAGTTCCCATGGTTTAGACGTTCCTTTTCGAGGATCGTTCTTAGTGATAGGTTATGGACGGTCGGGATAGCGTTGTTGTTGTTAGCCATCTACAATATTACAAAGTTCAAATTTTAGTATTTCGATGTTTAAGCAATTTTTAATTATTAATACCCTTTTATGTCTCATAGACAATTAATAATTAAAACTAGAATCCAACGTTACATTTAAATATCGGTTAGGTGACCTTTATCCCTTTATTTAAATTAACAAGGTAGTCAACGTTTTGACAATTGTAACCCATTACAATTTCTAGTTTTTATGGGATCGTTTTAAACATCTT
Source organism: Flaveria trinervia (assembly GCA_025506515.1). Lineage (NCBI taxonomy): Eukaryota > Viridiplantae > Streptophyta > Magnoliopsida > Asterales > Asteraceae > Flaveria > Flaveria trinervia. Next base: position 38,385,339 of record CM046456.1, read on the forward strand.
ATGTTTAGTTTGGCATGTTAATCCCATCAACACCGTTTGTACGTCATGCTTCGGTGATCCTAATGCATGATTTCCAAATCAAGTCGTCCTACTTAGACACACGTGTGATATCACTAATATAAGTGGTTAGGTGACCTTTATCCCACAAATATAGTAATTTCACCTCAACTTCTCAAGTTTCTACATTTATGGTTAGGTGACCTTTATCCCATAAATAAGTTACAAGTGAATTGAGTGTTGTTTAAAAGGATGGTGTTAAACTTGTTTTTTAAAAAAAAGGGTTTTGAAGTTTCTAAAACTTAGTTATAGAAACCCTTTATACCATACAACTTGTATGCATTCAAATGCATGGTATTATTTGAAAAACAATTTTTAAGGTTCCTTTTAATAAAACCCATTTTTATTAAATCATTAACCCTTAATAAACTCATTTTATTAATCCATTTAATGATTATAAAGAACCATTTTTATGCTTGATGCGCCATAGTTGTTAAACTAGTTTGTCAATTTTCAATCCAAAACAAACACAACCAAGATAACCAAACAATCAACCAAACATAATATAATAAGTGCACAACCAAAGCCAATAATTTTGAACACACTTGCTTGCCATAACAAGTGTGTTAAGGGGTCAATCCAAAGGTAAAACATGACACATTGTTGAGTTGATGAACTCCCACTTGAACTTGCATCCAAATGCTTCAAGTATGCCTTTTGTGTTGTGATTCCATCATCATCTTTAGGCTTCCTTTATGTGTTACAAAACAGCCCCAAAAGCTTATTACATAGAAAAGGTCCTAATACATTTTTCTAGTAAAATAAGATACAAGCTAATCTATTTATTACATACCAAATGAAATAAATAAATTACATATGCTTTATTACATCCAAATGAAACACAACCACAAATAATCAATCACAAGGTCATGGCTAGGCTTTGTGCACTTAGAACACATCCAAACAAGTCCAAAATCGATAATATGGCAGCCCCTTTTAACCCAAGTTTTTGGCCAACACAAACCAAGAACATGTGGGTTTATGTCCAAACAAACAAACCATCATATGATCTATATTTTTCAAGATCTTTACATGCATATAAAGTAACATCTTGAAAACAAAGGGACTTCCATGTAAAGAAATTTCCAGCCCACTTTTTAGAGAAAAAGGACCCGAAAATTTCATGTTGGAAGCATGTATCCATATAATCCGGCTCTAGATGCCATTGAAGGGTTTTGTAGATGTTAATCAAAGATATATTAACTATTAACATGTAAAACGCAGCGGATTTTCAGTTCAAATAAGAGTTTATGTATCATATACATATGTTAAGGCAAAACCCAAAACAAGGATCTTATTATATGGAATAACACACTATCACAACATACATATATCAATATATACTACCTTTAGAAACGTGGAATGGAGGCTAGGAGATGATGTTGAATGTCAAGACTTCAAAGTAGAAATCCTCAAGAGATGATACCCCAAGCTTCCTCCAAACACCCACTTGCTAGGTCTTGCAACACCAACCTCAAAGACACTCTTGAAGATCGATTTTTCCAGCCAAACAACACTTGTTTTAAGCTGGAAATTGCTTCTATTTCAGCTCCAAAATCCGAATTTTAGAGAGAGATTAGAGAGAAATTCTTTTGCTATGTGTGTTGTGAGAGAAGGTGTATCCTTGGAAGAGTGTTGTAATAATTCAATTTGCAAGGACCAAGATGATTCATCAAAAGGCTTGCAAGCCCCAAGGGCGGCCGAAATGGACCTTGGAGGGTCCCTCTCATTTTGAATTTATATCAAAAAATCACCCTTGCACTCTATTGATTTTATAAGATTAAAACCCTTTTATCTTATAAAATTAATACACTTTTGTTTAATATTATTTAACCAACTTAAATAATAGAAACAAGTAATTTCTCATGAACAATTATCCATATAATGTTGTTCATTATCAAAAGCAATGTTTTAGAAAACCCGGTTTCTATGTTGGTGCTTATATTTATTTGTTTGATCTTATCAACGAATAAATATTTATCGGTGTTTGTTTTGCTTGTTATTGGGTATGACCCGACTTGGATCATATCACACTAGCCACATCAATTTAGTATGTATCTTGGGCAGATCAAATCCTTCAGTTTGCCCTATGAGATGTCCCACCTGAAGGAAACCAATGTCTCATAAAGGACGTACGCCTACATTTTCTATGTAATGGCCCTAAGAAGAGAAGAAGATTGTGGAAATATCATGTGTCTGAATACCCGAAGTATTCCCCGACGAATTGCCACTCCCCTCCATGGAGACAATTGAATTCCAAATGAATAGTTCCTGGTGCGGCCCCAGTGGCCAAGGCGCCATACCGACTCGCCCCACCTGAGATGAAAGAACTGATGGTTCAAATTCAGGAACTCTTAGATAAGGGTTCATTCGACTGAGCGTTTCTCCGTCGGGTGCTCCCGTGTTATTTGTGAAAAAGAAGGACGGGACCCTACGAATGTGCATAGACTATCGAGATTTGAACAAGCTCACGGTGAAAAAACCGTTACCCCTTCCGAGGATTGACGATCTATTCGATCAACTCCAAGGAGAGAGCTATTTTGAAAATAACTTAAGGTCTGGTATCATCAACTAAAGATAAGGGATGAAGATGTACCCAAGACAGCCTTCCGAACTAGATACGGGCATTACAATACCTCGTGATGCCCTTCGGACTAACCAATGCACCCGCGGTGTTCATGGATCTCATGAACCGAGTCTGCGGCCCATATCTAGATAAATTCGTATTGTGTTTATCGTGATATCCTAATCTACTCTCGAAGCAAGGATGAACACGAGAAACACCTAAGGCTGATCCTTGAACTACTAAAGAATGAGCAGCTATACACGAAGTTCTCCAAATACGAATTCTGGATGCGTGAGATTCAGTTCCTAGGGCACATAGTAAACAAAGACGGAATCCAAGTAGACCCCTCCAAAATTGAGGCCGTTAAGAACTAGAAAGTTCCTGAGACTCACACCGAGATCAGGCAATTCCTTGGATTGGCCGTTTACTACCGAATTCATAAAGGACTTTTCACGAATCGTGCAGCCGCTACATCCTTGACAAGGAAGAACGTGGTGTACATATGGGGAAAAGAACAACATGAAGCCTTTGAGCTGCTCAAAGAAAGGTTGTGTAGTGCGCCCATCCTTGCTTTGCCGGAAGGCGTAGAGGATTTTGTCGTCTACTGTGACGCCTCACAACAAGGGTTAGGGTGCGTGCTAATGCAACGAGACAAAGTCATCGCCTAAGCATCTTGACTTCTGAATGAGCACGAACCGAAGTATACTACCCATGATCTTGAACTGGGTGCCGTCGTGTTTGCACTCAAGATGTGGAGACACTATTTATATGGTACCAATGTGTCATATACACCGATCACAAGAGCTTGCAGCACATCCTTGAACAGAAGATGTTAAATATGCATCAAAGAAGATTGGTAGAGCTACTAAGCGATTATGAGTGCGAAATTCGGTACCATCCTCGGAAGGCGAATGTAGTAGCAGATGCCTTGAGCCGAAAGGAAAGAGAAAAACCCCTAAGAGTTCGTGCGCTAAGGATGAGTGTCTACTCCAGTCTCCTCACCAGCATAAGAGAAGCACAAAAAGAGGCCTTGAAGGAGGCAAATTTGTCCAACGAGGTGTTGACGGGAATGGAGAAACATCTTGTGCTGGGAAGCGACAACGTCTACAAATGTGAAGGTAAGACGTGGGTACCGAGGCATGGGGGACTTAGAGAGATCGTCTTGGACGAGGCACACAAAACCAAGTAATCTGTTCACCCAGGTAGCGACAAGATGTGTCAAGACCTAAAAACCCTATTTGGTGGCCCGGGCTAAAGCAATCCATAGCCACCTATGTCGGAAAATGCTTGACCTGTTCAATGGTCAAGGCGAACACCAGAAACCATCTGGAACATTACAACAACCAGAGATCCCGGAGTGGAAATGGGATAATATCACCATGGACTTCATCACAAAACTGCGGAGAACACCTCGTGGCCACGATGCTATTTGGGCCATCGTGGATAGACGGACCAAGTCGGCACATTTCCAACCCATCCGAGAGGACTAAGACTTGACCAAATTGGCCCGATTATACATTAATGAAATAGTGTCGAGACATGGAGTCCCATTATCAATCATTTCCGACCGAGATAGTCATTTCACCTCACAATTTTGGAGGTCACTCCAGCAAGCGCTAGGGACTCGACTCGACTTGAGCACCGCGTACCATCCCCAAACTGATGGTCAAAGCGAGCGTACAATCCAAACCCTAGAGGACATGCTGAGAGCCTACGTGATAGACTTTGGCGGAAGTTGGGACACTCACCTTCCCCTGGTGGAATTTTCCTACAACAATAGTTATCACGCGAGCATCAAAGCAGCTCCTTATGAAGCTCTATATGGTAGAAAATGTCAGTCTCCCCTGAGTTGGAACGAGGTTGGTGACAGCCAAGTAGTAGGACCCGACATCGTGATGGAAACCACTGACAAAATCTTCAAAATAAAAGAGCGATTGAGAATTGCAAGGGACCGTCAAGAGTAGTATGCAAATAGAAGGCGGAAGCCCTTGGAGTTCTAGATTGGTGATAAGGTGATGTTAAAAGTGGCACCATGGAAAGGTGCGATCAGATTTGGTAAAAAGGGCAAGTTGAGCCCGAGGTACATTGGACCGTTCGAGATCATAACAAGGGTCGGTCCAGTACCATACCGATTGAAACTACCTAAGGAGATAAGCTACATTCATGACACTTTCCATGTGTTTAACCTCAAGAAGTGCCTGGCTGATGAGAGCCTAGTGATACCCTTGAAGGAAGCCCAAATCGATAGTAAACTAAACTTCATTGAGGAACCGTTTGAAATCACCAATAAGCTTGTCCAAGGCTAAGGCGTAGCCGCATACCCAAGGTTAAGGTTAGATGAAACTCTAGAAGAGGATTCGAATTCACTTGGGAATGTGAAGATGAAATAAGGAAGAATTATCCACACCTCTTCAAACCCACCCGTTCAGACACCAATGAAAAATAAAATTCTGGACGAAATTTCCTAAATGGTGGGAGAATGTAACAACCGACCTCCAGGTTGTAATTCTAACCCTAATCTACTTGCATCACTATTCGTCTTATAAATGCCATTAATAGAAACAATCTAACCCTATTGGTGATTTTAGTGTCATCTATTGCTATTTGTTCCATTTTTATGATTCTATGTGATTTTGTGACTATTTAGTCAAATTGAGTCTCTACCAATTAGAACTTCGTGCCCGCGAATGTTAATTAGCTACCCTAGCTAGAATTTAAAAACCCTAATTGAAACCAATTTATTAGTGAAAACAATTAAAATGTTTGTATACGAACACACTTGTAATTTTCGGCTAAGAGACATGCATGTGCATGCATAACACTTAACAATTAACTAAACCTTACCACCTAAACTACTACCCAATACTACAAATTAATACTACACATTGTTATTTAACAATTAAAATTAAAGAGAATTGCCCATTGGAGAGCATCTAGGCCGCCCCCACCTTCCCCAATCCACACTTGCCTTCTCCACTAAAACACCACCACCCTCACTCTCCAATCCCATTTCATGCAACCCTCTCTCAATCCTCTCCCTCTACTCTCTTTGTTCGAATTCTCAGATGAGAATTACACACACACACACACACTCAAACTCTCTCAAATCCTCTCTACTCCAGCTCCAAAACCGTGAACCACAACACCAAGCAAGCATCGGCCAGCTCAAACCGCAAGAAGGTGGCCACATTCGCGAGTCTTGGACACACACCTGCACTTGTCCGACTTTTCCAGCCTTTGTTCGAGGTTCTATAGCCAAGTCCAAGGATTTTCTAGCCATCCACGACCATCAACACCTTCCAAACCGTGAGTTACATCAAGTGTAAGCTCCATGTTGTCGGTTTTGGACATTTCTCATGTTCTCTTCATTTTTCACCTAAAACCTTGCTTTTTCTAGTTGTAGCAGAAACTTAACACCATCACTTTGTTCTTAAGGAGTTCCCAACGTTCTTGAAGGTAAATCACATTATATGATAGTTATTCTTGAGGTGGAAACCGATTTCCACCATGAAAACCCTTTTTTGGTGTTTTTGCATCATCTAACTTATGAATGTTGCAACTCTTGTAAACCAAACTTGTAACCTGCATGTTAATGGCTTAATGGACTCCCAAGAACCTGTTTTAAAAGTTACAAAAGGTTACATAACTCGAACCCATGGTTATTACATGGATTACACCTTGAAAATCCTTCTTTCTACATGTAACAACACCCTTTAAAATTTGTTTGAAAAACCCTCTCACCAGACTCATAACCTGCTCATAAACGACTTTGGGACACCTTAAAAATCTGTTTATAAAGCTAAATAAAGTGTTGGTAATGTTTAAGCTCAAGTTAAGATGATTTACACATGTGTTATGGTCGGTTATGACATTTTCTACATATTTGAAGTCTATGGATGTGTAGAACAACTAGGCCATGTTTTGGGACTGAAATTTCAGTAGGCTTTGATGAATATTAAGAGTGTTAACAATGTTTAATATCTGGAATAAAGGACATGTTGTGATTAGACCCCCCCCCCCCCCCTTATAGTCACTTTTGGGAACCGAAACATGCTAAAACAATGGTAAAATAATAAAGCATGGATGTTAAACATCTTAAAAAGTATTCCAGGCTCAAAATGATAATAAAAGGGTTCTGGAGTCAATGGGAAAGTTTAGTGGTAAAAAGGTAATTTAAATGGATTTTTTAGTGAAAACAGGTACCAACCGAATGACGTTTTTGAGAAAAATCTAAGAAAATGAGTATAAGGTTAAAAATTATAAAAAAAAACCATTTTATTCCAGATATTAAGTGAGAAAATAACCTATAAGTAGAAAAGTTGGTCAAACGAGTTTTTAAATGGTCAAATTCGGTTAAAAACGCGATTTAACGGGTTAAACGTAAAAACGGATCTTTCAACCTTTAAAGGCAAATTTTTGTGATTAAAAGGAATATAAACTTATAAAAATGTCTTAAGGTGTTACCTACTGGTCTAAGTCACCGATTTATGGAGACCTTTGTTTAACCGTTAAAACTCTTCCGTTTCACCGTAACCGGGAACGTTAAACACATAGGTTTTAAACCGAACCCATTATCTAAAAATTTGTGTACACTTACTTAATAATAAGTCAATTTAACTTTAAAAACCTGATTTTTGGTCATAAATGTCATTTTATACAAGAAATCAAACTTGAGGGAAGAAACTGTCAATTTTGAAACTTGAGGGTCTAAACTATAAAATTTTGCCAAACTTCATGACCAGCTCTTACGAGACTTATAATCACTTGAAAAACTTAATTACCCTATATTCTTAACTAAATGGTGTTAAAATCCTTGATTAAATGAAAAACCTTGACTTTCCATAAAAGGAAACTTTTTATGCAAACCCTAATCGAATCAAAGCCGAACCCGACAACTAATCCTTTGACACACTTGTTGGACCATAAATAAGTTTAGAGCAGTAGCTTATCACTTAATATATTCATGTTAGGGTACTAGACTTGAGACATTCCCGGCACGCGAAGTTTCATTTTGCTGAAACACCTAAGGTGAGTTTAGTGTTTCCCCTTATTCTCTTTTAAATGTTTTGGGGATCGAACATGCGATTGTTTTGACTGTTGAATCTTTATGTGTTATAACTTATGATGCTTGAATGTTGTGGATTAATTGAACCTGCCTTGCTTATACTTCTTCACAATCATTAATTCTTGGTGAACCGCTTGTCTATATGGGTCGATCTACTTGGGGTATCCCCACGCACAGTGCCTTCCTTAGGGAAGGGACCACATGGAGATCCTGCGGGGTCGTTGCGACATGTAACAGGTACTTGTATGATACTATGGTGTACCCCTCAGCAGGTAGGGTGCACCTATATGAGGCTTAGTTATCCTCTAATGTTAACCGACGACACTTTACTCTTGAAGAGGCTAGTCGGGGCTGAGTGTAGGGTTGATTGTGACCTCCACAACCGCTATACTATCATGTTGATAATAAAAGTGAACTAATTCTTTTAAAATTGCAGTCTTTAAAAACCTCCTATTTTTTTTGAACTTTAAACACTGAACTCACCAACATTATGTTGACCCAAAATTTCTTTTGAGCATGTTTCAGGTATCTAGCATGGATAACTTGAAGACCTAAAGGAGTTCAAGTAGAGGACTTAGAACCGAGACCTTGATGGCATTACATTGGCTTTAATTTTAAGAAATGACTTTTCTTGGATGTTTGCTAAACAATTAAATCTTTTGTATACGTTGGGTATTTAAACTATGTATCTTTTAATGGGTTAACTTTTGTAACCCGAGACATGTATTTGATGTAATGCCATGTATTCCTTTCCATGTTATGCTCATATTATGGTTTGTTTCCGCTGCCATATTAAGCCAGTCTCTGACGTCCCACCTCCCTGGGCCCGGGGTGTGACATTGAGATCCAAAACTCCGGATCTACACCTGTAATGTAATTCCTGAATTTAATTTTCCATTGCTTAAACTCAGATTTGTGTTTAAGCATGTTAGGTTTTGGTGTATGACCAAGTTTTGAAAAACTATGTGAATCCATTTTAACAAAGTATTTTTAACTTGTTTAATGTAGATTAGGTAAGTTTTTAAGTTCACTTAGTCCAACTTGTTCAAATCATCCAATACAAGCTTAAAGAATAAGATATGTTATGTTTCTGAGTTTTTGTTGAAACCTTTTGTTCTATTGACTGTTCATAGCTTCAAAAATGATTACTGTTGGTTTGTTTTAAAGGTGAGGAAGTATGAATAGTAACTGTTGAAGAGTATATTTTGTTGTTTACTAAGTAGAGGTGATAGAAACTCTATTAGCAACTCGATCACCAGATCAATCAAGTTCTATTCAGATCTTGGGTAGATCTGAAAAAGAACCGAGAGCTAATGCTTTGATACCAACTGACTGGGTAGTGAGGTTAAGATTCTCACTAGGATCGACTATAGTGATCGAGTCAGAGATTGAATGGAGGAAACAAATAATCAATAAACATTCAATGCAAGAAGATACTCATAAATGCTTGTATATATTGATGTAGGTGATTGATTACAATAAATGCTAGGGTTTGAGCATTAAATAGTAATACTACACTTTGAGAATGTGGAATACAAAATATTCTAATTGTCTATCAACAGTCACCTCATGTACAAGGTTTTCTATTCTATTTATAGGCTGACAAGATGCCTTTTTACAAAATGACTAAACTACCCCTGACCTATACCTAAGAACTAGTCTAAGTCATCATTAGCATTTCTTCTATTCATCCGCATTGACAAATGCGGATGAGTTGGACTTTATCAACATTTCTTCTCTTGTTATCCGCGTTAGTAGTTGGTCATCCGCATTGGGTAATACGGATGCACAAATACTTATGCGCATTTGTTGCTGTTCATCCGTATTTGCAAATGCGGATGAACAAACTTGTCCGCATATCTTTTTGACTATCCGCATTTGTTAATACGGAAGAATAAACACTTGTTAGCATTTGTTCTATGTCTTTCGCATTTACAAATACGGTTAGTCAACACTTGTTCTTCTCAGCAGATTCTTCATCCGCATTACTTCTTGGACTTAAGGAGTTTCTAGCAGAACAATCATCAACTCACTAATTGAATTGGCATGTATGATCCTTTCAGGGTCCAACACCCACCTTCCCACAAGAGAAGCCATGAGCCCGAAATAGTGGTTCATCTAGTCTTTGTCACCTATCTTCTTGGTGGTTCATCTAGACTTCCATCCAAGAACCCACAAGGTCTTTCTCCAATTGAGCTTGCTCTTTATTGAAGAGTCAGAAGATCTTATCGTTATCATGGGGAGACAGTTCTTCTAGAAAGAAACCCCTCGAGGTTAGGAAAGTTGTCCTTTCCCTCCTGAGTTGCAGATCAACTTCCCTTTTCTTCCTCTCTTTCCTCCTCCAAGGCCAACCTTCCTGCTTCTTCCTTTGTTCAATCAACAATAGGGTTGCCTTTTCCAGCTCTGTTAACTCCTCTAGTGGTAGAAGGAGCACATCTTCACTAATAGCTCCAAAGTTGATAAGTCTATCAATGATCTCCGCCCTCTTTTTGTTGTTGATAGCCTCCTGGTTAGCTACAGCTGCTTTGCAACTTGCAGCTAGCAACTTCCCAGTTGGGACTCTACCTTTCTTTTAAAGTTTTTCTAACCTTGCTTCTTCCTGAAGCTCTTCCTCGGTCATCTTCCTCTTTCCTTTCACATCTTCGAAAGTGCTAGACCTTGTGGGTTCTTGGATGGAAGTCTCAGGTTGAGAGATGGTAGTTAGAGCTTGTTGTAGTGGTGTTGTTTGAGCTAGGGGTTAGTTGAGAAAGTCCACATTATTCATCTTAAATGCCAGCTCTAGAATTGCATCTGTGATAATCAACTCCTCGAATAAGGAGAATAGTCCTTTCGTAGCTTACATCTCAGCTTCAGAAGATTTAAGTTGTTCTTCCGAGGCTTTGACTTTAGCTTAGAAAACCTGAGGGAATGCACTAGATGTCCCAATTGTTTCAGTTACTGGGCCATCTGTTCTCATTTCCCCTTCAAAATTAATCTCAGGTTTCTTAGGTTGACCAACTTCTTCTATAGTGGTAGAAGGTGCATTTATCCTATTGATACATATGTACCTAGTTTAGGAACTTAATGTAAATGTCTATCATGTCTTACATATATGTAATGAATGGGCATGAATGAAATACAATATGTGATTGATGCTTATAATGTTTAATGTTTCATTGTTTATTGTGATAAATTATAGTGAACTCCTCTAACATATCCTTCGAAGTTCTTCAGTTCCAAAGTACATCATAACTGCATCAAGGCTAGGCTGATCTAAACAAGAACCTATCAAGAACTTGGAGAAGATCCTGTTAAGATCTCTGATCATTCTTGGGTCCATTTGTAGGACAATTTGAGGAGGCTCAGGAAAAACTGTTGCTTTGGAAGCCGAGTATCTTGAAGTTAGAGAAGTTAAAGCATGACTCTGTGGTTCTACATATGTTTGTCCTTGAACACACTCCCCCTTTTTGGTAGCATCATCTTGATAGCTAGATGAGCTAGAGGAAGAGGTCAACAAGACGGAATAGGTACGTGCCTGTCAGATCTCTCAATCTTTTTCTCAGCTTGTTAAGCCTTGAGATTTTCAATCTCAAGTTACTAAGTGGCAGACCTATCCTCTAAAGTCATAACATTGAATTTAAGATTTGAGACTTTAGAAAGTAGGTCTTGAATGGTGAGTTTCAAAATTCCATCATCTTCTTTTGAAGAATCACAATACCTTGATATTCATCCACACCACTAGATATGGTTTCTTAGCACTCTGGTTTCCCTTGCCGAATGATGTCTCATTCGGAGGCATCAACAGGCGTGATTGCCATAGATTCAGGCCTAGAAATAATACCACTGTCCTGGGGATGAAGTGAGGCTCCTTCAGTAGTGGCAGTTGAATCTACATGAGTCCCCTCCACATCAGTGGGACTCACCTCATTTAGTTTTTGCTGATGGGGGATATAGATAAGAGGTCCCTCTAGGCTTTGTTGATCCATAAGAGGATATGGAAGTTAAACCTAATGACCCGGGACTTTGGTTAATGTCTATTGGCATTGAGCTTTTGGTGGGACTATCCATTTTTGGCTACTAAGGGAAGTATAAAGACTCACCTTGAGGGCTTTCAGCTTAGGTTTCAGTCTCAAAGGATTTAGACTGAGGAGAATTAATTTCCTTATTATGGTCAAATGTGAAGGATGGTGAGACCTCTGACTGAGTGGGTACCTATGTTCCTACTCTAGTCTACTTGGATTGAACAGGAAGGGCTTGTTCAATCAGAGTAGATTGAATAAGGGTTCATTTGGGTCGTCTCTGGTAAGTATATTTGATGGGGTGAGAAGGAAGGGTTGGCAATGTGAGGGTAGTTGCTAGTGTGGGTTCATACCTTTAGTGTTAACAAGGATGTCACGAGGAGCCATTTGTTCAATCATACCAAGAAGAAGACCAATGTGTCTTCTGTGTACTTGGTGGACACACTCTTAAATATTTTGAAGGTGGTCGTCCTCATTTGAGGAACTAATAGGACAGCTGCATAAACAAGCTGACTCTGATCCAACTCACAGTTGATAATGTGCTGAAGGAATCTAGGATACATAAGAATGTGTCCCTCTGTAGATTCCCCATAAGGTTAGTCAGCACAAATAATGAGTAATTGAAACAGAGGCCTTTCACCAACCCATGAACTAGGCATCCTAGTTCATATGGGATTTGGTCCCATCCCCAGACTTATTAGACAAACAGTGGAGAACAACATGGAGTAGAAACTTGTATTTGTATGAGAAATTGAACTTGTAAAGAGTAGATCTGTTCACATCTCCACCATATCCTATTTGGGTATATTTGGGAAATTCAGTAGGAGCGCCTTCATCATGAAGCTCCAGATGCTCCGTGATGAGTTGTTTAGTAATGATCAACTTCTAGCCCCAAATGCTCGATCTTATTACCCTAACCCCACTTAAGGTTTCAATCTGACCATTGCTCTAGAATTTAGCCATATGATTTGAGTAAACAGTGAGGTTAACAGTGAGAGTGGTGTAATAGGTAGACTAGGTGAGAAAAGAGATGATATCTAAGAAGTCAGCATCACTGGATGCATCAAGGAGTGCAACTTGGTTGTGCTGATGGTTAAGTGCCATTGTTGGAAAAAAGTTGCAAAGAAATGAGTCTCAATTTAGGTGAATTGGAGGTGAAGGAAGCTTTTGGGTAGTAATTTTGGTAAAAAGATTAAAATGAAGATTTGTGATTATTTAAATAGGTGAAATGGCAGTTTTAGGGGTTGGATAAGATGAAAATATGATTTGGGGTAAGATGTGACAAGGGCGTTAAAATTAAAAACCATTTAAAAGAATTCGACATCATTAATAAAATCTTTTCTTTATACTGGGTGGGGCCCAAAGATTTCTGTTACAAAGTAAGGTCTTCTTCCGAGTATAAAAGATTTCAGAAGGTAATCTTCTTCCAAAGCCAATTTTACTTCCGAAGGTAAATTTCTTACTTTCGAGAGTAAAATGTGCTTTCCGAATGGAGAGTTTTATATGCGTTGAAAGTAGATCTGATATGCAATCAATCGCTTCTTCCGAGACTAAAAACTCTTCCAAGAAGAAAATTTTCCTTGGAAGAATTTTGCTTCAGAGATATATATGCCATCTTCCGAGGGTTAATTTCTCTTCGGAAGAATTTATACTTAGAAGAATTTTAAAATGACCTTTTGTAACATGGCTTAAATTGTTTTGACAAAAGACTTTACACATTTTAAAAGGTTTTCAAATGAGATAAACTAATCAATGTTTATCATCACAATTGCTGTAATGAGATACTAAAATCTTCGTTCATCAAAGGCCTTGGTTAACAAATTAACATATTGTTCATTTGAGTCAACTTTGATTAGTTTGATCAGACTTTTCTCATGAATATATCTAATGAAATGATAGCTGATATCAACCTGCTTTGTCTTGGAGTGCTTTACTGGATTTTCAATTATAGAGATATCACTGTTGTTGTCAATATGGATAAGAGTACTCATGAAGTTGGATCCGTAGTCTATCATCTGGTTCTGAATCCATAGTAGCTGAGCACAACAACTAGCAACAACAATGTATTTAGCTGCAATAGTAGATGTTGAAACATAGGATTACTTCTTGCATTCCTATGAGATAATCCTTCCACCAAGAAAGTGGCATCCTCCTGATGTGGAGTTCTTGTTGATACTACAACCACCATATTCACTATCTAAATAGCCATAGAGATTTGAAATTGCTATTCCTTGGATACCAAAGACCTAGTTTAGGTGCTCCTTTGAGGTATCTAAGGATTCTCTTGGCCGGAACTAAGTAAGGCACCTTTGGAGTAGCATGATATTTTGCACAGATGCAAGTTGCAAACATAATATTAGTTCTACTTGCTGTGAGATACATCAGAGAACCAATAATTGCCTTATACTAATGTTGATCAGTATCCTCCCCCTCAGAGTCAGGACAGAGATTATAGTTTCTTGGTATAGGTGTATGGCCGGCTTATAATGTTTCATCTCAAATCTTTCTAAAAATGTGATTGACATACTTAGGTTGATTTATGAAGAACGCTTCCTTCATAATGCTCTCAAAGTCTTTGCACATTTGATCATTTGAAGAACCAAATATGATGTCATCAACATAGACTTGAATAAGCAAAATGTCTTTCCCAGACTTCCTTATAAAGAGAGTCTTATCAATGGTACCTTTAATGTATCCATTCTTTAAGATAAATTGAGACAAAATCTCACACCACAACCTAGGTGCTTAGTGCAGCCCATATAGAGCTTTATTCAGCTTGCACACATAGTGCGGGTGTTGTGGGTCTTCAAATCATGGAGGCTGACACACATAGACTTCCTTATCCATATCCCCATATAGAAAGGCACACTTGACATCAAGCTGGTAGAGAGTAAAGTTCTTGGATGTAGCATAAGCAAGGAAGATCCTAACTGCCTCAAGTCTTCCAACAGGTGCAAAGACATTAGTATAATCGATTCCTTCCTCTTAAGTATATCCTTGAACTACCAATATTGCCTTGTTCTTGATAATCAATCCTCTATCGTCTCTTTTATTTCTCAATACCTATTTGGTGCATATAAGTACTTGACCAGATCGTAGTGGACAGAGGTTCTAAACCTTTTGTCTTTAATTGAAGTAATTCCTCTTGCATTGATTTAACCCAACTACTATCTTTCAAGGCATCTTCTACCTTCTTGGGTTCCATCTATGAAAAAAATCATGAGTACAAGAAGTCATTCCCATTATGAGTTTGTCCCCTTGTTCTCACACCTTTAGAAACTTCTCCTATGATGTTCTCAGCTGGATGAGTGTTGTGAATCCTAAGCCTGGGAATCACCTCTAGTTGCAAAGATATATCCAGATTGGACATATTTAGCTCAAGAGCTTGAACACCTGGTCCAGCTGATATTTCACACTCATTCAATGAAAACTGATTGAATGAAGAAGAAACATCATCAATGTTAGTTGACTGAGAAGTTGCATTAACAGTTGCATGTTCCTTCAAATTGCTACTTCCATAAGCTTGGTGTTGTTCATTATCAGCTAATGAGTTGTGACAGTCACTTTACTGATAACTGGTTGAAGCTCCACCAGTTCCTGAGATAGTCATGCTATCAGATCTACCGGTTGAGGGAGCTTGATGTTCAGAGACTCTTGGAGAACTTGGAAAAGGTCTGGGCAACTCAAACAATTGATGATCATCAAAGTCACTTTGAGTACCTGTTCCAGCAGAAACATTCTCACAAGATGGTTGAGAATAGTTTGGAAGCAATTCTAAGTCAAAAATATGATCAGGGCCATTCTCCCTAACACAAGGACTGTACTCATTAACAACAATGTTGGTTTTTAAAGTTTATTTTTAATGTTGTAAACTCAATAAGCAATAGAGTTAGAGGAATATCAACAAAGATAGCATCATCAGACTTTTCAGCAAATTTTTCCAAATTGTCCTTTATGTTAAGTATGGTACACTTGCTGGCAAAGGACTTTAAAAAGGCCAATGAACGGTGGCCTTTTGTTCCATAGCTCATAAGGGTTTTTCCATGTGGCTTAACTACAAGAACCCTATTCTACACATAGCATACAGTGCTGACTGCCTCTGCCCAGAATGTTTGAGGCAACTTTGAATTGGCTAACATGGTCCAAGCAGCCTCAATAAGTGTCCTGTTCCTCCTCTTAGCAACACCATTTTGTTGAGGTGTTCTGGGAGCACTATATTGTATGGAAATCCCTTTTAAGTTATAGAATGAGTCAAGAACTTGATTCTTAAACTCAGTGCCTTGATCACTTATGATTATCTTAACCATCTGATCAATTTGATTTTCTATTTTAAGGAATAAAAGATCTTAAAGTTTTAGCAGTTTGATCTTTAGTTCTTAAAAAGAATACCCATGTAAATCTTGTTAAATCATCATCAATCACAGGGCAATATGATTTCCTTCCAATGCTCATTATACTTGTGAGACCAAAAATATCTATGTGCAATAAGTGTAATAGAGTAGTGATAGAGCACTAATTCCTGAGGAATTATCATCCCGGGTTTGAGGATAATGCATCATATTTTGTGAAGAGCATTTGATGCTTTTGATCACAGAACTAATAAAACACTTAATAGGTTATGTTCAAGCTATTTGACAAATTTACTTTGTCAACTTTTAAAGTACCTGGATATACTCCCTCTTCTAGATATATATCCTCCGACCTCACCTCCAAACTAGACAATACCTCCATCAAAATGTTGAAATTGATGAAGGAGAGATATGTTCCCTATGATGTTCCTGGAGCATCCATTATCAATAATCCATATATTGTTATTCTTGTCATGCGGATGTCCCTACACATAAGATGAGATGATTAGTTTTGATTAGAAACCCAAGCCTTGTTGGTCTTTGGTTCTTCCAATGATAGTGACATGATTGAACCAAAGTTTATACGTGGGGGTTCAATGGATGTCTTTGAAGAACAGGTTGGGCTGCAACATCTTCCTTGATCTTCTATTCCATCCCTTGGTTGATCATAGAAGACGAGCTTGATGAAGCTTGTGCAGCTTGACATTCTTCCGAAGCTTCTTTCTTTTCGGAAGAGACATTCACCACATTTTTTTTCTGAAGCAGTCTTTTTCTCGAAAGGTCTTAAAGGAACTCTTTTGCTCTTTTTAGTTTCCTTGAATTCGTCTTCCGAAGCAATTTTCCCATTGGAAGAATGAGTTTCTTGCGAAAACAACTTTGACTCTAAGACAAGTTTTCCTATCTTTAACACTTAAACCATGTGATAGGGTCCAAATGTGAAACCTTCCTTGACTTCTTCTCTTTTAACATTGTTTGCATAATGTGTGCTAGCAGGATAGTAGTAACAACCTTTGGCCATGTGGTTATGCAGATCACACATTATGCATGAAATGTTAATTTTATGGGAACTTGAGGATTGCATTTTCTTGATCTTATTTTTTTCATTTGTAATCTTTCCCTTTAACTTCTAATCCTTTGGTAGGACAAGAGTATTGGTACTACACACCTTTCTTGAATTAGAGTTTCCTACCACTTGGAATCCAACTGAAATAAACACACCCTTTTGCTTTGGGTCTATCTTCAGCTTGGACTTAGGCACTTTCTTGGCAGTTTTCCTGGCTTCCTTAGCTCGGCTTCTTCTAACTTTGGTGGTCAGGGGATGACAATCACCGATAGGGGTGGGTAAAATTACCTGGTTCTTCCATGTGATGGTCTCCATTATTGCATCACCCTTTGACTCATGAGAAGGTAGGTCAGTAAATGGAACCTCTTGCTCTTCAGTACCACACCTTGGTTGTCTAATAGACTTATAAGAGTGTGGTGGAGAAATTTCATTAGTTCCCAACCCCCTTTGTTTTAATAACACAGTTTTGAGTGAGAGGATGATGCAAGAATTTCTTGGAAGTTTTGCTTAGAAATAGCATGCTTCCTAGCTTGAGCCTTAGCTATTACTAGCTTGGCTTGAGCCTCAGTCAATATGGATATTAAATCCTTGATTTGAGTCCTATAATTAGTGTGCTCATGTTTTAAAGAGGATACTATTTTTTCTAACTCCTCAATTTTGTTTTGATAGTCAGATTTAACCCTTTTAAAATCAGCTTTCAAGATATTCAAGGACTCAATGTCAGATTTAATTTCCATATTTTAGTCCTGGTACATTTTAACCTTAGCAATATAGGCTAGAGTATAGAGATGTTCATATACCTTTGAGTTGTCTGTTTCGGCCATGAGTGCTTGAGTAGGGGTGACATCTTGTACCATAGAGCTCCAATCAACTTCTTGAGCCACAATAACTGTCTTAGTTGACTTTCTAGCAACTTTAGGTGTTGTAGGATGTGTGGAGGCATGAGTAGATCCCGAACTTGATTTTGGATCTTTGCATTCCCAAGCAAAATGACCCAGCTGGTTACAGTTGTAACACTTGGCCTTTGCTTTGTCGAACCCAAACTTGCTGCTAATTGGGTTCTGAGGGAACTGCCTTCTAATTCCTTTGAAGAACTTCTTCGCCTTGTAGGTTAACAAATCCATTTGTTGGACTATGTCCATGTATTCGACATCATTTGGGCTGAAACACTCCAGATCTTCAAAGCAAAACTAAAAATCACTAGAGTGTCCGCTTCCTGAGACAAAAGCACAACTATCTTAAAAAGGACTCGACTAAGCCTATTGAGACCTTAGAGTCTTAGGAAATGTAATGTAAGGCCCAAAAGAATATGATGGCTACTGAGGATGTGTCAGGTACTACTAAGGTTGTAGTGGTCTTGCGCCTTGTACAACCATAAGTGCATTGCAAGCAGGAAGGCTTGAAGGTCTGCTCACTTGGCGGCCACTCTTGTTTTCCATCTCTACACGATATCGATCTAGAATGTTGTATAGTTCAGTCATGGAGAAAGAGTTCAGATTAAATGTCCTCTTGATAGAGACACAGTAGAACATCCACTCATTGGGAATTGCACTCATGAAATTTCTTGAGAGATCTCTCAATTTAGGAGTTACTCATATAGACTGAAGGGAGGAGATAACATCTATGTACGTGAAGTATTGCTGACTCAGGTTTTCTCCAGCAATGTGAGTAAAGTTCTCAAACTATTGCATCAATGAATCTTTCTTTGAGTCGCTGGAGCTTGCGTACATGTTGGTTAAGGCCTCAAATAGTTCTTTAGCTGACTGGCAATGCTCAAACCCCACCATGATGGAGTTGGGTATAGCAGTCATCAGAACACTCATGGCCTTGCCATCAATATCAAGTCATTTGTGGTTTTCTTCAGAGTAATCTTCCACCACATTCTCTATCATTGCACCACCTCCAGAGGTGCAACAACCTTTAGCTTGTAAGGGCCATTGGTGATAGATTTCCACATTCGCATGTCTTGATATCTGATGAACCCTTCAATATGTCTGCTCCAATGTTTGGAGATTTCTGGGGTGATGATAGGTGCTTTGGTCATCATCCCCATTTCACATTCAGATTTCTGGTTAAGGGCCATTTTGAGTGTAGTGAGTAGGTGAGTGAAAAAGAGGTTGATTAGGATGGTAAGATCACACAATCAAGAGCCTAAAAAACTTTGATACCAATTGTAGGATCGGTTTTTGTACTCAACACAAGTATTTTCTCTCAAACTTACTAAATAACACTCGGGTTTGCGATGAAGCAGAATCCTTCTAAGAGTTGATGATAATATACTAAGTAAATCAAAGTAACACAAGAGAATAGTTTTTCAAGATATTTGTAAATATTATTTCTCAACTCAAAGTATTACAAGAGTCTTACAAGCATATTACATGAGTAACAATGAAAAACTATATATACTGCTATCTACACCTGATATACTTTGATACCAGCTGGAAACCTTATACTAAAGCAAATACTACAAAGCTAAATTAAGGTATTTAGGTAAAGTATTATCTAAGATACGATAGTCAAGACATGTCCATGACTTACCTTTTGTCACCAACTAAAGTTAGCAATTGTACTAACTGATAAATGTGAATAGTGGAATAAAGTATTGTCAACTACATGGGTTTTACAAAAAACGGCATGCAGTATATTAGAGGTCTGCAGCGGAGTGTCAGAGGGACCATACTTATGTCCATTGGTTCATAGTAGCTACTTCCGAAGGTTAACTGGCTTCGAAAGTACTTGTTCTTCCAAAGCCACTTATACTTTGGAAGTGGATACTTATTCCAAGGCTTCCTTGGGACTTCATACTTCGCAAGTTGTAGTCTTCATTTCTTCTAATTGTTAAAGCTTCAGAACACAGTGACTTTGTCTTCGGAAGTTGAAGTTTTCCTTCAGAAGTTGAACTTGCACTTGACTTTGGAAGAACTCCATTTGTCTTCGGAAGTTCCACTCTTAGCTTTAGAAGTTCTTTATTAGTTGTACTAAAATAGTCTAAGTGTTTGGTTTTGGTTGCACCAACCTTTCTAGATCCAACAATATGTATTGTATTTATTTTTGCTTTGGTTTTGTTTTTATGTTTTCTTTAGTACATGTGTTGATTTATCTTGTGCATATGTGTTGCATTTTATTCTTAACAATACATGCATTTTTCCAATATGTTTTATGGTTAGTATAGTATTAGTTGTGTTATTGTAATGTAATTAAGTTTTATTATTACATAAACTTTGGATCATTACTTCTAACTTAATGTTCTCGTTTTTGTGTTTCAGTTATTTGTAGATCCACTGCTACTCGAAAAAGTATTATGTTCCTAATGTTTCTGATTTATCCAAACCTAAAGTTAGTATGATGTTTTGCAAAGTTTATGAAGCATTTAAGTTTTACGAGAATTATTCTTAAGTTAGGTAGTTTTAAGGCACAAAAGCATAGCCAAAGTAATGTAGGTTGTGCGAAAGAGGGTTATAAGATATTTCATGATATTGACATGGTCAATAATACTAATGCTCCTACTAAGAACTCAAAATATGAAGGAGGTGTCCTTCTAAACGAACTGGTTGTAAAGCTTATATTTGTTTAGGGTTAGATAAATGTAAAATATACTATAGCAACTATAGTTTTACTGAAGAACCCATAACTTTGTCGATCCTGAGGACTACCATATATTATGTGTAGTTAGAGATTTGTTATTCACTCAACAACAACAAATATTTATTTTTCTAAAATGAATATTAATACAATAAAGGTAACTACTATAATGAGAGTAATTTGCGATGGGTTGAGAATGCTAGTATGACTGTTGTTGACTTCTAAAACTTTAAAAGAGACCTTAATTTGTTTCTTGGCAAATTTGATGTTGATATGGCCATAAATAGTCTTTAAAATAAAAATGAATAACTACCCAAGTTTTTGGGAGAGTATTTAACCGCTGATGAGGATATGAAGCGAGATAGTGTTGTGATTGGTGATGTTATATCATTAGACGCTGCATTCTGTATTGATAGGTTATCTCTTTCTCTGTTGTTTTTACTGCTTCAAAATATTGTATTGTTTTATTTATTTTATATTTGTTTATATGAAACCATTTTGTGTGTGTTTTTTAATTGCTGACTTGGTATTCATGCCCTTCACTTGAATTGACAAGCATCATTACATCATTATTTTTAGGGATGGCTTGTCAGGTTCAGAAAATACAGATTTATATAAGTGGTTATATGGAGTTTTTTTAAGAAATTGTGTGCCACCTAAAGTTGTGGTTAATGATGAGTACCACGTTATAAAAAGTACAGGAGTAGGGTTTGGCCTTCTCCTTTGAATCATAAGGCCGGTTACTGAATAGGACCTTCCTAATTTATAAACAAAATGTAGTATGTAGATTCATAGTTCCTTCCTTTTACAAACAAAAGAATCTTGTCTCACTTTCCGGCAATCCAAATGTAACAACCAAAATTATACTACTTTTTGTAAGGACCCGATCCTGGGACTCTTACAGTTAGACAATCATTGCATATAAATGTTGGATTCTTTATGCCCAAGACACATAAAACATTGATGTGGTTAGTATGTAATAATCCAAGTCGGGTCATACCTAATAACAAGCTTAGCAAACACCAATATAAATACTTAATTCATGATATGATCATGCAATTAAATAATTACACCAATTTAGAAAATGGGTTTTCTAAATAAATTGCATATGAGATGAAACAACTTATAAGGATATTTTGTACATGAGAATTATTTGTAATGCTATTTGATTTGATCAAATGACATCAAATAATAAGAGAGTGTATAAGTTATATAATTAATTGGTTAATTACATAACTCATAAAACTTACTTGTAAAACATTTGTTTTATAAAAATTTTGGGGGGAAACCCAAAATAAAAGGCCAATTTGGCCGCCCCTTTCCTTGGGGTTATTCTTTTGTGTCTTAAAACAAAAGAAACACACCTGAAAGGTTACACTCTCATCCTCTCATTCTCTCTCTTACATGCAAGAACCAAGTCTTTTTTCTCTCTAGTTTCTTGAAGAGTTCATAGCTGAAAATAGAACTTTCAACCCTTCTTGGTTCAGTTTTGGTGGAGAAATCCTAGCAACAAGGTGTTTGCTTGATGCTTGTGGGTATGGAAGCTTGAGGACACCTTTGCTTGGTGTTTTGGTCATTCAAAAATCTCATTCTCTTCATCCAAATTCGTTTTTCTACAGCTCTACAAGAGGTAGTTTGTAAGTGTTGCTTTTGGTTGTTTCCTTTTCTTGATAGCTAGTTCATACACATATAAATGATGTTTATCTTATTGGGTTTGTTGTTGTTATGATACGAGCCTTAATTTTCAGATTACAAATCATAATATTAAGGTTTTATTCCGCTGCATTTTTCATGTTTAATTGATTAAACAACTTTGATATGGTCCAACAAACCCAACAATAAAACATAAAAATACATTTATATTTACTAAAATATTACAGCAATATACAAATTAAACCATTTCATATATGAATAATTGCTTTTGCAACATAATACAACATTGTTAATCATTACAAAATCTTATTGTTTGAATTACATCACAAAAACATCATTGTTATATAAAATGGATGCCATCCAAAAATAAGCCAAGTAGCTGCCCCGTGCCATCCTCAGCAACAATCGATTGCCAACTGGAAAATGCACAAAAATTTAGCGCTGCTGAGTGAGTTCTGGTTTTATAAAAATATAATACTTTACATCCGTTTAAAACCATTCTTTACATCCATTCATGATCATACATCATACGTAAAAGTAGATAATCTCATTATTATCTTTCGTCATCATTCATCTTTATCTCTCACTTTCCTATGGACCAATGCCATGTGTACACCCCAACATCATGCATAACCGCACTAGGATGAAGTCTATAAATGGACCCCTACATTGTGCTAGATGACCTGACCAAAGTACCAAAGTAAGTGATAAAGGTCCCATACGTTTGGTCAGTCACAAAGATTGGACCCCTGTGTATCCTTATGGGTTAGCTAAACCACACATAGTTGAACTAACAACATCTTACGTATGTTTACATATGTTTTCTTTATGTTCCTTATTATGTATATTTATGTGGCTTTGCCTGGTATGATTATGTTAATGAATGTAAAGTATTATGCAATGAAAAAGGAATGTAAAGAAAATATTCTCCCGGGAACATCATACATAATAAGCATGCATAACATCATCACCCATCACCATGCATCATCATTTAATCATCATACATAACCCCCAGGAACATCCCAAGTCAAAGCCTGAAACTTCCTTTTCCCCAAAAATTAAGAAAATATTCTAAGTCTTTAGGCGCATGAGCCCTATGCAGGCGCATGACCTTTCACGCGCATGGGAACACTTAGGTGCATGGGAAACTTTTAGGTGCATGGGCACTATTTGGGTGCATGGCAAAACACTTAGTCAATTCAGCCAGCTTCTAGGCACATGGCACTATGCAGGCGCATTGGCCTGACTTTGGCGCATGGGCACCTTGGGCGTTCGGTCAATATTGGGGTACATGGGTTTTTGGTGTTTGGGCAGTTAGGCGCATAAGAATACCTAGAAAATTTTGGCATAAACCTAGGCGCATGGGAACTATTTGGCGTATGGGGACTTAGGTGTGTGGGCAACTAACTTTAACTAACAACATTAATTCAGTCCCCAAATCATATCTGAACATGTACAACCCAATTCTAACGTGCTAAACAACATACACATGCTTATAACATCAACCAAAACCATGAATCATCCCAACATACACACACCCACATTCAAACACAAACACTTACATATGCGTATACATACATAAAATCATAAAAACATTTAAAACATGCATTTCCAGCCTCACACTTTGTTAAAACATGTAAGATAAGGGATCTAGAACTCACCTTTGACAACTTTCAGGCAAGACTTCTTTGAACCCGAATGCAGATGTGTTCAAACACCTAGAAACCCACCAAAAACACACAAAGAACCCACAAAACACATATAAGCATAAACCCGAGGCCATACACAACCAAGAACACTTAAAAACATCTAATTCTTACCTTGAATTCGACCACTTCTTCTTCCTTCTTTAAAACCAAACATCAGCTCTTTCTCTCTCTAAAACTGAATGAGATGGTGGTGGAACATGGGTGTGGGTGGCCACACCCACTTTTGTACTAATATTGTTATAATTATTGTCCTTTGTACACTTTCAGCCCCTCATCTTGTGCTTTGTTAATTTTCTTCTTTTTATTCTTCTTTTTATTAAAAATCCGGGTGCTACAATTCCACCCTCCTTGTATAGGTTTCGTCTCTGAAACCTGTCATTCCTCAAATAGACGTGGGTAATGCTGTCTTATTTCTTCTTCCATCTCCCACATAGATTCAGATCACTTTCTATGCTTCCACTGTAGTTGCACCAAGGGAACCACTTTATTTTGTAACCTCTTTTCCTTCCGATCAATGTTCGCCACTGGTTGTTCCATATAATTGAGCTGTTTATCTATGTCGATATTCCCAGTGGTACGACCGTATCCTCTTGAGCTAAACACTTTCTCAAATGAGATACATGGAATGTCGAATAAATTCAACTTAACTCATCAGGTAGTTCCAACCTATAGGCCACCTCTCCTACTCGAGCAATGACTCGGAAAGGCCCTATGTACCTCGGGCTCAACTTGTTCTGCTTTTTAAAACGAATGATGCTATTCCATGGTGAGACCTTCAACATAACTCTATCACCCACCTTGAACTCAATCGGTCTACGTCTTTTAGCGGCATATGAGTTTTGCCAATCCTTTGCTGCCTTCATAAAGGCATTGATCTTTTATAGCTTCTCAGTCGTAGCCTTGATCACCTCAATACTTCCCAACTCTTTCTGACCAATATCACCCCAACAAATGGGTGTTCTACATCTCTTACCCTATAGCATCTCATAAGGGGGCATACCAATGCTGGCATGATAACTGTTATTGTATGAGAATTCGGCTAACGATAAATAGTCATCCCAATTTCCCCTAAAATCAATGACGCATGCTTGAAGCATATCTTCTAGCATGTGGATGGTTCTCTCCGAATGACCATCCATCTATGGATGTTAAGTCCTGCTAATGTGCAACCTCATCCCCATCGCATCCTGAAATATCTTCCAAAACTTGGATGTAAAGCGTGTGTCAAGGTCAGACACAACAGACACCGGTACACCATGACGAGTTACCATATCCTTGATGAACAAATATACCAACAGTACGAATGAATACATCTCACAGATCAGTAGAAAGTGGGCACTCTTCATCAGATGATCGACTATCACCCATATGGCATCATACCCTCTCGCGGTACGCGCTAACTTCATGATAAAGGCCATAGTGATATTTTCCCACATCCACTCGGGTATATCCAAGGGTTGGATCTTCCTGTACGGTTTCTAATGCTCTGCCTTCACTTGAAAGCAACTAAGGCACTTGCTCACGTACTCCACTACATCGGGCTTCATACCCAGCCACCAATAGTCTTTCTTCATACCCTGATACATCTTTGTGGCATCGGGATGGATAGATTATAGAGTCTTATGAGCCTCATCCATGATTGTTCCATGTAAATCACCATAACAAGGAATCCACATTAGTCCAAAATGGGTTCTAACACCGAAATTGTTTTCACCCAACTCTACGACTAGACCTCTTAACCTTTCAGAGTTGAGGTGGTCCTCTTTCAAAGCCTCATATTGAAACTCCTTGACATGCTTCATCGCGTCTGAGTTCATAACCAAGTGATAAGCCTTCACCAGAATTGATTCAGGCCTCTCCTTTCGGCTAAGGGCATCAGCCACTACGTTGTCCTTGCCTGGATGATAAAGGATTTCACAATCATAATCCTTTATATGTTCCAACCATTGCCTTTGCCTCATATTCATATCTTTCTCCTTTATATGTTCCAACCATTGCCTTTGCCTCATATTCATATCTCTCTACTCGAAGAAGTACTTCAAGCTCTTATGGTTGGTGAAGATGGTGCACTTCATCCCATATAGGTAGTGCCTCTAAATCTTTAATGCAAAGACCATAGCCGCTAGCTCCAAGTCAAGAGTAGGGTAATTAACCTCATGAACCTTCAACTGTCAGGATGCGTAGGCTATAACCTTTCCTCATTGCATTAACACTCTATCCAACCCCGTCTGAGAAGCATTTGAATATACTACCAAATCCTTACTTCCTTTGGGTAATGACAAGACAGGAGCTTGAGTCAACTTTGCTTTAGCTCTTCGAAAGCCTTCTCCTTCTCTTGACCCCATACAAACTTCATATCTTTATGGGTCAACTTGGTCAATAGGGAAGCTATCCTAATGAAGTCTTGGATGAATCTTCTATAATATGTAGCTAATTCTAAGAAACTACAAATCTCGAATGGTGTCTTTGAAGACTTCCATTGCATCACAACTTCCACCTTTTCCGCGTCCACCATAATCCCTTTGGGATTTACCATGTGACCCAAAAATCAAACATCACGCAACCCAGATGCGCATTTGGAGAACTTGCCATATAGCTTCTCCATTCTAAGCATCTACAACACTTCACAAATGTGACCGGCATGCTCCTCCTCGCTCTTTGAATAAACCAGGATATCATCGATAAACACAACTACTGATTTATCCAACATCGTCCAGCACACTCGATTCATCAAATCCATAAAAGCAGCTGGCGTGTTAGTTTAACCAAAAGACATCAGAAGGAACTCATAATGTCCATAATATGTATGAAAATAGGAATATCCTGCTCCTTCACTTTCAACTGATGATAACCAGATCAAAGGTCTATCCCTAAGAACTAACTAGCACTTTGAAGCTAATCGAACAAGTCATCAATCCTCTGTAACGGATACCGGTTCTTCACCACCAACTTATTTAACTCACGATAGTCAATAGAAATCCTCATACTACCATCCAACTTCTTGACAAATAAGACCGGAGCACCCCAAGGAGAGATACTCGGTCTAATGAACCCTTTATCAAGCAACTCTTGTAGTTGCTCGTTCAATTCCTTCATCATGAAGGGAGCTAAATGATAAGGTGCCATAGCGACAGGCTGAGCACTAGGTATCAAATCAATCTTGAACCTGATCTCACAGTCCGGTGGCACACCTGGTAAATCTTCGGGAAACACATCCAAGAACTTACACATAACCAACACATCAGACAGTTGTGGTGTTGGCGTGTCCACATGCTTCACGTAGGCCAGGTAGGCACTACATCCACACCTCAAAGACTTTCCCGCCACCGCCATCGAAATCACCTTCTAGATCATAGTGATCCGATCACCGTAAACCATCACTGAATGCCCATCAGGCGCTGTCAGTCAAATAATCTTCTTGCGACACACAATATTCGCCTCGTAGGCTGCTAACCAATCCATTCCTAGGACTACATCAAACACGCCAAAGGTTATCACAAACAATCTAGCAAGAAACTTATTAACTTGTAGTTTTATGTCACATCCTTGTATCAGCTTAATATTCATAGACTTACCTATGGTAGTTTCTACATCGAAGGGCTTATGAATGCTTTTACTACTAATAGGCAAATTGGCATAGAAAGTAGCAGAAATAAATCTTCTACTAGAATCTGAATAAATTAACACAAAAGCAAGAGTTTGATTTACTAGAAACGTACTTGACACAACATCGGGGTTCGTCTTAGCCTCCTCCGAGGTAATCGTGAAAGCTCTGGCGCTTGCTTTCTTCCATTCAGTCCCGACCGTCTTCTTCACTTCGGAACTCTTAGCCCTTGGCTTCTTGCATTCCGGACTCATGTGGCCTTCTTTTCCGCAGTTAAAACACCTAACCACCCCACAATTCCTAGCCACATAACCTGTCTGCCCACACTTGAAGTAGACATTTGATCCCCATCTACATTCCCAGCATGCTCCTTCCTGCACTTACCAAACCTTTTCAACCCGACACCTGGTATGACCACATACATGTCATCCACTCGTATAGCTTTTTTGTTTGGAGTGGCCCCACCATGTCCAAACCCCTTTCCATTCTATGTCCGGTCACCACTACCTTTCTTGCTCACCTCAGCCACCACCTCCTCCCTCTTTTCATACAGTCTTCCTGCCAAGTCAACCACCAACCTGAACGGACTTGGTTGGGCGACGATCATGTTCTTGCGGATATCCGTCGGCAAGCCCTAGATGTACCTCTTAATCTTTTGTGATAGAGGTGTCACCTTATCTGACACTAGTCGTGCCATCTCGTTGAACTTGGTGGTGTATTGCTGATGTGTCATGGCTCCCACCTCCAGCTGCAAGAACTCCCTCTCAATATTGTCGAGCTCTCTGTGAGGACAAAATCTTCAATCACCAACTTCTTCAACTCTGTCCACTTCATCGTGATGATAACCCTGCTGCCCTCATCCTGGACAATATTGTCCCACCAACAAAAAACTCTTCAATCACCAACTTCTTCAACTATGTCCACTTCTTGACCTAATTTGTTTGATATCATTCTGAAGTGCCTTGTGTATATGTATTGAATGTATGATTGATCCAATTGTTTCACTACATATCCACTGAATAATCTGATTTCAGCACCTTCTTTGCCTCCCCACTTCCTCTCAATCACTAATTCATAGGTCTTCTAATCATAATAAACATTTAAGATTGGTGTTGAGGAATGTGTACCAGCTACAATTTTTCTTTTAAATGATTCAGTAGGTTTCACTCTAAGTTCAGGCTACACTACTTCTTCAGCTGGTTTTGTCAGTTTCATTTCCAGAGGGTTCTTCAATGTTTTGTCTTTTATCATACATGTTGCTTTCAATGAATTGAAGTTGTTGGTTCTCTTGAACATTTTGAGTATTCCTTCAAATTCATATACTCTAAACATGGCATTATGGTTGATCTACTCCAGATTAGCAAGTTCTTTCAGGTCATGAATCTCAAGTGCATTTACCAGAGCAGAGTACTCTATAAAAATTGCACTAGACTAGAGATCCTTTTAACCATAAACATATTCCATGAACTATCATCCTTCCAGGAAATAATTTTCTGGTCCGTTTTGCCTTTTAGAGTAGATACTCCTCTAATCATCTCAGTAGTGGTCAACCCTTCCTGAAGTTTCAGTTGGGAGGGTTCAGCAAACCACTCTGGATATTTATGAATAACAGGTGCAAGATAGTGTTGATCTTTATGAGTAGGATTCATGTCATGTGCAGAAACTCTAGATCTTGGTTTTTATTGAGTACTTCTTCTTCTAACTGCTTTAACTTTTCTTTCTTATCATTTATCAACCTTGACTGTAGCAGCTTTTAGTGAATTAGTCTTCATGTTTGCCAATTTTCTTTTGGTGAAGCCTTGACGGGTGAGGTAATCCTTCATTTCCTTATCTGTCATACTATAAGGATCAGGAAATAGTGGTTCATGAGTTTGGGATGATTTCTTCATTGAAGATAGCTTGGGTAGGGGAACCTTTATTGGCAATGGTCTTTCATACCCAGTTGGTTTCTTCATAGAAGACTCTTTATGCATTGGAGCATCTTTGGTGATTGCCTTTTCATATTCTATTTCAATATTTGGATCAAGTAGCCTTTTCACTTTATCTTCCTCTTCCCTCATTCCTTCATATGTCATTCCAAATACTTCATCTGGATCATACCCTTGGTTGATCAGAAACATAGCTTTTATCATTAAGTCATCAGTTTGGGCTTTTGACACCATTTCTTCCATTGCCTATTCTGTTTTCATAGGACTGTCCATATGAACATCCTTTTCAACATCATATCCACCAGCTATCTCTCCCTCTTCTAAATTAGTGGTAATAGATTGTTTCTTTAATTGAGCTTCAGCCTGCTCATGGTTTTCAATAAATTCAGCAATAGCAGCTAGGCTTCTTGGATCATCTTTCTTCTTCTTAACACTTTCTTCTTCTTAACACTTTCTTCTTCAATCACTGGTCTCTTACCCTTAGATTTTTCAGCTAGATATTTTCTTTTTCTAGAATATGTTTGAAGTTGTGGACTTGAAGTTTCACCCTTTTCAATCACTTCAGACATTTTATTGGGTGTGGTTTGTTCCTGACCATTCACTTTTATTTCCTCCTTCTCCTTTTCTGTTTCTTTTCCTTTTTCTTTTTCTTTTTCACACATTTCTCTTATCTTTTCCTTTTGTTCTTCAGTTAATGACACTGCAGGGACAATCTGCATGCTTAGCTCTTTCTCCAAGGGAACTGGAGATTTGGGGATGAGTACAATAGGATCAGAATCAGTTCTTTGATTGTTTACAAAATCCCGAAAGTCATCATCTACACTGAATTCTTCAGATGTGAAGTAGTCTAAAGCACTAAAAAGTTCCTCAAATTCAGCTTTCTCAGTGTGAGCAGCATAGGTTTTTCTAGAGAATTTCACCATCTCTAGACTTTGTTCGTCATGCTTTGTTTGACTTGTATCACCTTCTTGTTCTTTATTGTTGGAAACAGACTTGTTATCATCATTATCAACCTTTTCTTGTTCTTCATCATCAACCTTTTCTTGTTCATCTTTCTTATCATTATCCACTTCATTTCTTTGAATCTCAATTATCAGCTCAAGTTCAAAGATCCTTTTGTTTTTACTATCAATTTCTTTTTCAAGATTAGAGATGATTTCAACTTGTTCTTCTATAATGTTCTCTTGTTCTTCCATTGCTATTGTTTGAATTTCAAGAGTGTCAACATGTCCACTGACTTTATCTCTTGAATGATTAAGTGCAGCATTTAAAGTTTCAATTTCCTTTTCTTTCTCCTTCATTTCAGCTTTATGTTTCTCTTTGAGATCTTTGCTCCTTTTCATCAAGCTCTAGAATTCTATCTTCAATGATTCTAGCCCTTCTAATAAGTATTCGCTCCATTCTTTCAACCTTTTGCAACAGTTCAGATATCAACTCATCTTTTTCATCAGGCATATTTACATTTGATTCGGTAAAGCTCTCTGAGGGAGCAGTCTCAAAAGTTGCTCTTTTTGCAAGCATTTGAGTATGATGATCCTCCTCATCAGAAGATGATTTGGATGATTTCCTTCAACTTCAGGAGGGTGATCATGGGATGGCAAAGGTTGGTATGGTGATATAGGTGATTGATGAGGTGGTGATACTGGAGAGTGATGATAAGGTGACATTGGTGATGGTTGAGGGGTTGTTGGTGGTGTTGGTTGTGGTATTGGTTGTGGTGTTGGTTGTGGTGATGGTTGGGGTGATGGTTGTGGTGATGGTTGGGGTGATGGTTGTGGTGATGGTTGTGGTGATGGTTGTGGTGATGGTTGTGGTGATGGTTATGGTGATGGTTGTGGTGATGGTTGTGGTGATGGTTGTGGTGATGGTTGTGGTGCAGCTTGTTCTTGTGCTTGACCTTCTTGATTTATTTGTTGAATCATCCATGGAAGAGGAGGTGATTAAGCATGACTGTAAAAGTTTCTTGGGTCCCTCTTCTTAACGTATTTGTAAGATCTTGCATCGTAGTGAGGAATATCAGGCACTGGTCCTTTATTATCAATATCAAGGAATGATTCATTGATCAGACATTGAATGAATTTTTGATACAATAGGAACTTGTATCTTCTCCCTTCTTGATGTGAGGACTGGAATGTCATTCCATCCTATTTTCTCTTGGACAGACAGTGTTGAAACATATGAATTAGGAATCTCCAAGGTAGATCAACTAATCCTTTAACAATATTTTTTCTTCATATCCTCCTTCATGACCAATTTTAGCAAAAAATGTGGTTATTTCTTCATCATCTAGCTCGAGAGGAGCATTAGCATCATCACCAAATTGTAAGCATCTTCTAACAGAATCTTCAGTGATACTCAAAGTGAGATCATTGTTGATTCTCCCACTTAATGTTTTAACACCATCAGCTTCAACTACCTCAGTTGAGTTCCAGAAGGACCTCATGAGATTCTCATAGATTGTGGGTCTCACAGTGATAGCATAGGTTACCTTTGTGGTAGATAAGAATCTGATCATATCTCTAAGTCCTTCAGCTTGAGGCACATGAGGGTTTAAATGACCGCTGACATTATGGAGCTTGCTCCATGTAAGATTTGCCATGTAATCTTGTTTCTGATACAAATGTGGTTTCAGAATCAATAACAAGAGTCGATTGAGTGGAATCACACGAAAATTTTGGATTGTTTATGATGATGATGGTGTACTGTGCATTTGCGCTCGTCTCACTATAAAGTCTCTCAAATTTGAAAAGTATTAAATGACCTATTCAAATTCCTTTAAATAGTCAAATAGTGCATTTTGTGTTGGGTTTGCAAGAACATAAAACTTAGTTTAACCAATTAAACTTTCTGAAAACATAGCGGAATAACAACTTTATAAACTTACTTATAAGCTGAGAAAACATGTTCTTTAGGTGACCATATAAATGTAAAAGCAAACCCAAAATCAAAGGATCATAATATGTGAATGAGCAAGCTATGAACATAAGTAAAACTATATAAAATCACAGCTATAATGAGCTGTGAAGAACTACCTTCCCAGCAGCTTAAAACCGATAGAAAAGTGGATGTTTGATGCTCAAAATCGGCAAAGACTTCAAGGGTAGAAGTCCTCAAGCTTGTATACCCAAAGCTTACTTGCAAACGTGTCTTGTTAGGGAGAATCTACACCAAGATCAACTCCAAAAAAACCCCTTTCTTGCTGCTGCTGTTCGTAAACTTTAGGAGAGAAGAGAGAGTGTTTTTTTAGGTGTTTTGCATGTGAAGTGATCAGGTTGGAGAGTCCTACACTCTTTCATAAAGAGTGTGTGTTACCAATGGAAAAGAAGGAACCCCATTTGTCCATGGGGGTGGCCGAAAGTTTTAAAAAAAGTTGGGATTCCCTCTCAATTTTATGTCTTGTGGACACATTAAAAGTTCATGGACCCTCTTGGATTTTTAATGTGTGACAAGTGCAAGAACCATACTAATATGTTTTATGCACTAATCTTTAATTAAACATTTTAATTAAATATCACTAACATTACATTATCTTATGTTATTTAAACCATTTTAAATAACAATGTGATTAATAAAATCCATCAACAAATCATCCTTATGATTTGACCCATTTCACATATAATTGTTTAGAAAACCATTTCCTAATTTGGTGTGTTATTATTTAATTGCATGATCACATCATCAATTAAATAATCGTTTGTGTTTGCAAAGCTTATTATTTGGGTATAACCCGACTTGGATCATAACGTACTAACCACATCAATATTCTAAGTGTCTTGGCCACATAGAATCCTACAATCTCCCATTTGCCCAAGATTCATAGAAGATTGATGCAAGCAGTAAATACTGCCTAACAACGGTTTACTACCCATAATACGCATGACTTATAGCCATTCAATAACATCATCTTATTCAAGTATCCTACTTGAAATGATTAGGTGAATCAATCATCTATCCTTTTGTTTCAGATGTCATGTTAAATCCAAGAACATAGAGTGATCATTCCTTGTTGATTTAACTTATCAGGCTTAGACATCTAACTCTCAACGAATAAGAGGAACAAATTCCATCTTTACTACATACGTTTCTCACAAACACCTCGTGTCATACCTGAACATACCCTTATGTGCTGTCCACTATTTCAGGACAGTGAAGAATTAGCTCAAGGTATAATACTTGGTGAATATCAAAACCCAATATGTATCTCAGGTCGGAGGATACCAAATAATATTCGCCTTTACTCAAATTTACTTATGATCAATCAATAAGATTCCATCTAGTAAAATTTGAGATGCGGGTTAGTCCAATATTTGTATCCCATAAATATCTATGAACCTTGGTAGCAACCCATTGCTCTATATTCATCCTTATGAATATCAACCAATCCAAGTTCATAATAATCTTACCCTCACACTTGTTCCCACAAGTATGAACGACTATGGACATTTAGAGTAAACAATTTACTCATGGATTAAACATGCTAAATTGAAACATTAATTGAAACATTATAACCAAATAATTTTATTCAAATAATAAAGAGTTCCACATATCCAAATACGAAGTTACAGATCAAATCCAATCACTAGAATATCGAAGTCCCATGGCACAAGTATGACCTTCATGCTTTGCCTTTTCAAGGAGCTTCGTGAGAGGATCTGCAATGTTTTGATCCGTGTGAACTTTGCGAATACATATCATTCCCTTTTCAACTTCATCTCGTATGTAGTTGAATCTCCGCTTAATGTGCCTAGTCTTTTGATGAGCACGAGGTTCCTTGATTTGAGCAATTGTACCCTCGTTATCACAAAAGATCTCTAGGGGTTCCTGAATGGAAGGGACAACCCCTAGATCGGCAATGAATTTCTTCAACCATGCAGCTTCTTGAGCTGCCAATGAGGCGGCGACATATTCTGATTCTGTAGTTGATAGAGCCACCACATCCTGTTTGGAGCTTTTCCAAGAGACCGCTCCTCCATTCAAAATGAAATATATCCTGATTGTGACCGAGAATCATCACGATCGGTTTGGAACTCGCATCTGTGTAACCTTTTACAACGAGTTCCTCATCACCAGATCCATAGATTAGGAACATATCTCTTGTCATCCTTAGGTACTTAAGTATGTTCTTAATAGCCATCCAATGATTGTTTCTAGGATTTTGCTGGTAACGTCTTGTCATGCTTAAGGCGCATGACACGTCCGGTCGAGTGCATATCATTTCATACATGATGGATCCAATAGCAGATGTGTATGGGATTGCCTTCATTTTATCTTGCTCATCCCTTGAGCTAGGACATTGAGTCGTACTCAATATTGTTCCTCTTTGAATAGGTATGGTACCTTTCTTAGAGTTCTCCATCTTGAACCTTTTCAAGATCTTATCAATGTATGAACTTTGATTTAAACCAATCAACCGCTTTGATCTATCCTTATAGATCTTTATTCCCAGAATATAGGCGGCTTCACCAAGATCCTTGATGGAAAAACAACTTCCAAGCCAGGTTTTTACACCTTCCAAGGTTGGAATGTCATTTCCAAATAGTAGTATGTCATCAACATACAATACTAGGAAAGTTATTATGCTCCCACTAGCCTTCTTATACACACAAGCCTCATCAGCGTTTTTGATGAAGCCAAATTTCTTTACCTCCTCATCAAAACGATGATTCCAGCTTCTCGATGCTTGTTTCAATCCATAGATTGATTTCTTTAACTTGCATACTTTATTAGGATGTTTTGGATCGACAAAACCTTAGGCTGAATCATATAGACATCTTCCTCAAGATATCCATTTAGGAAAGCGGTTTTGACATCCATTTGCCAAATCTCATAATCATAATGAGCAGCTATGGAGAACAATATCCTTATAGACTTTAGCATCGCAACAGGTGAGAAAGTTTCATCATAGTCAACCCCTTGAGTTTGAGTGAAATCCTTTGCTACAAGTCTAGCTTTATAAGTATCCAAGTTTCCATGCATATCAATTTTCTTCTTGAAAACCCACTTGCTTCCAACTACTTTGGAATTAAGAGGTGGTACAACAAGTTCCCAAACTTGATTGTCATACATGGATTGGATCTCAACGTTCATGGCCTCAAGCCATTTGTCACAATCCAATTGGACACTGCATTCTGGTATGTGGTTAGTTCATCTGAATCTACCACATAGCATCCATCCATGAAAAATCCACATCTTTCGGGTGGATTACTAGTTCTACCACTTGTGCGAACGTTTTGTGTGTATTGATCAACCGCTTGATCATCCTCAACATCCTCATGTTGAGTGCTAGTTTCAACCAAACGTGCATCGGGTTGTGGTTCTTGATCCTCCTCAAGATCCACTGTTCTACTGCTAGTTCCTTCCATAAGGAACTTTGCCTCTAAGAACTCACCCTTTCTGGCAACAAACACCTTTTGTTCTAGTGGATCATAGAAATAATATCCCATAGAATCTCTAGGATATCCAATAAAGATACACTTGGTGGATCGGACTTCCAATTTGTTTGGGGTGGGAGTCTTAACGTAAGCCTCACAACCCCAGACCCTTAAGTATGATAGGGATGGAACTCTTCCATGCCATATCTCAAAAGGTGTCCTTTCCACCTTTTTGGTTGTGGCCATATTTAGAATACGGGCCGCGAAGAGCAAAGCGAAACCCCAAAATGATAGAGGTAATGTGCTTCTAGCCATCATAGATCGAACCATATCCAATAAGGTTCGATTCCTCCTCTCAGACACACCATTATGTTGTGGTGTTCCAGGTGGAGTGAGTTGTGAGACAATCCCACAACTCCTAAGATGATCTTGAAAAGCATCACTTAGGTATTCACCTACTCTATCGGTGCGGAGAACTTTAATCGAATTGTTGAGTTGATTTTCTACTTCATTCTTGAAGATTTTGAACATTTCAAAAGCTTCATCTGTGTGCCTTAATAAGTACACATACCCATAGTGACTATAATCGTCGTTAAAGGTAATGAAGTATCTTTCACCATTCCTAGTCATTGGTTTAAAAGGACCAGATACATCCGAATGTATGATTCCTAATAAATCTTTTGCCCTTTCGTTAGTTCCACTAAAGGGTGCCTTAGTCATTTTACCTTGTAAACAAGATTCACAAACATCAAATGAATCACATTCATTCGTTTTTAAAAGACCATTCTTTTGAAGTGTTTGTATACGTTTCTTGTTATATGACCAAGACGACAATGCCAAAGATAGGTATCACTCAAATCCAACTTGAATTTCTTGGTGTTAGTATGGTACAATGAACTATTTAAAGCATTTTCATGAACCAATTCATAAATAACATTAATGGGAATAGCTTTAAAATAGAACATATCATTTAAAGAAACATGAATATCATTTTCAACAAAAGATAATGCATAATCATAATGTCTTAATTGGGATACTGAAATAATGTTCCTAGTCAAACTAGGAGCATACAAAACATTCTTCAAAATTACATCCAAGCCACTTGGAAGTTTTAGGATGTAGTCCCCACGAGCTTCAACTTTGACTTTGGTTCCATTGCCCATGAAGAGAATAACATCCCCTTGATTGAAGTCCCTACTTCTTTTGAACCCCTGCAACAAATTGCAAATATGAGTTCCACATCCGGTATCTAATACCCATAGGAATCATGTATATTATACCTGAGGTCTGCCCGGCATCCCTCCTTGCTTTCAACTCTTGAAGATGGACAGGACAATTCGTTGCCCAATGTCCAATCTCCCCACACTTGAAATGGGTCATTAGTAGCAACCTTTTGCTTTTTCTCTTGTGGTTTGGGTGGCACCCTTGCCACCCCTTTCCCTTTTCCCCATGTTGGTCCCTTACCCTTGGCAACCTTTGTCTTGGGTGCGGGATGAGGCCATTTCTTGTTCCCACCTTCATGGATGTTGAGAACGGGTAAAACCCTTTTACCCATGGCCACCTCGGCCGTTTTAAGCATTGAGTGAAGCTCACCAATGCTCTTCTCCCATGCATTCATGTTTTAATTCAACACAAATGTCTCGAACTTCTTGATAAGGCCATTAAGGATCAAATCCGTGGCCAATTCCTTCAAGACAGGACAATTAAGTCTCTCAAGGCGGTCAATATGACTTTTCATCTTAAGTACATAAGATGAAACTGATTGGTTGTCATCCATACAACATGCATGGAGTGCTCGAACCGTTTCGAAGCGCTCAACCCTTGCTTCCTGTTGGAACATTTCCTTGAGCTGGGTTATCATGTCATAAGCTGCGTGATGTTCATACTCCTTTTGGATATCCGGAGTCATGCTCGCTAGCATGAGACAAGACACTTAGACGGAGTCCTCAGTGTACTTCAGCCAATCGTTGTAGGCCTCTTCATCATCCTCAGTAGGCTGATCGGGGACAGGATCGTCTAAAACATATGATCTTCTCTCTTGCTTGAGAACAATTCTCAAGTTTCAATACCAATCAATGAAATTATTATGATTTTGACGTTCCTTTTGGAGGATCGCTCGTAATGATCGGGTGGACGCGGATGAGTTATCATGATTGTTATTATTGGTGGCTATCTAAAAAATTTAACAAAGATCTATTTAGTATTTTCTATATTGCTATTATTAATAACTAATGCCTTTTAAGGTCATTTTTATATAAAATCTAGAACCCAACATTACATTTAAATTGTGGTTAGGTGACCTTTATCCCACGATTTAAATTAATAAGGTGGCAAACGATTGACGGTTGCAACCATTTGCAACTTCTAGAGGTATGGGATCGACTTTAAACATCATATGTAAAGTCGGCATGTTAATCCCATCAACACCATTTGGAAAGCATATTTAGGTGATCCATTTAACATGGTTTGCAAACCAAGTTACCCTACTTGCACACACGTGTGAGTTTACCCATATTAGTGGTTAGGTGATCTTTATCCCACCAATGTGGTATCCTCACTTTAAATCACAAGTTCCCTCTAAATGGTTAGGTGACCTTTATCCCATTAAGAGTTTTCAAATGACTCAAGTGTTGTGCAAAAGGACGGTGTTAAACTTGTTTGTCAAAAGTTTAGAGATTTCATAATTCTAGTTTAGAAAACTCTATGTACTTGTATTTGAATTGCATGCTTTCAAATACAAGATACCCTATGGTCCTTTTAATAAAACCCATTTTATTACGAAATCATTAATCCTTTTAATAACCACTCATTAACACTTAATGATTAAGAACCATTTTTGTATTAGCTTGTTAAGATCATTTATATTATGATTGTCCACCATATCCAAATATCACACAATCATTCATAAAATCACAATTAAACAAGCATAATATTAACAACCACAATGTGCATAACCATAGCTACTATTGTGACCACACTTGTTTGCCATCACAAGTGTGGTCATTTGGTCTTTCCTAAGGGTTGAATACAACACAAAAAAAGAGATCAACATAGACTCCCACTTGAACTTGCATCCATACGCTTCAAGTCCTTTTCTTTGTATCTTCCTCTTGTGCTTCCTTCCCGAGCATCTTCTTTTACAAAATATATATCCTAATACATATTTTCTAGTAAAAGAAAATTACTCCTAATCTATTATTACATCCCAATGAATAAATAGACAAAATACATTTTTAAACAAACCACAAATTAATATACAACCCCATTGAAAGAATATAATCAAATAAATACATTCAATCCAAACCAAACAACACAAGGTCAAGCTAGGTTATGCACAATCATATGAACAACCATAAACACCATTCAACAAACAAAATAAACCCCATCAAACCCCAAATTTTCAGCCAACATAAACTGAAAATTAGGGTTTGTTTGTCCAAACAAACAACAACATATCAACCAATTGACATTCCCATCTTTCAAGGTTTAATCATAAGCATGAAGATATAACTTTGAAAGACATGAGGTTTATTAAATCAACCAAAATCAGCCTATTATGAGTTGGTAATCATCCTATAAAACCAATTTTAAAGGAGAACAACAAGCAAGCTATCCACATAACCGCTCTTGATGCCATTGTTGGGTTTGCAAGAACATAAAACTTAGTTTAACCCATTAAACTTTCTGAAAACGCAGCGGAATAACAACATTATAAACTTACTTATAAGCTGAAAAAACATGTTCTTTAGGTGACCATATAAATGTAAAAGCAAACCCAAAATCAAAGGATCATAATATGTGAATGAGCAAGCTATGAACATAAGTAAAACTACATAAAATCACAGCTATAATGAGCAGTGAAGAACTACCTTCCCAGCAGCTTAAAACTGACAGAAAAGTGGATGTTTGATGCTCAAAATCGGCCAAGACTTCAAGGGTAGAAGTCCTCAAGCTTGTATACCCAAAGCTTACTTGCAAACGTGTCTTGTTAGGGAGAATCTACACCAAGATCAACTCCAAAAAATCCCCTTTCTTGCTGCTGCTCTCGTAAACTTTAGGAGAGAAGAGAGAGTGTTTTTTAGGTGTTTTGCATGTGAAGTGATCAGGTTGGAGAGTCCTACACTCTTTCATAAAGAGTGTGTGTTACCAAGGGAAAAGAAGGAACCCCATTTGTCCATGGGGGTGGCCGAAAGTTTTAAAAAAAGCTGGGATTCCCTCCCAATTTTATGTCTTGTGGACACATTAAAAGTTAATGGACCCTCTTGGATTTTTAATGTGTGACAAGTGCAAGAACCATACTAATATGTTTTATGCACTAATCTTTAATTAAACATTTTAATTAAATATCACTAACATTACATTATCTTATGTTATTTAAACCCTTTTAAATAACAATGTGGTTAATAAAATCCATCAACAAATCATCCTTATGATTTGACCCATTTCACATATAATTGTAGCAAAAACGGAAAACAAACTTTTGACTTTGGTTGTCCGCATTTGGCCACTATTGTGAATGTGGAAGTTACTTTTGATTTATCTATCCGCATTTTTGTACTGTAGCAAATGCGGAAGTTAAAATTTGAGAGCATTGACTATCCGCATTAGTGCTGCAGTAAATGCGGAAGAATAACTTGTGATTTTGTTCACAAGCATTGACACTGTAGCAAATGCGGTAGTGTTGTTACTTGTTTCATCCTCTCCGTATTTGTGCACTGTAGCAATGCGATAGAACAAATTCAATCAACATTTGTGCGACTACAAATGTGATTGACAATACTTGGTCAGCATTGCACTGTAGCAAATGCGAGAGAGAGATGTTCATCCGCATTTGACTACTGTAGCAAATACGGTAGAGTAAAATCCACATTTACTTTACACTAATGCGGTATTGTAAAATCATTGTCCGCATTAGTTGCAATTGAAAATATTGTTACCCGCATTAGTTGCATGCATGGGTTACCTTCACCCGCATTAATCAATGCACTTACGTGCATTAGCTTTTGAAGTTAATCAAAAGTTAATATGATTGAATTGATTATTCATCTTATGAAGATTTGTCCTTGATTGATTTTTCTTATGAAGTTGACTCTTGAAGTTGTCAATAAATGATACAAGTTTCCCAATTTTGACAGATCTTGGACTTATCATGCTTCTAAGAATCTGCATAAGCTGAGATATAATGGTATGACTTGTTGCAACAACACCAACCAAAATATATTTTGTTTTGTTTTCAAAGTTAAGTTAATAAACAAAAATTTGGACTTACTCAAAAATTTTAAATTACTCCCCATAAAGTTTATATCCACATTTGGATAGAAACTTTAAAGATTAAAACCTTTTGAATATTATTTTGATTATTAATAATGAAGAGAATTATCTCTTTGTTGAGATCATATTAGTCCTACATTACACATGTGCATCCTTTATCATTAAATGGACATGACCATGACTTGAAGATTGAAGGTATATTTGTCCTCCTAGACTCATACCTGGTTGATATTTTTATGCAAATGATTGTTATCATGTTTTGGTTGATTTAATTAGTCAATGTGTACCCCACACACATAAGCATGGACTTATCAACCCTCCTTATACAATGCATGGTAGAACTTTTTCACAGCTTTTCTTACTAGGTCACTTAAGTTATGAAATCTCATTTTCACTGATCCTTATTGGGATTCTTTTACTTTGATCCTTTTCATGATGTTCCACATTAGGATTCTTTTCACTTCATTTTGGATGGTGATCCATGATAGGATTCTTTTGTTCATTCACTTGGAATGTATTACTTTTGCTGATTCATCCAATTTTGGATGTGTTCCACATTGGGAATCTTTTGGATCATAACATCTGCACTATGTGCA
Source organism: Flaveria trinervia (assembly GCA_025506515.1). Classification (NCBI taxonomy): domain Eukaryota; kingdom Viridiplantae; phylum Streptophyta; class Magnoliopsida; order Asterales; family Asteraceae; genus Flaveria; species Flaveria trinervia. The sequence goes on from CM046456.1 coordinate 38,427,151, forward strand.
AGTTTCATCAGGTCTTTGCTCAGTAAAACAAAGATGAAACATGATGTGGTGAAAGAGATTCACAAAGTATCATTACCTGGTGTGTTTAGGCTACTACGCACACATGCATTCACATAAGCCAATACATACCTGTACTTTGTGATGAGTGTTTCACAATTGAATAAGTCTTTAATTCATTAGTACATGTATCTTTTCTTCCAAGTTGAGTCTACCAACATATCTGGTAAGTCATTTAAGTCTTTCACATTTTGAAATGAAGCACAGTGAATGATATAGTGACTGTAATTATATCATTTCCCATTGAATTCTTTTCTTCATCAAACTTGATTTCTTTTTGTGGTTTTCCTGATGTTTTTAATTGTTTTTGATATTTTTCATGGTTTTTACTCAAGGTTAATCATGCCAATTGACTGAACCAAAAATTCAAACCTACTAGGTTCAAATGCCTTGGTAAACAAATCAGCTAATTGATTTTCAGTTGGTACTTGAATCAATTTGATTAAACCTTTTTCAGCACAGTCTCTCAAAATGTGATATCTAATCTCAATGTGTTTTGTTTTTGAGTGGTGGACTAGATTATTAGTTATAATGACAGCTGATGTGTTGTCAATAGAAATTGATGTATGCAAGAAGTTAAAAGCATAATCAAGCATCTGGTTTGAATCCAGAATACTTGAGAGTAACATGCTGTGTTGTGGACATAGATACATTTGTCTGCTTTTTGCATTGCCAGGATACTAGTCTAGGACCAAGAAATTGACAACTGCCATAGGTGGATATTGTGTTGAAGGTGCATCCTCTATAGTCACTGTCTATGTAAGCATAGAGATTAAATTCTCCATCCTTTGGATACCATAACCCAAGAGCTGGTTTGCCCTTCACATATCTAAATATCCTCTTGACTACGTTCACATGTGACTGTTTTGGATCAACTTGATATCTGGCACACACACAAACACCAAACATAATGTCAGGCCTACTGGCTGTTAGATACATAAGTGAACCGATCATTGATCGATAGTGAGTCTGATCCACTGATTTGCCTTTAGGGTCAGGTCCAATCTGCACTTTAGTATCCGTAGGAGTTCTAATAGACTGACAGTTAGCAAAGTGAAATTTCTTCAACATGGTTTCTACATATTTTGATTGATTGATGAAGATTCCATCTGCTGTCTGTTGGACTTGCACCCCTAGAAAGAAGGTGATTTCTCCCATAGTACTCATTTGGAACTTTGAGTGCATAAGGTCTTCAATTCTTTGCAGAGTTGCTTGTTTGTCGAGCCAAATATAATGTCATCCACGCAAATCTAAACTAATAGTGTATCTTTTCCTTTTTTTCTTTTGAAGAGAGTCTGATCAGTCTTTCCTCTTTTATACCCATGTTCAAGAAGAAAGGATGATAGAGTATCATACCACTTTCTTGGTGCTTGATGAAGACCATACAGAGCTTTGTCAAGTTTGTAAACTCTGTGAGGGAAATCTGGATCTTCAAAGCCAGGTAGTTGAGTCACATAGACTTCCTCAGCAATCTTTCCATACAGGAAGGCACACTTTACATCCATCTGATAAACAGTAAATTTCATGGACGTAGAATATGCAAGAAAGATTCTGATTGCTTCTAGTCTGGAAACAGGTGCAAACACTTCGTCGTAGTCGATTCCTTCTTCTTCAGTGTATCCTGTGCCACTAGTCTTGCTTTGTTTCTGATGACGATCCCTCTATCATCAGTGTTGTTCCTGTACAGCCATCTGGTACTGATAGGGTATTGTCCTTCGGGAAGATCTACCAGTTGCCATACATCTATGCAGGATCGGGGTTTGTCACTTAAACATAATGTTTTTCTCTCAAACTCACCTAGAATCACACTCAGGTAAGAATCAATAAGAGTTGATCACAATATGAAAAGTAACTAAGAACACAGAAAGATAATTTTCAAGATACTTTTATATATTGATTCTCAACTCAAGATACGAAGACTCTTACAAGCAGATGATAATCTTACGTCTATGAGTTACAAGGAGAACCTATATATAATACTATCTACAGCCGGATATACTTTGATACCAGCTGGGATCCTTTAGCTAAAGCCTATGCTACAAGACTGTAGATTAAGGTATCTCAGATAAAGTCTTATCCGAGATTTGGTAGTCAGGACATGTCCCCGACTTACCTTTTGTCACCAACTAAAGTAGGAAACTATACTATCATGAAAAGGTAAACAATGGAATAAAGTATGGTCAACAACATGGTTCTTTAGGAAGTAGCCATGCTGTATCAGAAGTCTGCAGCGAAGTGTCAGAGACCATACTTGTGTTCACTGGTTATAGCAGTGTCTTCCGAAGGTTAAATGGCTTCGGAAGAGTAAGTACTTCCGAAGCCACTTTATACTTCGGAAGAGGTTGCTTCTTCCAAGGCTTGGAGGCTTCTTCTTTTCATCATACTTCGGAAGTGGTTTTTTCTTTATTCTTCTAAGTCTTGAACTTCGGAAGTATGCATTTGTCTTCGGAAGTAGAATTCTGTCTTCGGAAGTAGAGTTTTGTCTTCGGAAGTTGGACTTTCCCTTTGTCTTCGGAAGAACTGTACTACCTTCGGAAGTTCCATGATAAGCTTCGGAATCCTTTTCATGCAGCACTAAAATAACTTAAGTGATCTATTTTTGGTTGCATTAGCCTTCTTCTTGATCCAACAAACTCCCCCTAGACTGATGCTACCAAAACTTCACTTTTCACGACTTCACAAAACTTTCAGCACCAAGGAAAGCAAATATTTGTCTGTCTCCTTGTTCTTCCCTCATGTGGTGTTGAGAAGTTTTTACAGATCCTTGGTAGATAGGAAGTCCAGTCTGTCACCTTGGATAACATGTACCCTTTGTTGTTGCCCTTTGAAAAGAGTTAGTTGATGGGAACTGTAATCATATTCCCATCAAACTATAGGTTCCAATTCAGGACCTTCCACCATCTGTAGAATGGCAACACCTTTAGTGGGAGATCTTTCCTTGTCTTCCTGTCTTCTTAACTTCAACTCTTCTTCAATCTTTGCTTTTGCAGTTAGCTCAGCTAAATGAAGAATACTGAGATGATTTCTGACGAGTGCAACAGTTTCAGAGTTGGAGGGGTTGGAGAATGGCTTCTCTGCTAACTCAGCAATGTCGAATCTGCTGGAGTGTAACGGAGAAGTTGCATTGAGTCTGTTGACTTCACCATTCTCTCTTTCCACAATAAAGTTGTGAGAAGGTTCATCGAACCTCCATTGGATTATCTTCCTTCTAGGCACAAGAGACTGACCAGGAATCTTGTCCTCTTTTCTTGTATCCAGCAGAGTCACCAGTTTCCTTCTGAGCTTCTTTTCTTCCTCATTTAAGAGTCTGAATGACGCCCAAAAGTCTTGCAGCCTGGTCCAAAGTTCCTCTAGGCAAATCAAGGAATCTGTCTCTTGTGAGGGAACTTGAAGATCCGTCTACATAGGTGATGTTAACAGAGTCTTCTACACAAGAGACTTCGCTCAAAGTAGTGCAATTAGTGAGCTTTATCTTGATTGCCTTAAACTCCTCAAGGGAGAGATGTTGAGAAGGCTGAAGGGATGGTTTGGAGGCTAATTGGGTAGGTTTAGGTTCAGAGGTTCTGGCTAGTGTTTTGGGTTGGATAATGGGAAGTTAGGGTGGTTGAGGTGAGGGAGTAGTAGTAGGTAGTGATGTGGGTTCAGGGGTGAAAGGTTCAGGTTTAATGGTGAATGGTGAGGGTGAAGGTTCAGGTTGTGGTTGGGTAGAAGCAGTGAATGTCATCCCTTTTACCCTTCTATACATCTCTTTCCTTTTCCCCATCCGGATGTCAGCCTTAATTTCATTGACAATCTGTTGGAGTGTCCTTTCACACATAGGACCAACCTGCCTACCAGAGAGCCTTGAGCCCGAAGATAGTCCTTCATCCAGCATTCTCAGTGAGCTTCTTGGAGGCAGTGACCCTAGCCTCTTCTTCTTTCTCCTCTCTGGACTTTTCTTTTACAGCCTTCTTCCTTTCTTTCTCCATTTGATCCTGCTCTTTGTTGTAGAGCCATAGGATCGTATCATCATTGTGTGGAGAGAGTTCTTGAAGATCAAAGCCTCTGGAGAGTGGGAAGTTTATCTTGTATCTCCTCAGCTGCAATTCAGCCTCCTTCTGTTCTTTTCCTTCACTCTAAGGCCAACCTGGCTTCTTCTTCAAGTCTCAGCCTGGTTGCCTTCTCCGACCCACCAACTCCTCCAATGGTAGCAGGAGTGTTTCTTCATTGGCAGCTCCCATTTCAATGAGATGGTCAATGATCTGCTCCCTTCTTTTATTGATGACAACCTCCTGATTGGGAGCAGCTGCTTTGATACCAGTTAGGATCCTTTAGCTAAAGCCTATGCTACAAGACTGTAGTTTAAGGTATCTCGGATAAAGTCTTATTTGAGATTTGGTAGTCAGGACATGTCCCTGACTTACCTTTTGTCACCAACTAAAGTTGGCAGCTGTACTATCATGAAAAGGTAACAGTGGAATAAAGTATGGTCAACAACATGGTTCTTTAGGAAGAAGCCATGCTGTATCAGAAGTCTGCAGCGGAGTCTCAGAGACCATACTTCTGTCCACTGGCTATAGTAGTGTCTTCCGAAGGTTAAATGGCTTCGGAAGACTAAGTACTTCCGTAGCCACTTTATACTTTGCAAGAGGCTGCTTCTTCCAAGGCTTGGAGACTTCTTCTTTTCATCATACTTCGGAAGTGGTCTTTACTTTATTGTTCCAAGTCTTGAACTTCGGAAGTATGCATTTGTCTTCGGAAGTAGAGTTCTGTCCTCGGAAGTTGGACTTCCCTTGTCTTCGGAAGAACTCTACTACCTTCGGAAGTTCCATGATAAGCTTCGGAAGCCTTTGCATGCAGCACCAAAATTGATGGATTCTATGTGCCCAAGACGAATAGAATATTGATGCGGTTAGTACGTTATGATCCAAGTCGGGTTATACCCAATAACAAGCTTAGCAAACACCAATTGATATTTAATTGATGATATGATCATGCAATTAAATATTTACACCAATTTAGAAAATGGGTTTTCTAAATAAGTTGCATATGATATATAGAACAAATTATGAGGATAATTTGTTGATGGGTTTATTGTTAATTTGTTATTTAAAGGGTTAAATAACATAAATAACATGAGAGTATACTTTAATTAAATTGTTTGATTAGAGAAGACATGTCACTTTTAATATGTCTAGTAGATGACTATTTAATGTATGACAAAAGTTTTTTTTTGAAGTGTGTTTGTGTGTTAGATTAAAGAGGGAAAACCTCTTTTAATCTTAAAAATTTCGGCCGCCCATGGATGACATGATTGGCCCTCTTTCTTTGAAAACCAAGACCACTCAATATGTCTAACACTCTTGAAAAATCTGATCCATCTCTCATATGCAACACACACACACAACCTTTCAATCTCTCTCAAGAAACATCTCGCAAAACAGCTGAAATAACAAGAGAAATTTTCGGTTTTTGTGTGTTCTTGGGTGTGCTCTCCCTAGCAAGAGTGGTGTTTACTTCTAAGGCTTGGGGTATACAAGCTTGAGGATCTCTAATCTTGAAGTCTCGGTCATTTTTCAGCATCAAACATCTCCATTTTCTGTCGAATCTTCAGCTGTTGAGAAGATATCTTGGCAGCCTTTTGTGGTTGTCATTTTGTGTTGTTTGTTGTTTCTCATTGCTTGTCTATTCACATAATATGATCCTTGGATTATGGTTTGTTTCATATGCTGAATGGCTATTTAAAGAATGTTTTTCAGCTTTGAAAAACATAAAAAACTAATATTATCCGCTGCGTTTTCTAAAAGTTTAAATGGTTAAACTACGTTTTATGTTCTTAACAAACCTTCAATGGCATCAAGAGCCGATTATGTGGATGACTTGCTTGTTTTGTCCTTTAAAATTGGTTTTAAGGATGATTATAGACTTGTTATAGGCTGGTTTTGGGCTGCTATGTTTTGTTTGAATGATTCCCCAACTTTCAAAGTCATATCACACATGCTTGTGATTAGATCTTGAAAGATTTACATGATTGTTTTCTGTTTTGTTTGGACAAAATAAAACCCGAAATTTCAGTTTATGTTGGCTGAATTTCGTGTTTTATGAGGGGTTTTCATTATTTTGGATGATTTGCAAGATGCTTGTCTTAGTGCATAACCTAGCCATTGACCTTGTGGATGTTTGGATGTTTGTGTTGGTTCATTCATTTTTCAATTGGTTGTATTATTTGTTGTTTGTGCTTTGTTTCAAATGTAATTTATTTATTATTGGGTTGTAATAAATAGATTAGGTATATTTTCATTTTACTAGATATCTTGTATTAGGACTTCATATCTTGTAATATGAAGACATACACATTGGAAGCACAAAGGAAGGTCATGAGAAATATGGAGCATTTTGGATGCGATTTCAAGTGGAAGGCTTTTGGAAGTTTTCCATTTACTTTGTTTGTGAACCTTAGGAATGACCTATGGACCACACTTGTGATGGCAAACAAGTGTGGACCACTTTAGATGCTATGGTTATGCACATATGCTCATATGGTTGCTTATGACTTGTTGGATGTTTGTTATTTGTTTGTGTGGTTAATTTTGACATTCATTACAAACTCATTAACAAACTTAACAAGCTGAAAATGATGGTTCTTAAAAGTTAATAAAAGGTTATTAAAATGATTTAATGATTTTAAAGATTAAAATAGGTTTTAATCAAAGGACCATAGGGTACCTTGTATTTGAAAGCATGCAAATACAAGTACATAGAGTTTTCTAAACTAATATTATGAATCTCTAAACTTTTGACCAACAAGTTGAACACCATCCTTTTGCACAACACTTGAATCATTTGGAAACTCTTAATGGGATAAAGGTCACCTAACCATTTAGAGGGAACTTATGATTTAAGGTGGGGATACCACATTGGTGGGATAAAGGTCACCTAACCACTTATGTGGGTAAACTCACACGTGTGTGCAAGTAGGGTAACTTGATTTGCAAACCATGTTAATGGATCACCGAAACATGGTTTCCAAATGGTGTTGATGGATTAACATGCCGACTTTACATATGATGTTTAAAGGTCGATCCCATACATCTAGAAGTTGCAAATGGTTGCAATCGTCAATCGTTGACCACCTTATTAATTTAAATCGTGGGATAAAGGTCACCTAACCACAATTTAAATGTAATGTTGGGTTCTAGATTTTATATAAAATGGCCTTAAAAGGCATTAATTATTAAAATTGGCAATATCGAATACTAAAATAAAACTTTGTTAAATTTTGTAGATGGCCTCACATAATGATAATTCCGATAACTCATCCGCGTCCAACCAATCTCTACGAGCGATCCTCCAAAAGGAACGTCTAAATCATAACAACTTTATCGACTGGTATCGAAACTTGAGAATCGTTCTCAAGCAAGAGAGAAGATCGTATGTTTTAGACGACTCTATCCCCGATCAACCTAGGGAGGATGATGAGGAGGCCTACAACGATTGGCTGAAGTACACTGAGGACTCCGTCCAAGTGTCTTGTCTCATGCTAGCGAGCATGACTCCGGATCTCCAAAAGGAGTATGAACACCACGGAGCTTACGACATGATAACCCAGCTGAAGGAAACGTTCCAACAGCAAGCAAGGGTTGAGCGCTTCGAAACGTTTCGAGCACTCCATGCATGTCGTATGGACGACAACCAATCTGTTTCATCTTATGTACTTAAGATGAAAAGTCACATTGACCGCCTCGAGAGGCTTAATTGTCCCGTCTCGAAGGAATTGGCCACGGATTTAATCCTCAATGGCCTTACCAAAAGTTCGAGACATTCGTGTGAACTACAACATGAATGCTTGGGACAAAAGCATTGGTGAGCTTCACTCAATGCTCAAAACTGCCGAGGCGGCCATGGGTAAAAGGGTTTTACCCGTTCTCACCATCAATGAAGGTGGGAACAATAAAAGGCCTCGTCCCGCACCCAAGGCAAAAGTTGCCAAGGGCAAGGGACCCGCTTGGGGAAAAGGGAAAGGGGTGGCAAGGGTGCCACCCAAACCACAAGAGAAAAAGAAAAAGGTTGCTACCAACGACCCATGCTTCAAGTGTGGGGAGATTGGACATTGGGCAAGGAATTGTCTTGTCCATCTCCAAGAGTTGAAAGCAAAAAGGGATGCCGGGCAGACCTCAGGTACAATATACATGATCTATTGATTTAAACATGATATCCTCTAACACATGGGTATTAGATACCGGATGTGGAACTCACATTTTCAATTTGTTGCAGGGGTTCAAAAGAAGTAGTGACTTCAAGAAAGGGGATGCAAGCCTCTACATGGGCAATGGGGCTAAAGTTCAAGTTGAAGCCCGTGGTGACTACATCTTGAAGCTTCCAAATGGTTTGGAAGTGATTTTGAACAATGTTTTGTATGCTCCTAGTTGACTAGGAATATTATCTCTGTAGCCCTGTTAAAACAATTTGGATATATATTATCTTTATTGAAAATGATATTCTTGTTTCTTTAAATGGTATGTTCTATTTTAAAGCCATTCCCATTAATGGTATTTATGAATTGGCTCATGAAAATACTCTAAATAGTTCATTGTACCAAACTAACACCAAGAAACTCAAGTTGGACTTGAGTGATACCTATCTTTGGTCATATAAACAAGAAACGTATACAAACACTTCAAAAGAATGGTCTTTTAAAAACAAATGAATATAATTCATTTGATGTATGTGAATCTTGTTTACAAGGAAAGATGACTAAGGCACCCTTTAGTGGAACTAATGAAGGGCAAAAGATTTATTAGGAATCATACATTCGGATGTATGTGGTCCTTTTAAGCCAATGACTAGGAATGGTGAAAGATACTTCATTACCTTTACCGACGATTATAGTCGCTATGGGTATGTGTACTTATTAAGGCACAAAGATGAAGCTTTTGAAATGTTCAAAATCTTCAAGAATGAAGTAGAAAATCAACTTAACAAGTCAATTAAAGTTCTCCGTACCGATAGAGGAGGTGAATACCTGAGTGATGCTTTTCAAGATCATCTTAGGAGTTGTGGGATTGTCTCACAACTCACTCCACCTGGAACACCACAACATAATGGTGTGTCTGGAGGGAATCGAACCTTACTGGATATGGTTCGATCTATGATGGCGAAGCACATTACCTCTATCCTTTTGGGGGTTCGCTCTGCCTCCGCGGCCCGTATTCTAAATATGGCCCCAACCAAAAAGGTGGAAAGGACACCTTTTGAGATATGGCATGGAAGGGTTCCATCTCTATCATACTTAAGGGTCTGGGTTGTGAGGCTTATGTTAAGACTCCCCCCACCCCAAACAAGTTAGAAGTCCGATCCACCAAGTGCATCTTTGTTGGATATCCTAGAGATTCTATGGGATATTATTCTATGACCCACCGGAACAAAAGGTGTTTGTTGCCAGAAAGGGTGAGTTCTTAGAAGCAAAGTTTCTTATGGAAGGAACTAGCAGTAGAACAGTGGATCTTAAGGAGGATCAGAACCACCACCCGATGCACGTTTGGTTGAAACTAGCACTCAACATGAGGATGTTGAAGATGATCAAAGGTTGATCAATACACACAAAACGTTCGCAGAAGTGGTAGAACTAGTAATCCACCTGAAAGATACGGATTTTTCATGGATGGATGCTATGTGGTAGATTCAGATGAACCAACCACATATCATGATGCATGTCCCAATTCGGATTGTGACAAATGGCTCGAGGCCATGAACGTTGAATGCAATCCATGCATGACAATCAAGTATGGGACTTGGTTGTCCACCTCCTAACTCAAAAGTAATTGGAAGCAATGGGTTTTCAAGAAGAAAACCGATATGCATGGAAACTTGGATACTTATAAAGCTAGACTTGTAGCAAAAGGTTTCACTCAAACTCAAGGGGTTTGATTATGATGAACCTTCTCACCTGTTGTGATGCTAAGTCTATAGAATATTGTTTTGCCATAGCTGCTCATTATGATTATGAGATTTGCAAAGGGATGTCAAACCGCTTTCCTTAATGAATATCTTGAGGAAGATGTCTATATGGTTCAGCCTGAAGTTTTGTCGATCCAAAACATCCTAATAAAGTGTGCAAGCTAAAGAAATCAATCTATGGATTGAAACAAGCATCAAGAAGCTGGAATCACCGTTTTGATGAGGAAGTAAAGAAATTTGGCTTCATCAAAAACGCTGATGAGGCTTGTGTGTATAAGAAGCTAGTGGGAGCACAATAACTTTCCTAGTATTGTATGTTGATGACATACTACTATTTGGAAATGACATTCCAACCTTGGAAGGTGTAAAAACCTGGCTTGGAAGTTGTTTTTCCATTAAGATCTTGGAGAAGCCGCCTATATTCTGGAATAAAGATCTATAGGGATAGATCAAGGCGTTGATTGGTTTGAATCAAAGTGCATACATTGATAAGATCTTGAAAAGGTTCAAGATGGAAAACTCTAAGAAAGGTACCGTACCTATTCAAGAGGAACAATATTGAGTAAGACTCAATATCCTAGCTCAAAGGATGAGCAAGATAAAATGAAGTAATCCCATATGCATCTGCTATAGGATCCATCATGTATGCGATGATATGCACCCGACCAGACGTGTCATGCGCCTTAGCATGACAAGCCGTTACCAGCAAAATCCTGGAAGCAGTCATTGGATGGCTGTTAAGAACATACTTAAGTACCTAAGGAGGACAAGAGACATGTTCTAAATCTATGGATCTGGTGATGAGGACTCGTTGTAAAGGGTTACACGGATGCGAGTTTCCAAACCGATCGTGATGATTCTCGGTCGCAATCGGATATATTTTCATTCTGAATGGAGGAGCAGTCTCTTGGAAAAGCTCCAAACAGGATGTGGTGGCTCTATCAACTACAGAATCAGAATACGTCGCCGCCTCATTGGCAGCTCAAGAAGCTGCATGGTTAAGAAATTCATTGCCGATCTGGGGGTTGTCCCTTCCATTCAGGATCCCCTAGAGATCTTTTGATAACGAGGGTGCGATAGCTCAAATCAAGGAACCCCATGCTCATCAAAAGACTAGGCATATTGAGCGGAGATTCAACTACATACGAGATGAAGTTGAAAAGGAAAGATATGTATTCGCAAATTCACACGGATCAAAACATTGCGGATCCTCTCACGAAGCTCCTTGAAAAGGCAAAGCATGAAGGTCATACTTGTGCCATGGGACTTCGATATTCTAGTGATTGAGTTGATCTGTAAATTTTGTATTTGGATATGGAACTCATTATTATTTGAATAAATTTATTTGTTATAATGTTCAATTAATTTCCAATTTAGCATGTTTAATCCATGAGTAAAAATTACTCTAAATGTCCGTAGTCTTCATACTTGTGAACAAGTATGAAAGTAAGATTATTATGAACTTGGATTGGTTGATATTCATAAGGATGAATATAGGGCAATGGGTTGCCACCAAGGTTCATAGATATTTGTGGGATACAAATATTGGACTAACCCGCATCTCAAATTTCACTACATGGAATCCTTTTGATTGATCATAAATAATTTGAGTAAAGGCGAATATCATTTGGTATCCTTAGACCTGAGATACATATTGGGTTTTGATATTCACCAAATGTTTTACCTTGAGCTTATTCTTCACTGTCCTGATATAGTGGACAGTGCATAAAGGTATGTTTAGGCATGACACGAGGTTTTATGAGAAACGTATGTAGTCAAGATGGAATTTGTTTCCTCTATTCGTTAAGAGTTAGATGTCTAAGGCCTGATTAAGTTAAATCAACAAGAATGATCATTCTGTGTCCTTGGATTAACATGACATCTGTAACAAAAGGATAGATGATCGATTCACCTAAATCTTTTCAAGAAGGTTACTTGAAAGGGATGATGTTATTGAATGGCTATAAGTCATGCGTATTAAGGGTAGTAAACCGTTGTTAGGCGGTATTTACTGCTTGCATCAATCTTCTATGAATCTTGGGCAAGTGGGAGATTGATGGATTCTATGTGCCCAAGACGAATAGAATATTGATGCGGTTAGTACGTTATGATCCAAGTCGGGTTATACCCAATAACAAGCTTAGCAAACACCAATTGATATTTAATTGATGATATTATCATGCAATTAAATATTTACACCATTTCGAAAATGGGTTTTCTAAATAAGTTGCATATGATATAGAACAATTATGAGGATAATTTGTTGATGGGTTTATTGTTAATTTGTTATTTAAGGGTTAATACATAAATAACATGAGAGTATACTTTAATTAAATTGTTTGATTAGAGAAGACATGTCACTTTTAAATATGTCTAGTAGATGATAAAAGATTTGATCTGCCCAGATTCATATAAATTGATGTGGCTAGTGTGATATGATCCAAGTCGGGTCATACCCAATAACAAGCCAAACAAACACCGGAAGAAATTTATTTGTTGATAAGATCATACAAATAATAAGTGACACCAATTTAGAAAATTGGATTTTCTAAATTATTGCTTTTGTAGATGAACATTATATATGTATTAATTTGTTCATGAAGGATTATTTGTTCATTGTTTAAATTAGTTAAAGAATGACAAAAACATATGTATTGTGTTATAAATTAAAGTGGTTCAATTTATAAAAAGGGTTGATTACTAGTGTATTCCTTTAAAAGGATTAATTTGAATTTTGGTGAGAAAAAAAGGGAGCCATTCGGCCGCCCCTTTATGTATGTCTTGGGAATGCTTTTATTGTTCCAAGCACATGCATTTGCTTCCTAATCAATTCATTTTAACACACACACTCACCCTACACAAAGAACTCTCTCTCTCTCTCTCTCTTTCAAGATTTTCAGATTTGAACAAGAGAAGAAGGATTTTCGCTTGAAGTTTTGGTTCTTGCTGAAAAACTTCACTAGGAAGAGAGACTACAACTTGGTGTTCAATCCTAGCAAAGAGAGGTGTTTTGCACGTGCTTGGGGTATCATCTTCTTGAGGATTGCTTGTTGGAATCTAGCCTTCAAGATCATCACCATCCTTCTCATCTTAAAGCTCGGGTTAAGTACTACAAAGGTTTTAGTTCCTTGTTTTTTTGTTGTTTTTACATTTGTATGCATTATGTATAAAGATCCATGGCTTGGGTTATTATAAATGGGTTTTATAATCAGATCTTAATATGTTTCAAAATATTATTCCGCTGCGTTTTCATATAAATCATGTTGTATGAAGCTTTGATAAACATGTTAAAATCCCAACAATGGCATCAAGAGCCACTTATACATATGCATACATGTATTACACTTTGCTTTCTTTTTGTACAGCCCAAACCGTGGGTTTAAGGGCTATTTTGGTGGCCCTTTTGATGTTTTAAAGATGCTATATTATGCATATTAGGATCTTTAAAACTCTAGTTTATAAGATTATTGTTTGCTTGGACTAAACCCATTTGTTCTTGGTTTATTTGGCCAAAACATGGGTTTTAAGGGGCTGCCAAAAATCGACTTTTATTTATGTATTGGATATTGTTGTTGTTTATGCATACAAAGCCTACCCACTTGGATTGTATGATTGATCGTCATGTTGTATTCATTTGGGCATGTAATAATTTAATTTTGTTTCAAGTCTAGTCTTGTAATTTATTTATTCACATGGTTTGTAATAATAGATTAGGAGTTTATCTTTACTATAAAATGTATTAGGATACATATCTTGTAAGGAAGCTCAAGATCAAGACTTGAAGAAAAGATGGACAAAGAGGATGCTTGAAGTTATGGATTCAAGTGGGAGTCCTTTTTGGGTCAACCATTTGTCATGTTCTTAACCCTTAGGACAAGACCATTTGACACACTTGTTTTGGCTAAACAAGTGTGCTCAACTTTGTATGCTTTGTTGCATATTTGAATGTTTTGTTTAATGTTTGGTTGAATGCATAGATGATGTTTGTTTTGAATATTTGGATGTGATTAACAACCAGCAACTAAAACAAACTATAACAAGTAATTGGTTCTCAAATCATTAAGCAAAATTCAATGGTTCTACAAAAGAATAATGGTTTGCAAAATAAAATGGTTTTATTCATAAGACCAATAGGGTACCATATGGTTAATGCATACAATCATATGGTACATAGACTTTTTTTAACAAGAATTGTGAAATCGTATATCCCTTTTGAAAACAGTTAAACACCATCCTTTTTCACAACACTTAGGTTACTTGCAACTCTTAATGGGATAAAGGTCTAACCACTTTGAGGGAACTTGTAATTTGAGGTGAGAATACCATGTTTGTGGATAAAGGTCACCTAACCACTTATATAGTAAACTCACACTGTGTGTAAGTAGGACGATTTGATTTTTAAATATATTGAATGGATCACCTAAAATATGTTTTATAAAAGGTGTTGATGGGATAAACATGCCGTGATAAACATATGATGTTTAAACGATCCCATACCACTAAAGTTGCAATAGGTTGCAATTGTCATTTATGACTACCTTGTTTTATTTGAATAATGGGATAAAGGTCACCTAACCAATATTTAAATAACGTTGGATTCTAAAATTTTTTTTAATAGTCTATGAACAAAAGGTATTAATAAATGAAATATAATTATCAACGATTACTAAATAGAACTTTGTACACACTCTTGTAATGGCCGACAACAACACGCTAATAATGATGTACCAAACCAGAACAACCAATCCCTAAGGGCGATTCTTCAAAGGGATCGTCTAACACCTAACAATTTCATGGATTGGTACCGCAGCAACTTGAGAATTGTTCTCAAGCAATAAAAGCGGTCCTATATCCTTGATGATCCCATCCCCGATGAACCTAACGAGGAGGATGTGAAGCCTATAATGATTGGTTTAAATATGTTAGGACTCCATCCAGGTCTCTTGTCTAATTGGCAAGTATGACACCCGAACTCCAAAAGGAGTATGAGCTCCATGAGCCTATGACATGATCACTCACTGCGGGAAACGTTCCAGCAACAGCTAGAGTGGAGCGCTTCAAACGGTTCGAGTCGCTTCATGCATGGGATGGAGGAATCCCAATCATTTTCATCTTATGTTCTTAAGATGAAAAGCCACATCGACCGCCTTAAAGGCTGAACTGTCCCGTCTCAAAGGAGTTGGCCACGATTTGATCCTTAATGGCCTAACTAAAAGGTTTGAGGCATTCGTCATGAATTACAACATGAACGATGGGACAAGAGCATAAATGAACTTCATTCGATGCTCAATCAGCTGAGGCGGGAATGGGTAAAAGTTTTTACCCCGTTCTCACCATTAATGAAGGTGGGAGAAGGAGAAGGTCTCTACCCCCCTCCCAAGGCAACTGTTGCCAAAGAAAGGGGCACGTTGGGAAAAGGGAAGATGGTTTTAGGGCGGAACCTCCAAAACCCAAGGAAAGAAGCAAAAGGTTGCTGTGAACGACCCATGCTTCAAATGTGTTGAGATAGGGCATTGATGAGAAATTGTCCAGTCTATCTCAAAGAGTTGAGAGAAAGAGGATGCGGGGCAAACCTCATGTATATATACATGATACATATAGAATTAAATGTTATTTCTTCTAACACATGGGTATTAGATACCGGATGTGGAACTCACACATTTGCAATTTGTTGCAGGGTTCAAAAGAAATGAGCATTATGAGAAAGGGGAAATAAGTCTCTTCATGGCAATGGTGCAAAGGTTCTGTGGAAGCCAAGGAGACTACATTTTGAAACTTCCAAATGGTTTGGAAGTTATTTTAAGTAATGTATTATATGCTCCTAAGTTTGACTAGGAACATAATTTCTGTTCCCGTTTAAGACAATATGATTATGATTTCAAGTTTGTTGACAATGATATTCATGTTTCTTTAAATCATGTATTTTATTTTAAAGCTATACCTTGTAATGGTATTTATGAATTGGTTCATGAAAACGCAACATATGATAGCTCATATACCAAGCACCACCAAAAAACTTAAATTTGATTGAGTGATACCTACCTTTGGCATTGTCGTCTTGGTCATATAAACAAGAAACGCATACAAACACTTCAAAAGAATGGTCTTTTAAAAACAAACAATGTGTGATTCATTGATGTATGTGATCTTGTTTACAAGGAAAAATGACTAAGGCCCCTTTAGTGGAACTAACGAAAGGGCAAAAGTTTATTAGTATCATACATTCGGATGTATGTGGTCCTTTTTAAGCCAATGACTAGGAATGGTGAAAGATACTTCATTACCTTTACCGACGATTATAGTCGCTATGGGTACGTGTATTTATTAAGACACCAAATGAAAGCTTTTGAAATGTTCAAAATCTTCAAGAATGAAGTAGAAAATCACTCAACAAATCATTAAAGTTCTCCGCACCGATAGGGGGGTTAATACCTAAGTGATGTTTCAAGTTCATATTAGGAGTTGTGGGATTGTCTCACAACTCACTCCACCTGGAACACCACACCATAATGGTGTGTCAGAGGAGGAATCGAACCTTATGTTATATGTCCGATCTATGATGGCTAGAAGCACATTGCCTCTATCATTTTGGGTTTCGCTTTGCTCTCCGCGCTCGTATTCTGAATATGGCCCCAACCAAGAGGTGAAAGGACACCTTTTGAGATATGGCATGGAAGAGTTTCCATCCCTATCATACTTAAGGGTTTGGGGTTGTGAGGCTTATGTTAAGACTCCCACCCCAAACAAATAGAAGTCCGATCCACCAAGTGTATCTTTGTTGGATATCCTAGAGATTCTATGGGATATTATTTCTATGATCCACTGGAACAAAAGGTGTTTGTTTCCAGAAAGGGTGAGTTCTTAGAAGCCAATTCCTTATGGAAGGAGCTAGTAGTAGAATAGTGGATCTTGAGGAGGACAAGAACCACAGCCTAATACACTTTTGGTTGAAACTAGCACTCAACATGAGGATGTTGAGGATGATCAACGGTTGATCAATACCACAAAACGTTCGCAGAAGTGGTAGAACAAGTAATCCACCTGAAAGATATGGATTTTTTATGGATGGATGCTACGTGGTAGACTCTGATGACCCACCACATATCATGATGCAGTGTCCAATTTGGATTGTGACAAATGGCTTGAGGCCATGAACGTTGAGATGCAATCCATGTATGACAATCAAGTTTGGGAACTTGTTGTACCACCTCCTAATTCCAAGTAGTTGGAAGTAAGTGGGTTTTCAAGAAGAAAACCGATATGCATGGAAACTTGGATACTTACAAAGCTAGACTTGTAGCAAAGGGTTTCACTCAAACTCAAGGGGTTGATTTTGATGAAACCTTCTCACCTGTTGCAATGCTTAAGTCTATAAGGATATTGTTTGCCATAGCAGCTCATTATGATTATGAGATTTGGCAAATGGATGTCAAAACCGCATTCCTAAATGGATATCTTGAGGAAGATGTCTATATGGTTCAGCCTGAAGGTTTTGTCAATCCAAAACATCCTAACAAAGTATGCAAGTTAAAGAAATCAATCTATGGATTGAAACAAGCATCGAGAAGTTGGAATCACCGTTTTGATGATGAAGTAAGGAAATTTGGCTTCATCAAAAACGCTGATGAGGCTTGTGTGTATAAGAAGGCTAGTGGGAGCACAATAACCTTCTTAGTATTGTATGTCGATGACATACTACTATTTGGAAATGACATTTCAACTTTGGAAGGTGTAAAAACCTGGCTTGGAAGTTGTTTTTCCATTAAGGATCTTGGTGAGGCCACCTATATTCTGGGAATAAAGATCTATAGGGATAGATCTAGGCAGCTGATAGTTTTGAATCAAAGTGCACACATTGACAAAATCTTGAAAAGGTTCAAAATGGAAAACTCTAAGAAAGGTACTGTACCTATTCAAAGAGGGACAATATTGAGTATGACTCAATGTCCAAGCTCGAAGGAGGAGCAAAATAGAATGAAGGCGATCCCATATGCATCTGCTATAGGATCCATCATGTATGCAATGATATGCACTAGACCAGATGTGTCATGCGCTTTGAGCATGACAAGTAGATACCAGCAAAATCCTGGTGATAGTCATTGGATGGCTGTCAAGAACATTCTGAAACACCTAAGGAGGACTAAGGACATGTTCTTGATCTACGGGTCTGGTGAAGAGGAACTCGTAGTAAAAGGTTACACGGATGCGAGTTTCCAAACCGATCGAGATGATTCACGATCTCAATCAGGGTACATCTTTATTCTAAATGGCGGAGCTGTTCTTGGAAAAGCTCAAAGCAAGAAGTCGTAGCGTTGTCCACTACAGAGTCAGAATATGTCGCCGCTTCAATGGCAGCACAGGAGCTGCATGGCTGAAGAAATTCATAGCCAACCTAGGGGTAGTCCCTTCCATTCAGGATCCCCTAGAGATCTTTTGTGACAACGAAGGTGCGATTGCTCAAATCAAGGAACCTCGTGCTCATCAAAAGACTCGGCACATTGAACGGAGATTCAACTACATAAGGGATGAAGTTGAAAAGGGAAAGATATGTATTCGCAAAGTCCACACTGATAAAAACATTGCGGATCCACTCACAAAACTCCTTGAAAAGGCAAAGCATGAAGGTCATGCTTGTGCCATGGGACTTAGATATTCTAGTGACTGGGTTTAATGTTGTACTTTATATTTGAATATTGGAACTTATGTTATTTGACTTAATTACATGGTTATAATATTCATTTGTTCTTCTATTTTAGCATGTTTAAATCCGTGAATAAATAAGTTATTCTAAACGTTCGCAGTCGATCATACTTGTGGGAACAATTATGAATGTAAGACTATAATGAACTTGGATTGGTTGATATTCATAAGGTATGAATATAGAGCAAGAGGTTGCTAGCAAGGTTCATTGATATCTATGGGATATAGATATTGGACTGACCCGCACTCAATTATTTCTGCATGGAATCTTGTGATTAGTCATAAAATATTGAGTAAAGGCGAATATCATAGTATCCTCAGACCTGAGATACATATTGGGTCTTGATATTCACCGAATATTGTATTTTGACTTAGTTCTTTGCTGTTCTGAAATATTGGCAGTACATAAGGCTGAGTTCGGGTATGATACGAAGTGATTGTGAGAGACGTATGTAGTCAAGATGGATTTATTCCTCTTATTCGTTGAGAGTTAGATGTCTAAGGCCTATTAAAGTTAAATCATCAGAGAATGACAATTCTGTGTCTCTTGGATTTAACATGACATCTGAACAAAAGGATAAATGATTAGTTCACCTAAAAAATATTCAAGTAAGGTACTTGAAAAGGATGATGTTATTGAATGGCACTTAGTCATATACATTAGGGGTAGCAAACCGTTGCTAGGCGTTATTTGCTGCTTGCATCAATCTACTATGAATCTTGTGCAAGTGGGAGATTAAAAGATTTGATCTGCCCAAGATTTATTAAATTGATGTGGCTAGTGTGATATGATCCAAGTCGGGTCATACCCAATAACAAGCCAAACAAACACCGGAAGAAAATATATTTGTTGATAAGATCATACAAATAATAAGTGACACCAATTTAGAAAATTGGATTTTCTAAATTATTGCTTTTGTAGATGAACATTATTATATGTATTAATTTGTTCATGAGGGATTATTTGTTCATTGTAAATTAGTTAAGAATGACAAATAACATATGTATTGTGTTATAAAATTAAAGTGGTTCAATTTTATAAAAAGGGTTGATTACTAGTGTATTCCTTTAAAAGGGATTAATTTGAATTTTGGTGAGAAAAAAAGGGAGCCATTCGGCCGCCCCTTTATGTATGTCTTGGGAATGCTTTTTATTGTTCCAAGCACATGCATTTGCTTCCTAATCAATTCATTTTAACACACACACTCAACCTACACAAAGAACTCTCTCTCTCTCTCTCTCTTTCAAGATTTTCGGATTTGAACAAGAGAAGAAGGATTTTCAGCTTGAAGTTTTGGTTCTTGGCTGAAAAACTTCACTAGGAAGAGAGACTACAACTTGGTGTTCAATCCTAGCAAAGAGAGGTGTTTTGCACGTGCTTGGGGTATCATCTTCTTGAGGATTGCTTGTTGGAATCTAGCCTTCAAGATCATCACCATCCTTCTCATCTTAAAGCTCGGGTTAAGTAGCTACAAAGGTTGTAGTTCCTTGTTTTTTTGTTGTTTTACATTTGTATGCATTATGTATAAAGATCCATGGCTTGGGGTTATTATAAAATGGGTTTTATAATCAGATCTTAATATGTTTCAAAATATTATTCCGCTGCGTTTTCATATAAATCATGTTGTATGAAGCTTTGATAAACATGTTAAAATCCCAACAGATGACTTATTTAATGTATGACAAAAGTTTTTTTTTTGAAGTGTGTTTGTGTGTTAAATTAAAGAGGGAAAACCTCTTTTAATCTTAAAAATTTCGGCCGCCCATGGATGACATGATTGGCCCTCTTTCTTTGAAAACCAAAGACACACTCAATATGTCTAACACTCTTGAAAAATCTGATCCATCTCTCATATGCAACACACACACACAACCTTTCAATCTCTCTCAAGAAACATCTCGCAAAACAGCTGAAATAACAAGAGAAATTTTTGGTTTTTGTGTGTTCTTGGGTGTGCTCTCCCTAGCAAGAGTGGTGTTTACTTCTAAGGATTGGGGTATACAAGCTTGAGGATCTCTAATCTTGAAGTCTCGGTCATTTTTCAGCATCAAACATCTCCATTTTCTGTCGAATCTTCAGCTGTTGGAGAAGGTATCTTGGCAGCCTTTTGTGGTTGTCATTTTGTGTTGTTTGTTGTTTTCTCATTGCTTGTCTATTCACATAATATGATCCTTGGATTATGGGTTTGTTTCATATGCTTAATGGCTATTTAAAGAACGTTTTTCAGCTTTGAAAAACATACAAAACTAATATTATCCGCTGCGTTTTCTGAAAGTTTAAATGGTTAAACTACGTTTTATGTTCTTAACAAACCCTTCAAAAATAACTTAAGTGATCTAGTTTTGGTTGCATTATCCTTCTTCTTGATCCAACATTCTTGCTTCTTGAATTGTAGCAATTCTTTCTACATTTCTTCAATCTAGCTATTGTCTTGAAGAGCCTCTTTGATGTTTTTGCGTATTGTTTGACATAGAAAGCATGAGAACAAACAGATGTTTGCAATACTGGACTTGCTTCTTGCCACCCTCTCATTAAGATCACTAATAATGGTTTCAACTGGATGATTCTTGTGTATTCTTGTGGTTGGAATGGTGTCACCAGCAATAGTTACATCAAGATTGGAGACATTCAGTTCATTATGGTCAGAGGCACATTCATCTTGTACTGTTGTTGAATTATGAAGCTTGTCAACTTCTGTTTCAGTAACTGCTACATCTTCAGCAGCACTAAGATTGCTTGCATCATTTGATGTATCTTGTGTTTCAACTGGAGGAGAGGATTGTTTTTTATTTCTGATCTCATTTGACAAGTCATCTGAGTAAGATGGTACCAGGCTGGGACCTTCTTCAGAAGAAACACTAAGGTTTTGTGACAGTTGTCTGATAGGATCGGCTTGAAGAGGAACATCTTCATTCATATGTTCATCAAATGTAGGTGGTATCAGTGGATAATTATCTCTTCTTTCTACAGCTGATGAAGTATAATTTGAATGTATATTTCCTGCATCAGACAAGTGAAATTGGTCAAACGATTTTGTAAATGTGTCAATATCAAACAACCATTCAGGACCGTTTGTAGATTTAGGAAACAAATGTTCCTTGAATTAAACATTTGTAGATTCATCAATAATGTTCAATCTAGGATGGAATGCTCTATAAGACTTTGAAACAGAAGAATAACGTACAAAGAGTCCTTCATCAGACTTGGATGAAAAATTTCCCAAAGGTCTCGGGTGTTTAATATTAAGACTCGACAACCAAATGATTTGAGGAATCCAATAAATTGTTTCCTATGAAAGAGTAGTTCATAAGGTGTCATGTTACTTTCTTTAACAATCAATGTTTGATTTTGTACAAAGCACGATGTGTTAACTACTTCAGTCCAAAAGGTGATTGGCAGTTTAGCATGAGATAGCATCGTTCTTGCTCCTTCAATTAGTGTTCTATTTCGCTTTTCAGCAACCCCATTTTGTTGAGGAGTTCTAGCTGCACTGAATTGATGAGCAATGCCTTTGGTTGTACAAAAGGAACTCATACTTTCATTTTTGAATCTAGTACCATTATCACTTCTTATTATTTTGACCTTAAGATCAAGTTGATTTTCAATTTTAGTGATAAATTCTTGTATGATTTGAGATGCCTCATGTTTATGAAGTAGGAAGAACACCCATGCAATCATGAAAAGTCATCAATGATCACTAAATGGTGCTGTTTCTTTCCCATACTTGTTACATGAGTTGGTCCAAATAGATCCATGTGAAGTAGCTTCAATGGAGTATTGTTAGTGTTCACAAGCTTGGTTTTGTGAGACAATTTGTGTTGTTTTCCTTTGAGGCATGCTGAACATTGATCAATAAAATTGAATTTTTTTAAGAAGACCAATGACATGGTTTCCTTTGACTAACTTGTTCATATTTTTAAAGTTAGTGTTCCCCAAACGTCTATGCTAAAGCTGTGACTCCTCAAATGATGCTTTTGACAAAAGACATTTTTTTCCTTAGGTGATGCAGAACACAAGTTTAAGACATATGTATTATTCTTCCTCGGTGTCTTTAAGACAACCCATTCTTCAAAGATCTAAAATCCAGGTTTTAGAATGTAGCAATGAGTGTCTGTAAAGTGAGTGGAATATTTCTTGTCACAGATCTGAGACACGCTTAGCAGATTGAAATTCAGTTCTTCATAGTAGTTCACTTTGTCAAAGCTCAGCATCTCGTTTGTCACAGATCCTTCTCCTATAATTCTACCACCTTCTGAATCTCCACCAAATGCCTTAGTAGTTCCTTGTATGTGCTTGAAGTCATGAAGGAGGGAACGATCTCCAGTCATGTGTCGGGAGCATCCGCTGTCTATCTACTATAGGCTATTAGACCTCTGCGGATGAACATGCAAACAAAAATAAATAATAGAATAGGAACCCAAGCCATGATGGTCTTGGGTTTCCCCTTCCTATTCATGATGGGACCTTCTGGTATTTCCCTATAAATTTAGATTAGATGGAGGGGTCCTGGGAGATTTTTGGTAATGAATGGATTGAGTTATCTCATCAACATCTACTGAGGATTCAGAGAGAAATGAAATCACTGGTCTTTATTTCTTTGTAAAAACTTAGCCGTTTCTATCAAAAGTAGGTTTTTGTGTTTGGAAGGTCAAGTTTGTGTTTCATTATGAGATGATTTCTTTGACCCTCCTCAATTCCTTCAAATTATTTCTATCATTTGTTGATCTAGGTGTCCTAGATTGAGTATTATGAAGATGAGGTCTGACAGAGTGCATCACAGTAGATGTTTTTGAGATGGGCTTGTGTTGGGGAATTCTCAAACCCTTCTGATTTAAGTAACAATCAGAGATTGTGGTTGTTCATGTCACAGATTGAAAATACTGTTGAAATAGCGTTTTGGTGGAGTGATTGTTCATATCACAGATAGACCAATATTGATTGAAGAAGCATTTATCTATCTTGTGATTGAACATTTCACACATGTCACAATAGATTTGTTTGTTTCTTGAATCAGAGTTTTCCTTGTGTGATCAACTAATATTTTCTTTTGATGAGTCACTTTCTTTTCTTTAGGTGATGAATCAGAATCAACCTTTTAGTAGTTTGCATGTGTTAGGACATGTAGTTGAACGAAATAATACTAGTGATTAGCGTGTAAACCAGATCAAATAGTGCAGAATCCTATTTGATTGGCGATCCAATGAGTGAGAACACACAAAGAATCAATCAAGAATGGAAAACTCACGTTAGAAATCAATTGGGATTGATCTAATGTGTTCTATGAACTTGGAGAACGAATTGTGAGGCTTCTGGATGGCTAGGGTATGTCTTGAGTCGTAAGTAATCAAAGCTCTCTATTTTTCACGAATTGGGTTGTATTTATAGGTTAGTATTATTCATTCGTGCGACTGAATCATTAGTATGGTTCAGTCGTGCGATTGAACCATGCAGTTGATTCATTCGCACGATTGAGTATTCAGTCATGCGACTGAGTCAATCTCATGTTATAATCATACGACTGATCCAGTCTCCTGGTTCCGTCATGCACTGAGTCATTCGTATGAAGTATTCATGCGTATGGTCCATTCGCATGGGCCACTCGCATGAGAACTCATTCTGTTAAGCTTGAATGCATTAATTAATTAATATAACATTATGTATAACACTTCAAACAACCACAAATCTAATCAACCAATTCAATGTCGACTCATTATGATATATGAAACATTATAAACATCAAACAAGCAATATCATTTCATTAATCATTTCAAGCATTACCTCAGAATCAGACAACAAGATCTATTACATTCATATCATGATCTAGGGATACATGTATCAACAAAGTCCCCTGGGACCTAGATCTCTCTAATCTCTTGTTTTTCATAACCTCCTTGTATTCTTGTACTTCTCCTCTTTGTGACTCCGTGTGAATCTCAAACGCGAAGCAGAGTCGTATAATGTTCTGGAACTGGAGGGCTTATACAATATCTTGCGTATCGTAGAACAGTGGCAACTTGTATAGCGTATATACATCATTTTCCGACAAGTTGTAAGCCACATCGGGTCGAATACCTGATCGTATCCATTTGTCTCTCTTTGCTTAGGACTATGACCGCTTCAGCTATTCTCCAATCATAGTACCACCACTTAAGTGTGGAGTAAAATCCTGTGGCATTTCCTGAGTAGGATTCTTCACATTGTGCATGGAGGATTCCACTTCAACACTATATTGGGCTTGCAGTAATGGCATCAACCTCAGACCTTCTGATAACTAGTAGGCTGTTGGGGTCTGAAGTTAACCCATCTGGGTGATACCTTCTCTTAGGGCAGCCCTCAAACCAGCCTGACATCTTCCTCGGATCAGCATACAAAAGCTTTAATTTGCGAGCTGGTTGAGCTCAAAACCTCGTAGAGTCTTCAGATCATGTGGGAATCTGAAGTACTCTATGCCCTGTTCTCTCTTAACCGCATAAGCATTAAGATCCTCAAAGTACGCCCTGCTATGAACCTTCCTAACACCTTGTGTGTTTCTTGACTCTATAGAGTTTGGTGTAGGAATCTTTCTTTGGTGCAGTACGTTGGGGCTCTAACTTCTTCAAAACATGCCGCCCACTCAACATTTCGAATGTTCACATCATCATTTGCGGCTTGGGCTGTTCCTGCTGCTTTCTCTGTTTCTTGCTCCATATGTTCAACACCTCAAAAGTATCGCTGACAAGGGATTCACCTAGATTGGGAACCACATTACCCTCATTATCAGCGTACTGAGGGTAATCCTCGGCAGAGACATCTCTCGATCTCGACTTCATCAACATCATTGAGCTCTTCGTCACTAGTCGAATCGCATGTCGGAGCATCTTTCACTATTCATCTGGATTTAGCTTGAAAAGCTCTGCCAGTTGCTCGTTTGATAGGTCATGAATTATTCCCTTCTTCAGGGGTATAGTTCACTGACCTTCTGACAATCCCTTGCAGATCAAGAATCATTGTTAGGTGAGTCTTGACTGTTGAAGGGGAGCAACATCAAACTCATCTCTTTGGTAATTTGGATCTGCTGATTTAAGCATTCAACACATAAGTCATTAGCAATTAAACAAATATAAATGCATTCACTTAATATAAACATTCAATACATCGTTTTCAATAGAAGATTCAAATACAAAAGTAAATAAATACATAATCATCTAGTCTTTACTTTTATCCTGTATCATAGTATCATCACTTGGAGGAGCAGAAGTAGAAGCTGATTGATCTTGTCTGTTCTTTGACCTTTTCTCTTGACCTGTAGCAGAGGCCGATGCAGCTGCATTTCCTCCTCCGCTTAATCATCATCGTCCTTCTCCTCTGTCCTATCTCCTACGGTTTCTTCATTCTCCCAGTATCACTCTCAACATCCTCATCATCATCTTCATCATCATCATCTCTGTCCCCTTCATTGATCTTTAATGGCTCCTCCTTAGATCCTTTCAGTTTTAACAGGATAGTCTTCTTTGCCTTTTCCAACTCCTCTATTTTCTTGCTTGATAAGACACTATGTGATTTGAGTTGGGCTATCTCAATGCTCTGAGCAGCCATCTGTTGGGCCTGCTCCTCTATAACTCGAGCCTGCTCTGCGATTTGGTGAGATTGTGCAGCAGTCAGGTCAGTAAGCTGGCGGATCTGGGCTGCCTTTTCTTCATCTGCCGCAAGTAAGCGCATCACCATTCTATTAAGCGCATATAGCTGTTCCTCTACCCCGATTGGAGGTAGAGGTGATCCATAAGTATGTGAGGGATGGGCTGGGGGTATTGCTTGGTGTGAAGTGGTGGTGGTGGTGGTGGCTGTAGTAAAGATACGTCTGTGAAATGATGGAGGTGATGTAGGAGTAACAGATATGGTGGTGGATGGAGTCTGTGCTGTTGTGGGAGGTATGGTGGTGGCTGTGGTGTGTGTGGTGGATGTAGTGGGTGTGGTGTGTGTGGTGGATGTGGGCTGTGGTGTGTGTGGTGGCTGTGGTGGATGTGGTGGTAAGGAAGGTCACCTGACGCTTCTTCTTCTTCTGAACATGGGGTTTAGCCATTCTCTTCCTCCTCGTCCCTGTTGAGGTGGAAGCTCCCCCTACAACCCTGCCTGCGGACCCCGATGCATATCTTGGGTCAGTATCAGTCTCTCTGGAGTCTCTCGGGTGTTCACCAACCACCCTCAGCCCATGTTCTGTAGGAACAACTTTGCTTCCCATAGTTCGTGTTAGGGGCTCCTCATCCGATTCATCCTACTTCTCCGCACCCTGAACAAAATCCTGATGAAATCCAGTTGACTCGGCTACTTCTCCGGCTGGGACGGACACTGGAGGAACAACATCAGACACAGTGCCTCTAGGTGGAATAGGCATACCGTCTCCAGCATCCCCACTGTCATCATCATCTGAGTCATGAGTGGGTAGAGCAATCTGTTCCACATCAGAGTCACTATCATCGTGACGCCACTTTCTCTTTGCTGGCACCACGTGGTCATCCCGGGCAAGATGACCAAACAACCTCCTGACAGGAGGTTTCACTTGCTTTCCCCTTACACTTTCATCCTCCCCTGGGTAGTATCATCCATCACCTCGAGGACTACCGCATCCTCCTTCTCCTTCGGCAGGGAGGGAAGCTTCTGATTTATGATCATCTGCATACACCTCGGGTACATACAGAAGCCTTCCTTCCTTTTCCCCTCGATGTTCTCCACCAGATAGGTGAAGATTATCTTGGAGAAGCTGAACGGATGGTTCAGCACCAACGCAACATACGCGTTCTGCATCTGGTCAGACAGCTCATCAAAACCTCCCTTTCTGGAAGCTATGCACTTAAGCAGCACGTGCGCAAGATGTTTAAACTGGGGACAGAGGTTACTTTTGTTGAGTACCCCAGCATTTATGTCCCCAGAGTACTTGGCTCTAAGGAAGCATCCTCTGACTGTGAGGGGGTGTAATCGAGTCGGACAATCAGTGTCATCCCCTAACTGTAATACGATCCTCAGATCCTCCTATGATATAGTAATAGCCTCTCCAAAGATGGTACTTCTGATGCAATGAGCTTAGATATCTATCGACTGTAGCGCCTTCCTAGAAGGCTTGCTGGATGGATCGATAGGGAGTACAAGGACTAGATATGGCATGTGCAATCCTCGATCTCAGTAGAAATGTGATGATGCCAGAGAAATCGGTAGCGTTTCTGGATGTCAAGTCCAGATGAGCACATATATTGTGCTTCGTGCTCATAATCCATCGACTCGCCATCTATTACACAAAAATAGTAAACATTAGTACCATTGGCTAAGAACGTCATGAAAACCTTAAACTTGAAGAAAATCTTTCTGTCATGCGATTGAGATTGTGCGACTGAGTTCAGTCGTGCGATTGAACAGTGCGATGGGGTTCAGTCGTGCGACTGATCCCATGCGTACCATGAGTGTGCGACTGGGCTCATACGTATGTAACCTCATGCGGTTACACACAGTCGGGCGACTGAACTTCATACGCATGGTTCAGTCGTGCATTTAAGCAGTTTGAACCCTTCAGTCGTGCGACTGAGGTTCATCACTCTGTCCATTCGCATGATGTACTGACTGGTCAATTCAAAAACTTTTTCAACATTTTGAGTTTTAGACATCGTTATCTGGTTCATTTGACTCGCAATACATTCTTATACCACCTAACATATTTACTTTCGTTGTTTGAGTCATTTAGGTAGGTTATTTAGTCACTTAAGTCTCGGTTCTTTTGCGAGTCCGAATGTATCGCTTGTTTCATCAAATTTAAAGTTATGGGAGTGCTTCTATACCGTAAATTACCTGTAGAGTCGATGTAGATGGCCAGTAATCAAGAAACGGGGGGTTTAGAGATCAAATGAAATTTTTGCAGAGTTGTGTTAAGTCGTGCGATTCAGGGTTATTTTGAAGTGGTGAGTCTCTGCGACTGACTCCCCCTCTATTTATACTAACCCTAGACTCAATCGTGCGACTGAGCTCATACGCACCTTTCAGTCGTACGAGTAGGACTCAGTTCAGTCGTCCGACTAGATCTCAGTCGCACGACTGACTCACTCATCCGCCCTAAGCATCCGACTGGGCCAATCGTATGGGCCATTCGGTTGGATGGTCCATATTCATGGTCCATTCGTACGAATGGCTTCCATTCGTATGATTGGTCCATATGTATGGTCCATTCATGCGAATAGGTCATAGTCATTAAATTTTCTGCCAATTTGAATATTTAACTTTTTTTAAAAACCCTTTAATTTCAGAAATTAACGTTATAAGCATTTGATCATCTCAGACATGATCGTTTTAATGAGTTGATCCCTTACTGATTTTCCTAATGTAGTCCGACAAACAAACACACTAAAAACGACTGACAAAAAAATTAAACAAAAAAAATTAAACTAAAGAATCAAAATAAGAACTGTTTTTGCTTTTTGTGAGAGATAAGTCCTGAGATGGAAATCTACTGGATTTGTTTCCGGAATAGACAGCTTCAACTTAGATTGACCACACCTGGACCATGCCAATTTTGGAATCATACAGGCAAGTCAAATCATTTGGGACTTGTTTGTCAAAATCTTTTGATGCTCTATTCTTGGTTTTCATCCAGAGTCGTTAGCAGCTTTTAGGAAATCATGCTGGAACTCTTAGATTACCACATTGATTTGAACTTTCAAGAATTGCAGCCACAATGATTGTCAATATGTTTGTCCTCTTAAATCCATACGCAGACTTTTCACACAGACTGGTGATAGATTTAGGTTTAATTATTTCAACTAACATTTGTGGATCCCACACTTATATGGTAATCAACATTCCTCAGGAGCTTTTGAGCGGTCTACGGTTACTTTTTACAAGGAGAGACTATTCTTAGAGCTTTCAAAGAGAAGCCAGTCCTCAGGTCAGTGCCATCGCACAGCAGAGAGGCGGCAAACAACAATGAATTCTAGAATATCTAGGTTATGCTTATCCTCAGGTCAGTGCCATCGCACAGTAGAGAGGCACACAGCCTATCTCCTTGTTAGAGCAGCTTAATTTTATTTTGCACCAAATGCACCAACAGCATACGTCATTAGCTTAATAGCATTTTTCTTGCATTTTTTTCTGGTGCTTTGCTCTGTTTATGGTCATCCGCACACATTTGTGGCGTTTACATGCTCATTACCCCTTATTGGAATATTGTCGATTATGTTAACCAGTGATAAGATGGAAGCCCACAGTCAGTTGAACCACTTAGTTTGATCTTGAGATCACCAGTCAGGTCTAATCATCTATTGTATGGAATCTACCGACATATCAATTGTGGTCTAGCAACCTCTAGGTCTACTCTCATTGTGTTACCTTAGGAGTTACCAGTTTTTCTATCATCTTCCTTTTATATTGCTTAGACTACATAGACTTATACTTTGAATTTTTGCACCTTTTCTAAATTAACATTTTAAAGTCCCTCTTGACTTGTTCCTGTGTACTATCATATTCCAAAGAGTTTGAATCGGTATCACAGATACGATCTACCTTAAATCAGCTTTCCACTCCTTCTCCCTCTTTTTTTTGGATGTTACTTGTTGACTTATTCTCCCCCTAAAATACTAAAATGATAAACTGGTTTAATTATTTTAGGATTTTAATAGCCAGCAAAATAACATGAGTTTAATTTAGACAGACCAAAATAAAACAAATAAAATAAGAAAGAAAACTTAACTAACCTACATAGGACTACACATGATCATCATCAGGAATAACATCACTTTTCTTTTTAACTTCATTGACCTCTAGAAAATATTGAAAACGTGGTTTATCAAAGGCTTTAGTATAGAGTTCAGCGCGTTGAAAATCAGTATTAATTTTTACCACATCAATTAAGTTATTTTCAAAGCAGTCTCTTAGGAAGTGGTATTTAATACCGATATATTTGGTCTTAGGATGTTGGACCGGATTTTTAGTTACTGCAATTGCAGCAGAGTTATCAACACAAATAGGAGTAGAGGAGAATGTTAAACCGTAATCTCACATTTGCTGTTGAATCCAGATGATTTGTGAACAGCAACTTGCAGCAGCAACATATTTGGCTTCATAGGTTGACAATGCAACCGATGTCTGCTTCTTACACTGCCAAGTAACTAGTCTTCTCCAAAGAATTGACACCCTGCGGATGTAGACTTGTAGTTCATTTTGCAGCCTCCGTAATCTGAGTCACTATACGCAGTGAGCTCAAAGTCATCATCATGAGGGTACCACAATCCAAGTGTGGGTGTACCCTTCAAATAATGAAAAATCCTTTTGACCCCGATCAGATGGTTGACCTTAGGCTTAGCCTAATATCTAGAACATAAACAAGTAGCATACATGATATCTGGTCTTGAGGCAGTGAGATACATGAGGGATCCAATCATTCCTCGGTACATCGTGGCATCTACAAGATCTCCATTTTCATCAGGTGCTATGTCGTGATTCGTAGCCAGTGGAGTCCCAGCAGTAGATGCATTCTCCATGTCAAAACGACTGAGAATGTCTCCTACATACTTGGTCTGATGTAGAAAGATCCCATTTGGTGTTTGATCCACCTGTAACCCGAGAAAGAACTTCATCTCCCCCATAGCACTCATCTCAAACTCTTTCTGCATAAGTGCTTCAAACTCTTTGCATAACTCTTCGTTCTTTGAACCGAAGATTATGTCATCAACATAGATCTGTACGAGCAGTAGGTCGCCATCTTTTTCTTTAATAAACAGCGTGCAGTCAATGACTCCCCTGTGAAAGCCGTGTTTCACAAGATGAGTCGAGAGTTTCTCATACCAAGCTCGTGGAGCTTGATGAAGCCCGTATAAAGCCTTGTCGATCTTGTAGACTCTATCCGATGATAAGGATCTTCTAATCCCTCGGGTTGACTGACATAGACTGTTTCTCTGATTTCCCCATGAGGGAATGCACTCTTCACGTCTAATTGATATACTTTAATCTTCATGTACGATGCATAGGCAAGGAAGATACAAATGGCTTCCATCCTTGCCACGGGTGCAAACACCTCATTGTAGTCAATTCCCTCAACTTGGTGAAAACCTTGAACCACCAATCGAGCCTTGTTCCTGTTAATTACCCCTTGGTCATCTTTCTTGCATTTTAAAACCCATTTGGTGCCAATGACCTTAGCACCTTTAGGTCTATCAACCAGAGTCCATACTCCTAACTTCTTGAACTGAAGAAGTTCTTCTTGCATGGCACTTACCCATGCCTCATCATTTAGTGCATCACTGACGTATTTTGGCTCAAACTGTGAGACAAAACATTGATAAGCACCATCATGAATATATCGTTTTTTCCATAACTGATGCGTAATCAGCTGAGTATAGCTGATTTCGGGTTTGCACTCCTAATCTGACATCTCCAATGACATTGTTTAGGGGATGATAGACATTTAGTCGTGATCCTGGAGTAGTAGGAACTTCTACCTCAGAGCCAAGATTATGAACATTTGGTTCTGCAGCTGAGGTAGTTGGAGTTTGAGGCTCTGAAGTCGAAGGTACATCACTGGTAGATACTTAAGGACTATCAGGAACTGGAATCTGTTCTTCCTGACTGTTACGGTTATCTTCTTCAGCTTCATCTTCAGAGGAGGAGTCACTATCGTTGACTACTCCCCCTGACTGAATAGATGATTCTCCTTGTAAGCTAGATGTTGGTGTATTCATGATATCATACATCATCCGTGTAGCTAACTCATCATCCGAGGGAGAGAGAGGGAAATTGAAGGACTTGAAGAATCCATCATAGTCGAAAAAGTAGGCGGGTCCTTTTCCAGTAGGTGGTGTGGTATATCTCTAAACGTCAACATTACACCATACTTCTACTAGACCCGTTGAGTTGTTGTATACTCGCTTGTTCGGTATGTTGTATCCTTGAAAGATTCCTTCATCTGCCTTCTCGCTGAATTTACCCTCTTGTGTCTTCTTCAGAAGTGTGCACGGCGCGCCAAATGGTTCGAGATACTGCAGATTCGGTTTGCGTCTTTGTACTAGCTCGTAAATAGTCTTTCCGTGGCGCTTGACTATCAGGACTCGATTCAGTGTATAACATGCATTCGCCACTGCCTCATTCCAGAATTGAATAGGCAGTTTCGAGTCTGCCAGCATAGTCCGTGCTGTCTCTATCAAGCTTCTGTTCTTTCTCTCAGCAACGCTATTCATCTGAGGTGTGTAGGCAGAAGTGAATTGATGCACAATTCCCTTTTCCTTGCAGTATTCCTCCATCCACTGGTTCTTGAATTCTGTTCCGTTGTCTGAGCGTACTTGTCTCTATCAGTGACCACAAAGCAGTACAAGTCGCCTGCAATGCTCTTTGTACTGACTGGACAGATCCATGTGAAGAAGCTGAAGAGGAAGTTCTATTAAATGAACTTTCTTTTCTGAATGAGACTTCTTTGTCTGTTTGCCTTTCTTGCAAGCTACACAAAAGTCAGGAAGCTGGAAGTTCTTGACAATAACTCCTCTCACCAAATCCTTCTAAATCAAGTGATTCATCTTCCTTTGACTAATGTGTCCCATTCTCCTATGCTAGGAGATGGAATCGTTTTCAGTAGCTTTAGATAGAAAAAATTGAACCTCATGATCCGTTGTAGAAGCTATTGACAGATCCAAGACATAGAGATCTTTATATCTTGAAGCAGTCATCAAAACTTGGTCCTCTGGGATCACGTAGTCTTTCTTTCGTACGTAACACTTCTTGTTGTTGAAGATGAATTTAAATCCCTTATCACATATTTGGGAGACAGAAAGTAAGTTATTTTGTAGTCGTTGAACGTAGTTCACCTTATCAAACTTAACTTTCTGATTCCCCACTTCTCCCTGGGCTGTGATATAGCCACCCTTGTTTCCAGCAAACGAAACATGCCCTCCTTTTATTTGCTTGACGTTTGATAGAAGAGCCCTGTTTCCTGTCATGTGCCTGGATGCTCCGCTGTCTACTATCCATGTGTTAGTTTCAGGACTGTATCGAACACCCTACACATACAAAGTAAAGGATTAGTTTGGGATAGGAACCCAAGCCTTTACTGGCTTGGGTTTCCCAGAGGCATCACACATCATAAATTCTACCCATTGACCCTTAGAGGATGAGGGTAGCTCAGGTTCCTTCTTGTCATTATTATCAGACACTGAGGATGTCTTCTCCTTCGATAATCCAGATTTGTACAATGCCTGTTTGTGATAAACAGTCGACTAACTTACAGGTTGAATTTTAGGTTCACTAGTTCTTCTAGGTGGAGTCAGTGAAATCCTCTTAGAAGACCTAGGCTTTGAAACCTGAAGTTCAATCTTCTTACTGGGTGTCTGATAGAAGTGACAATAGGAAGCAATGTGTCCATATTCACCACAGTTGTAGCATGATATGCTATCAACTTTATGATTAAACTTTCTTTGTGGAGAAGTGTGTGACACTCTAGTAACATTACTCACTGTAGGTTTTGACTCTGGTTCTTTGGTTGTTTTCTTTGGTTTAACAAAGTTAACTGTTTTCACCTGTTTAACCTCCTTTTCTTTTTGGTTAATAGGTTTTTGACCTGAAGTATATGAAAGATTAACCTTAGAAGTCCTTTTAGGTTCTGATTTGATTCTGTTTGATCCTGACTTTAAGTTAACCTTGTCAAATTTCTTTTCGAGATTAACACTAGACAATTTATCCTTTGCCTTTGAAGTGGCCTCCTTCTGTTTGTTTCCAGAGTCCATAGATGAACATAAGGAATCTGGATCACTAACAAGAGGAGTAGACACCACATGATCCTTGGTGGGATTACTATTATCGGTCTAGTCTTAGTGTTCATCAAGGTCTCAGGTGGTGGTGGGACCACTTTATAACCCAATCCCTCCCCGTTGTTCCTTTCTCTCACTAAGTGTTGGACTATGTTTGAAGAACTAGTCCAACTATGCAGTTTTTGTTTTAATGAATTTACTTCTACTTCTAGAACTGCCTTTTTGCTTCTTAGTGTTTTCTAGGGAGTTTAGATAGTACCTAATGTCATTAGCTTGGTTAAAGGCAACTACTTCGGTTTCCCTAAGCTGTTTAGTCAAAAGGTCTATCCTTTCTTTATAACTATGCTCATTTTGTTTTAATACCCTATTAGCCTCAGTGCACAGGTGCAAATCTTTTACTAAGTTATCATTATGATCTAATAACCTAGAAAATTTTTCATCTATGCTATTCCTAAAAATATCACAATCAGAACAATCATGATTATCAAACATTTGGTCAGTAGTACTTACCTGAGTTGATACAGAAGAGTTAGCCATCAACGCAGTAGCAGATGTCTCTGGTTCTGGTGATTTTGTCTTTTCTGTCTCTAACATGGTAGACTCCTCCTTAGGCTTGTAACTCACCTTGGTTGCAGTTGCTTCTTCACTATGTGACATCGCTATCTCAACTACTAGATCTCCTTCACTAGCGGAATCACTATCAATGTCTTCTACAGTTGCAATGTTTGATTCCCCTGGCGAGACAAACCTAAAGCTCCAATCCTGTCCTTCATCATCATGAGCAGTCAAGGCC
This sequence comes from Flaveria trinervia, assembly GCA_025506515.1. Lineage (NCBI taxonomy): Eukaryota > Viridiplantae > Streptophyta > Magnoliopsida > Asterales > Asteraceae > Flaveria > Flaveria trinervia. The sequence continues at coordinate 38,462,384 of CM046456.1, forward strand.
TTTGGATCCTTGCTTGATGAAGTAGAACTGGTAGCTTGCTTGTCTTGACGAGTGAAGGAAGAGAACGGGTTCCCGTTACCCGTCTTCTTAGGCTTGACACATTCTCTTTTGAAGTGCCCCTTCTCTCCACAGTTGAAGTAGGTCACTTTGCTCTTGTCAAAACCAAATGTGGTATCCTTAGTCGCTACTAAGTTCTGTCCGGTTTGTTTTACAAACTTCTTTGCCCTCCGGACAGCACTAGCTAAGGCCATATTATGTCCATCCTCTCAGGCTCCATTTCGTCCACCTGCTCGTAGTCCTCATCGGCTAGATGGCAGTTTCCAATCTTCCTAGCAACAAGTTCATCATAAGAGTGGACCACAATCCAAGTGTGGGTGTACCCTTCAAATAATGAAAAATCCTTTTGACCCCGATCAGATGGTTGACCTTAGGCTTAGCCTAATATCTAGAACATAAACAAGTAGCATACATGATATCTGGTCTTGAGGCAGTGAGATACATGAGGGATCCAATCATTCCTCGGTACATCGTGGCATCTACAAGATCTCCATTTTCATCAGGTGCTATGTCGTGATTCGTAGCCAGTGGAGTCCCAGCAGTAGATGCATTCTCCATGTCAAAACGACTGAGAATGTCTCCTACATACTTGGTCTGATGTAGAAAGATCCTATTTGGTGTTTGATCCACCTGTAACCCGAGAAAGAACTTCATCTCCCCCATAGCACTCATCTCAAACTCTTTCTGCATAAGTGCTTCAAACTCTTTGCATAACTCTTCGTTCTTTGAACCGAAGATTATGTCATCAACATAGATCTGTACGAGTAGTAGGTCGCCATCTTTTTCTTTAATAAACAGCGTGCAGTCAATGACTCCCCTGCGAAAGCCGTGTTTCACAAGATGAGTCAAGAGTTTCTCATACCAAGCTCGTGGAGCTTGATGAAGCCCGTATAAAGCCTTGTCGATCTTGTAGACTCTATCCCGATGATAAGGATCTTCTAATCCCTCGGGTTGACTGACATAGACTGTTTCTCTGATTTCCCCATGAAGGAATGCACTCTTCACGTCTAATTGATATACTTTAATCTTCATGTACGATGCATAGGCAAGGAAGATACGAATGGCTTCCATCCTTGCCATGGGTGCAAACACCTCATTGTAGTCAATTCCCTCAACTTGGCGAAAACCTTGAACCACCAATCGAGCCTTGTTCCTGATAATTACCCCTTGGTCATCTTTCTTGCATTTTAAAACCCATTTGGTGCCAATGACCTTAGCACCTTTAGGTCTATCAACCAGAGTCCATACTCCTAACTTCTTGAACTGAAGAAGTTCTTCTTGCATGGCACTTACCCATGCCTCATCATTTAGTGCATCACTGACGTATTTTGGCTCAAACTGTGAGACAAAACATTGATAAGCACCATCATGAATATATCCTTTTTCCATAACTGATGCGTAATCAGCTGAGTCTAGCTGATTTCGGGTTTGCACTCCTAATCTGACATCTCCAATGACATTGTTTAGGGGATGATAGACATTTAGTCATGATCCTGGAGTAGTAGGAACTTCTACCTCAGAGCCAAGATTATGAACATTTAGTTCTGCAGCTGAGGTAGTTGGAGTTTGGGGCTCCGAAGTCAAAGGTACATCACTGGTAGATACTTGAGGACTATCAGGAACTGGAATCTGTTCTTCCTGACTGTTACGGTTATCTTCTTCAGCTTCATCTTCAGAGGAGGAGTCACTATCGTTGACTACTCCCCCTGACTGAATAGATGATTCTCCTTGTAAGCTAGATGTTGGTGTATTCATGATATCATACATCATCCGTGTAGCTAACTCGTCATCCGAGGGAGAGAGAGGGAAGTTGAAGGACTTGAAGAATCCATCATAGTCGAAAAAGTAGGCGGGTCCTTTTCCAGTAGGTGGTGTGGTATATCTCTAAACGTCAACATTACACCATACTTCTACTAGACCCGTTGAGTTGTTGTAAACTTGCTTGTTCGGTATGTTGTATCCTAGAAAGATTCCTTCATCTGCCTTCTCGCTGAATTTACCCTCTTGTGTCTTCTTCAGAAGTGTGCACGGCGCGCCAAATGGTTCGAGATACTGCAGATTCGGTTTGCGTCTTTGTACTAGCTCGTAAAAAGTCTTTCCGTGGCGCTTGACTATCAGGACTCGATTCAGTGTATAACATGCATTCGCCACTGCCTCATTCCAGAATTGAATAGGCAGTTTCGAGTCTGCCAGCATAGTCCGTGCTGTCTCTATCAAGCTTCTGTTCTTTCTCTCAGCAACGCTATTCATCTGAGGTATGTAGGCAGAAGTGAATTGATGCACAATTCCCTTTTCCTTGCAGTATTCCTCCATCCACTAGTTCTTGAATTCTGTTTCGTTGTTTGAGCGTACTTGTCTCTATCAGTGACCACAAAGCAGTACAAGTCGCCTGCAATGCTCTTTGTACTGACTGGACAGATCCATGTGAAGAAGCTGAAGAGGAAGTTCTATTAAATGAACTTTCTTTTCCGAATGAGACTTCTTTGTCTGTTTGCCTTTCTTGCAAGCTACACAAAAGTCAGGAAGCTGGAAGTTCTTGACAATAACTCCTCTCACCAGATCCTTCTAAATCAATTGATTCATCTTCCTTTGACTAATGTGTCCCATTCTCCTATGCCAGGAGATGGAATCGTTTTCAGTAGCTTTTGATAGAAAAAATTGAACCTCATGATCCGTTGTAGAAGCTATTGACAGATCCAAGACATAGAGATCTTTATATCTTGAAGCAGTCATCAAAACTTGGTCCTCTGGGATCACGTAGTCTTTTTTCGTACGTAACACTTCTTGTTGTCGAAGATGACTTTAAATCCCTTATCACATATTTGGGAGACAGAAAGTAAGTTATTTTGTAGTCGTTGAACGTAGTTCACCTTATCAAACTTAACTTTCTGATTCCCCACTTCTCCCTTGGCTGTGATATACCCACCCTTGTTTCCAGCAAACGAAACATGCCCTCTTTTTATTTGCTTCGCCTTTGATAAAAGAGCCTTATTTCCTGTCATGTGCCTGGATGCTCCGCTGTCTACTATCCACGTGTTAGTTTCAGCACTGTATCGAACACCCTGCACATACAAAGTAAAGGATTAGTTTGGGTTAGGAACCCAAGCCTTTACTGGCTTGGGTTTCCCAAAGGCATCACACATCATAAATTCTACCAATTGACCCTTAGAGGATGAGGGTAGATCAGGTTCCTTCTTGTCATTATTATCAGACACTGAGGATGTCTTCTCCTTCCATAATCCAGATTTGTACAATGCCTGTTTGTGATAAACAGTCGACTAACTTACAGGTTGAATTTTAGGTTCACTAGTTCTTCTAGGTGGAGTCAGTGAAATCCTCTTAGAAGACCTAGGCTTTGAAACCTGAAGTTCAATCTTCTTACTGGGTGACTGATAGAAGTGACAATAGGAAGCAATGTGTCCATATTCACCACAGTTGTAGCACGATCTGCTATCAACTTTATGATTAAACTTTCTTTGTGGAGAAGTGTGTGACACTCTAGTAACATTACTCACTGTAGGTTTTGACTCTGGTTCTTTGGTTGTTTTCTTTGGTTTAACAAAGTTAACTGTTTTCACCTGTTTAACCTCCTTTTCTTTTTGGTTAATAGGTTTTTGACTTGAAGTATGTGAAAGATTAACCTTAGAAGTCCTTTTAGGTTCTGATTTGACTCTGTTTGATCCTGACTTTAAGTTAACCTTTTCAAATTTCTTTTCGAGATTAAAACTAGACAATTTACCCTTTGCCTTTGAAGTGGCCTCCTTTTGTTTGTTTCCAGAGTCCATAGATGAACATAAGGAATCTGGATCACTAACAAGAGGAGTAGACACCACATGATCCTTGGTGGGATTACTATTATCGGTCTAGTCTTAGTGTTCATCAAGGACTCAGGTGGTGATGGGACCACTTTATAACCCAATCCCTCCCCATTGTTCCTTTCTCTCACTAAGTGTTGGACTATGTGTGAAGAACTAGTCCAACTGTGCAGTTTTCGTTTTAATGAATTTACTTCTACTTCTAGAACTGCCTTTTTGCTTCTTAGTGTTTTCTAGGGAGTTTAGATAGTACCTAATGTCATTAGCTTGGTTAAAGGCAACTACTTCGGTTTCCCTAAGCTGTTTAGTCAAAAGGTCTATCTTTTCTTTATAACTATGCTCATTTTGTTTTAATACCCTATTAGCCTCAGTGCACAGTTGCAAATCTTTTACTAATTATCATTATGATCTAATAACCTAGAAAATTTTCACCTTGGTTGTAACTCACCTTGGTTGCAGTTGTTTCTTCACTATGTGACATCGCTATCTCAACTACTAGATCTCCTTCACTAGCGGAATCACTATCAATGTCTTCTACAGTTGCAATGTTTGATTCCCCTGGCGAGACAAACCTAAAGCTCCAATCCTGTCCTTCATCATCATGAGCAGTCAAGGCCTTTGGATCCTTGCTTGATGAAGTAGAACTGGTAGCTTGCTTGTCTTGACGAGTGAAGGAAGAGAATGGGTTCCCGTTACCCGTCTTCTTAGGCTTGACACATTCTCTTTTGAAGTGCCCCTTCTCTCCACAGTTGAAGTAGGTCACTTTGCTCTTGTCAAAACCAAATGTGGTATCCTTAGTCGCTACTAAGTTCTGTCCGGTTTGTTTTACAAACTTCTTTGCCCTCCGGACAGCACTAGCTAAGGCCCACATTATGTCCATCCTCTCAAGCTCCATTTCGTCCACCTGCTCGTAGTCCTCGTCGGCTAGATGGCAGTTTCCAATCTTCCTAGCAACAAGTTCATCATAAGAGTGGACCATTGCAGCCAAAAGATCCATGTGTTCTCGAGCTACTTCCACAGCCACATTTTCGAGATTCTCGGTCTTTAGTTTAGTAGCACTTGTTTCGGATCCAATATGGTGGGTGCAAGAGAGTCCCGACGTGTCTGTTCCTGAAGGAGACGCATGTGCAGGACCCGATGAGCTAGACACAAATGCAGTCTGGAGAGGTGCTCCAGATATCTTAGCTTGAGGCGTGGCGTTGTACAAGGCTGGATTTTGATTGTAAGAAGACTTCTGAGCTCCGTACTTCATCCGAAGTGACTCTTCTCGCAACTTAAGAATGAAGTCATTAATATCCAGTTTTGCCAGCATTCCATTTTGTCTAAGGTTAGACACGAATGAGGTCCACTTTTCAGGCAATCCGTCTGCAATGTTAGTAACTTTCTCTTCCATGGTAGTTGCCACCCCATGTGTATGCAGTTCACTCATCCGATGGTAAAATCTATCTATAACGTCATCTAGACTCTCATTTCCCATCGATGAGAAGTTATCGAATTCCTTCTTTAACTCCTTAGCTTTGATTGCCTTTAATGAAGCATTCCCATCATACCTCTTTTCTAGCTCATCCCAAAGTTTCTTGGACTGCTTATTCTCTGAGTACTGGTGGAATATGTCTTTAGGAATAGACTGTATAATTAATGCATAAACTCTTTCCTCGGCATTGTATTTAACTTTTTGCATATCTATCATCCCTCCTAACGTTAGCTTAACTCCATCAGCTCCACCCGGTGTACTATATCCAATCTCGATGGCTTCCCAAAGATTCGGATCCACTCCATTGTGGTAGATCTCAAAACGTTGTTTCGAGTGGGCAAACTCATCTAACGTCAAAAGCATTGGTGGTTATTATGATTACCCACTTCACTCTCAAGCAACAGATGGTTCTGTATCCTAGAGTCCTTTCAAGTAGTAAAGGCTGACATTTGATCTTCCATGGCGAATAACTTTAAGTCTAATAAACCAAACTATCACTGGTGTGACTGAAGGATGCGAATGGCCTAGTCGTGCGTATGAACTCTGCGACTGGTTCAATCGTGCGGCTGACCTAATCGATTAGCTCAGTCGTGCGAATGAGTCTGATGAGTATGAGCAATGCGATTGAGCGGTTCAGTCGTATGAAAGGAGATACGACTAGGTCCAATCATGCGTCTGGACTATGCGAATGAAGTCCAGTCGTGCGAATGACACACTCGTGCGACTGTGGCTGCTGTTTTGCGAAAATTCCTAGGTTAAACGTGTTTTAGCCGTAAAAATTCGAAATTTCGCATGGTCTAATCGCCTAAGTCCGTAGAGACCAAACTTTGATGAGCAGGGAACGTCCAAGACCACTTTTGACGCAAAATATTGCGTTTTTAGTGCAAAAACACAATATTTTTATCAATCTTGATTGAATCACACGTAATCAAGAGCCAAAGCTCTGATACCACTTGTTAGGACCTGGTATTTGAACGAAATACCTAGTGATTAGCGTGTAAACCAGATCAAATAGTGCCGAATCCTATTTGATTGGCGATCCAATTAGTGGGAACACACAAAGAATCAATCAAGAATTGAAACTCATGTTAGAAATCGACTGGGAATTGATCTAATGTGTTCTATGAACTTGGAGAACGAATTGTGAGGCTTTTGGACGGCTAGGGTACGTCTGGAGTCGTTAGTAATCAAAGCTCTCTATTTTTCACGAATTGGGTTGTATTTATAGGTTCGTATTATTCATTCGTGTGACTAAACCATTAGTATGGTTCAGTCGTGCGATTGAACCATGCGGTTGATTCATTCGCACAATTGAGTATTCAGTCGTGCCACTGATTCAATCTCATGTTATAATCATACGACTGATCCAGTCTTCTGGTTCCGTCGTGCGACTGAGTCATTCGTATGAAGTTATTCATGCGTATGGTCCATTCGCATGGGCCACTCGCATGAGAACTTCATTCTGTTAAGTTTGAATGCATTAATTAATTAATATAACATTATGTATAACACTTCAAACAACCACAAATCTAATTAACCAATTCAATGTCGACTCATTAATGAAATATGAAACATTATAAATATCAAACAAGCAATATAATTTCATTAATCATTTCAAGCATTACCTCAGAATCAGACAAACAAGATCTATTACATTCATATCATGATCTAGGGACATACATGTATCAACAGCATCACAACACTAATTTTGTTTAATTGTCTGGGCTGTTTCTTTTTCTTTAACCTATTTCTTACTTGTTTCTCAAGCTTGCCAACATGTTCCTTGTTACAAATATCAAACCCAACTCCCTGCCTTAATCTTGAAGACTGAGGGTTTGATGATGTTTTATGTGTTGAACTCAGCGTTACAGTTTGTTTCTTTTGCAGTGAAACCTTTTCTGATTTGCTTGAATTTTTTGGATACATAATCTCATTATCAAAACTACCCTCAATAGTGGGTTTCACTGTCTTCACATATTCTTTTTGCCTTGTAAAACAGATGGTATGAATTTTGTAAAACGTACAATTGCTTTTACAGGGCTTGATGGTTTCATGACACTCACTGTCTTGTCTGAACATTCTTTGATTTTGATTGGGTGACCTAACTCGATTTTATCCTCATTGTTTCAATATAAACATGAGGTTTATTTTGAGGATTGGTCACCTGTTTCACTATAGATTTAGGTTCCATAGTTTCAGATTCAATTGCTTCAGAGAGTGAGACAGATTCAGGCATGATAGTGTAGTTGTCATTGTATGGTGGAGAACATGAATTATACCCAATACCTGACATGTCCTTTGGATCCTTTTGGGAATCAAGCATCTCTTGCAGCTTGACTGAAGATATTTGAAACTTTTCAAGTTTCACTTCAGTCATAGGTTGTTGAGCCTTAGATTGAGCTAACTTTTCAGTAAGTAGCTCATTCTTAGCTGCAAGAGTGTACTTCTCACCATGCATTTTTCTATGTCAGAGATGAGAGATTTAATTTTGATTTCAAAGTTTTTTGTTTCTCTCTTCATCATGTCTAACTTTACCTTTTCTTCTTTGATTTTATCAGCCAGTTTGTGGTTATGCTCCCTATACCCTTGCAATTCATTAATGCATATTTCACTACAAAGGTTAGATTTTACCTCAGTGGGCATTGGAGATGGTCCATCATTGATGTTAGCCATAAGAGCATGATTTTGAAATTGAGGCTTGACTTCCTCTGCATACACACTCCAGTCACATACTCTATCTTGCTTTATCACTAGAGCCCTGGCTGAAGACTGACTTCTTCCATGAGCTTGATTTGTCAGTTGGGGTGGATTCTAATATGATTGGTGTTGATGATATTGCTGCTGTTGGTTGTTTGAGTGAAAGCTTGAGTTAGGCAATGAGGATATATTGGCCTGGAGAGTTCCTTTGATAGTTGTTTCTTTTGGCGGCATTGCACTCTCTTGAAAAGTGGCCAGTCATGCCATAGTTGAAGCATTTCACCTTGGATTTATCATATCCAAGTTTTGTATTTTCATTTATGCTCGGCTTTCTTTCTTTTCTGAAGAATTTCTTAGCTCTCATTACAATCATGGCCATTTGCCATTGTAGATCCATTTCTTTCATATCATCTGGATCCATTTCCTCCAGATCTTCTTGAGTTAGATGAGCAGAAGTGAGTCTTCCTCCCAAGTAGGCTTCAAAGCTTGCAACAAATGCATTGTAAGTTGCCTTTTGTTCTTCTGATCTTGAGTCTTCACGAGTAGTTTGAGGAACAGTTGTGACTTTGGATGTTTGAGGAGCAGCAGTGACTCGAGGAGTTTGGGATGAGGTTGAAGGATGATAGATTGGTGGAGTTACAATGAACCCAATGTTGTTCATTTGATCTCTTGATAAGATAAAATCATCTTCCTCAGTGATGAAGGCATTTTCCACAGAATGAGATTCTGATGGAAATTTGTAAGCCTCAATCACTCTTGGTCCACCAATATTTCCGCTTCTTTCATCAAGTTCTAACGCTTCAATTTTTGCTATCATGATGTCTAAAGTAGTACTCTCAAGATCAAGAGTATTTTTTTAGCATGGTTACATTCTGTTTCGAGCTTTCAGGGAGATTGTGAAGCATCTTTTGTTTAATACTTTAATCTTGTAAGTGACTCCCATGATTTCCAAGTCATTTACTAACTGTACAAATTTGTGCAGTTGTTGAGATATTGATTCTTCCTTGGTGTGGTGGAATGTTCATACTGATTAGCAAGCTTATCCTTGTTGATTTCAGCCACCTCACTGTTTCCTTCACACATGATTTTGAGAGCATCCCACACAGCTTTTGCAGTTCCATACTTCTCCAATCTTTTCAGCACATCCATCTTGAGTGCTTGAGTCAGAATTGAGTTGGCTTTAAGGTCTATCATGATTTTCTTGTAGTCTTCTTCATCTAAGGTCAGATCTTCAATGGGTATTCTAGCTGTTTTGTATATTGTAGCTTGATCTGCAGATAGAGTAACAGGGATGCGTGGCCCATTGCATAATGAGATCCAGAAATCAGGATCTACACGTGTGATGTAATTCCTAAACCTAATTTTCCACTGTTTATACCCAGATTTGTGTTTAAGCATTGGAGGTTTAGGTGTATGACCAAGTTTTGAGTAGTTGTTAGAATCCATTTTAACTATGGGTTTAACTCGTATATTATAGATTTAAATGATTTTTAGGATTGATTAGTCCAACTAGTCCAACTAGTTCAAACGAATTTCAAAACCAAATCTATGATGGTATTGAGTTTCTTGCTGTTGTGACCATTTTGGTGAGTATGTGTTGACAAGAGTCGTTTTCTTTTGTTTACTAAGTAGAGAAGATGATATACTCTACTAGCAACTCGATTACCAGATCAATCGAAATCTATTCAGTTCTTGTGCAGATCTGAAAGAGAATCGAGAGCCAAAGCTCTGATACCAATTGACTGGGGTTTAGTAAGAGTGAGATTCTTACTGTGAATCATATATAGTAATCGAGTCAGTGATTGAATGGCGGAAACAAACAATCAAAGAACATTCAATGCAAGAAAATTACTCAAAAATGCTTTTGTATTGTATATATGAAAGTTGATAAAATTACAGAGAATAGTTACAACAAAAATTCTCTATCTATCAGCCGTCACCTCATTTATGAGGTATGTATTCTATTTATAGGCAGACAAGATGCCTTTTACAAAATGACTAAACTACCCCTAACCTATTACATCAGAACTAGTCTAAGTCTTCATCCGCATCTTTGCTTGTTCATCCGCATTGACAAATGCGGATGAGTTAACTTGATTAGCATTTCTTCACTTGATCATCCGCATTAGTATGTTGGTCATCCGCGTTGGTTAATGCGGATGAACAAATACTTATGCACATTTGTTCGGTCATCCGCATTTGTCAAATGTGGTTGAGCAAAGTCTTGTCTGCATTAACTTTTAGTCTTCCGCATTAGTCAATGCGGAAGAGTAAATACTTGTCCGCATTAGCATATGTCTTCCGCATTGACAAATGCGGAAGACAACACTTGTTCCTTTTACTTAGCAGAATTTCATCCGCATTTCTTTTTGGACTTAAGGGATTCCAGCAGAGCAATAATCAAATCACCCATTGAGTTGGCATGTATGATCCTTTCAGGGTGCAACAGTATGTTAAATAATAACAAATAATAGTGTGTTAATGTTATAAAATTAAAAGAGGTTTTATTTTTATAATCTTATGGGTTTAAGAGTGTTAAATTTTATAAAATAAAATGTGAGGGAACCCATTTTAACGTGTGGAATTCCGCCGCCCCTTGGGGTTTTTGATTCCCTTTTAGTCTTGGTTTAATACAAGACTTTATACTAACTTGCACTTTTTCCCTAATATACACTCTTTCTCTCTCACACATGCAATTGGTCTCTCTTCCTTCTTCTACTAGTTGAAAAATTCGTTTTTGGCTAAACTTGAAGCTCACATTGGCTGATTTTCGGGTTTAACAAGAAGGACAAGAGACTTGGTGCTCTACTACCTAACAAGTTAGGTGTTTGCAAAGTCTTGTGGGCATACAAACTTGAGGCTTTCTCTCTTCGGGGCTGGACATTCAAGAGCATCATCATCTTCATCTCATCCGTACTTCATCATCTTGTTCTTGAATGGAAGCTTCAAGAACACCCTATGGTTGTATTTTCGTTTTTGATAGCATGTTATTTCACATATATTAATGATCCTTGTTTATGGGTTTTGTCTTTGGTGTAAATGGTTAAAAAATTTCACATTGTTAAACATACTTTAAGCCTTATATCCACTGCGTTTTATAGTTTAAATGGTTAAAATAGATTTGATTAACATGTTAGAAAACCCAACAACCATTTCATATATGAATAATTGCTTTTGCAAACTAATATAAAATTGCTAATTATTACAAAATCTCACTGTTTGAATTACGTCACATAAACATCATTGTTATATAAAACGGATGTCATCCAAAAATAAGCCAAGTAGCTGCCCCGTGCCATCCTCAGCAACAATCGCTTGCCAATTGGAAAATGCATAAAAATATAGCGTTGCTGAGTGAGTTCTAGTTTTATAAAAATATAATACTCTACATCCATTTAAAACCATTCTTTACTTCCATAAATGATCATACATCATACGTACAAGTAGATAATCTCATTATTATCTTTTGTCATCATTCATCTTTATCTCTCACTTTCCTATGGACCAATGCCATGTGTTACACCCCAACTTCATTGAGGGTACTTGGATGAAGTCTATAAACAGACCCCCTTACATTATGCCACATGGCCTGACCACAGTACTGGAGTAAGCGATAAAGGTCCCATATGTTTGGTCAGTCACAAAGACTGGACCCTTGTGTGTATCCTTAAGGGTTAGCTAAACCACACAAAGTTGAACTAACAACATTTTAGAGTTATGCACCTCCATCATTTGCTTGAAGACTTTTCATCCATTCATTAATTCATGCATGCATGCATTTCTTCATTCATTCTTTACATTCATCTTTTCATTACATAATACATTACTTTCATTAACATAATCACACCAGGCAAAGCCATAGAAATATACATAATACGGAAGATAAGGAAAACATATGTAAACATGCATAACATAAGTATGCATAACATTATCACCCATCACCATGCATCATCATATAATCATCATACATAACCCCCGGGTACATCCCAAGTCTAAAAATTTCTTTTCCCCAAAAATTAAGAAAATATTCGAAGTCTTTAGGCGCATGAGCCCTATACAGGCGCATGACCTTTCACGCACATAGGAACAATTAGGCGCATGGAAACTTTTAGGCGCATGGGCACTATTTGGGTGCATGGCCAAACACTTAGTCAATGCTAGCAACTTCTAGGTGCATGGACACTATGTAGGCACATGGGTATTATGCAGGCGCATGGGCACTATGCAGGCGCATGGGCCTAACTTAGGCGCATGGGTACCTTGGGTGTCTGGGCAATATTGGGGCACATGGGTTTTGGGTGTTTAGGTAGTTAGGCATATTGGAACACTTAGCAAATTTTGGCATAAACCTAGGTTGCTTGGGAACTATTTGGGCGCATGGGGACTTAGGTGTATGGGCAACTAACTTTAACTAACAACATTAATATAGTCCCGAAATCATTTCCAAACAAGTTCAAGCCTAATTCCTACGTGCTAAACATCATACACATGCTCATAACATCAACCAAAACCATGAATCAACCCAACATACACCCATCCACATTCACACACACACATACATATGGGTATACATTCCCAACATTGTTAAAACATTTAATACCTGCATTTCTAACCCCAAAATTTTTTAAAACATGTAAAATAGGGGATCTAGAACTCACCTTTGACAATTTTCAGGCAAGACTTCCTCGAACCCAAATGCAAATAAGTTCAAACATCTAGAAACCCTCCAAAAACACACAAACAACCCACAAAACACATATAAGCATAAACTCGAGGCCATACACAGCCAAGAACACTTAAAAACATCAAATTCTTACCTTTAATTCGACCTCTTCTTCTTCCTCTTTCAAAACCCACAACTTCAGCTCACTTTCTCTCTAAAAACGAATGAAAAGGAAATGCGGAAGAAGTAAATCAAATGCGGATGAACTAAATCAAATGCGGATGAACTATAGCAAATGCGGATGACTATAGGAAATGCGGATGAACACTTAGAAAAATTCTGACTTTTTGGGAAAAAAGAGGTAATTAGGCTTTGACATAGGAGATCCCCGGGAGTTATGAAAGTTGACCTTTGGGGTCATAGATGGTGGGTAGGGCATGTAATGATGTGTGCTTATGCATGAGGATGATGATGATGATGACGACGATGATGATGCCCTGCATGATGATGTATGAGTGATATGTTTATGTTCCTTGTGATGATGTATGATTATCTTTCCTATGGCTTTACGTATTATGATAATGAATGAACGAAGTATTATATAATGTAAAGTGAAAGATAATGAAAGAAGAACATGATGATGAATGCATGCATTAATGAATGAATGAATGTAAGAAGTCCTGCAAGCACTGTATGTCGGGACACACCATTAAAAGATGTTAGCCCAATAGTGTGCGGGTTCGCTACCCCGGGAGGATGCACATCGGGGTCTTTCTTTGTGATTGACCATATGGATGAACCATTGTCGCATGTCTTAACTACTGTGACAACCTGGTGCTGGGCACCACTTTAAAGTCTTAGGTCCAGTATCACGAGCATGAAGGGCATTGCATATGACACGGTATACCTAAACATTACCTTAGGTACTGTGACCACTTGGTCGTAGGCACCACCGATGAAGGTATTTTATAGGCTTAGGCACAGTATCACGAGCATGAAGGGTAAGGTTCATGGTGATGATGAAAGTAATGAATGAAATGATTAATGAAACTATGAACGAAAGAATGACGAAGATAATAATGATATATCTGTATGTACGTTTGATGTATGATCACATACACTTGAAATGAAGGGCTTGAATGAAAGAAAAGTATGTATTGCTATAAAACTAGAACTCACTCAGCAACGCTGACTTTTACGCATTTTCCAGTTGGCAGGTAAGGTTGCTGAGGATGGCACGAGGCAGCTACTCAACTCTTTTGGATGGCATCCATTTATTTAAAGCTTTTGTGATGTAATACAACAATGAAATTTTGTAACCGACAAAGGATGCATTATTTTGCAAAAGTTTTTACGATGAAATGAAATGCCATTTGTTTTATGTTTCCGCTGCAATGTTTTGATGATTAAATGCAAAGTATATGTTTTATGTGCGATGAATTACCAGCTGTAAGCGTCCCGGGAACAGGGCGTTACAAGTTGGTAACAGAGCCAAAGTTTAAGTGAAATGGGTAAATTTTCAAAATAAATCTTAACTTAAACTGAGAATGGGACGAAAGGGAATGGGATGCCAATCTGAGTAGCTGCGTGCCATCAGGTATTTTCGTAAAGATAACTGGTTTTATGTGCGCATGGTATGTGGTTATGTGTTGTATGTAGATTTAAATGCTGATGTAGTGAGGACTGGTAATGCTTGGGGTGTGAAGATTAAGGTAAGTGGCTAATCACAACTGGCCACTGTAATTAGGGACTTACTATACTTGCCATATACCGATCCGTTTCCTTGAATGACCGTATTAGTGTTTAAATCTCTTAGTGTGAGTTAGAGGATGAAAGGGATCGAGATCTAGTTTCAACAATTAGATTAAGATTTGCAGCGGAATAGCACACGAATTAGACAAAATTTTAGCAAGAATAATGTGAATATTCAATCAAACAGTAACGGTTATAGAGAGAGAGAAAGTTTTCTGCAAAAAGAATGTTTTCATTCATGCACATGCTTCCCATACAAGGAAAGTAGGTCAACATTCCTTTTATAAAGGAATGTAACGTCAGCTGATGTCACTTGATAGTGACAGCTAACTAATTTATACGAACATAAGTTATAACATCTGAAGTGTAAGAACTTCAGATGTTTTACATAATATAAAACTACTGATTACAAACTACTAAAATGTAAACCATCACAACTACTGAAGAGAACTACTTCAACTGTTTTGATAACTTCTGAGAACTTTATCTTCAGACTGTCTTTAGACTTTATCTTCAAACTTTGTCTTCAGACTTTGTCTTCAGACTTTGTCTTCAGACTTTGTCTTCAGACTTTGTCTTCAGTTGTTGTCTTCAGACTTTATCTTTAGACTTTGTCTTCAGCTGTTGTCTTCAGACTTTTTCTTCAGACTTTTTCTTCAGACTTTATCTTCAGACTTTGTCTTCGGACTTTATCTTCAGACTTTGTCTTCAGCTGTTGTGTTCAGACTTTGTCTTCAGCTGTTGTAGACCACTTCAGTTGTTTTGATGTCTGTGGGACTTAAAGGTTTCTCTGATCTGGCTCATTGGTTCTTTTAGTCCAACAAACTCCCCTTGAACCAATGTAGCCAAAACCTTTAAGATTATTGAAGTCCTGCTTATTGGCAGAAAAATTATCTGGATCAGCTCAGAAATCTTCAAATTAAGCTCAGGCCAGGGAAGAGGTTTGAGAAGGTTTGATTGGCAAAGGATGAATGGGAACTCTGTCTTGGGGAATTGGACACAGAGCTGTTACCCCATCCATGAAACCTACTTCCTAATGATAAGTCTGTAAGACTCTCTGACATAAGCCTCAAGGAAAACAACTTGTTCTTCCATTGTGAGTTCTTCAGCTTCACTTTCAAAGAAGAACTCAGGCCCATAGTACTCTGATAAGTACTTAATATGCTTTCCATTCTTCAGCTCCACAGTAGTTATTTCTCTGTATGTAAACTCATCAGGATGAATGCCTTCAAGCAACAACTAGAGCTCATTTCTTCTTATTTCTTCAAGCTTCTTGTAGATCAACCCCTTCTTTACCATTTTGTTTTCTAGTAAAGTTGTGGAGTCATCTTAGACTTGTAAGCTCTCTTGAAGTCATCAAGGATTTCCCAGGGTGACACTACAATGGCCAGCATTATCACAGCATCTACAATCTTCTTTACTTGGCCATTGTATGTGATTGGAATCTTCTTTTTATGAATTTTGTCACTTACTCTGGGGCCAGGCCAAATTCTCACTCTCTTTCTGATATTGAAATGTAAATCTGAGAGCATACAACCTCTGAGCATGTTTCTTCATAGCTTGTATGGATGAAGACTTAGGAAACTCTTTATCAATCATCCTTAACAGCTGCTCATCATGTTGTTTGTGTTGTTCTTCTTCTTCAAGTTGAATTTTACCATTTGCCTTTGGAGGTCAGGTGTGATTGTTGTTGGTTGACTCCTGGGCTTAGTCATCTTTATTTTAAGAACAGCAGAGATTGGCAGACTATCATCCTCCTCATTATCTTCTTCTTCTTCCATTCTCAACACCCTTCTTTCCTCTTGGATGCATTATTGGTAGTGGGTTGAGTAGGTTTCTTGGGTAAAGGAGTTGGTTTTGAGGGTTGTGAAGTTGGTTGTTTTGGTGTAGGAGATTGTCCAGGCTGCTCTAGCGTCTTGGTTGTGAGTGAAGCATTGGATAACTTTGCCATATCAGACCTTTTCCTAGCACCAACTTCATCAAGAGCTTCTATGATCAATCCTTTGTTGAATACTTCAGAAGAACAGATTCTGGTGGTTATCTCCAAAATACTGTCTCTGGACCATGACTTCACTTCAATGATTAATCTTTCAAGATGTTTTGATATGAATCTTGTCATAGCTTCCAGCCGTTCCCTTTCTTTCTCACTCCAACTTGCCCATCTATGTTCAATCTCTTGAATCTCTAGCCTTCTGATTTCAGAGTCAAGTTTGGCTGTGTCAAAACCTTGTCCGAAGAGTTGATCAATAATCTTATCCATAGATCTGCTATGTTGCTCTTTAGCTTCTTTGATCAGTTCTTCTAACTTTTTCTCACCTTCAGTCTTTTCAGAGCTTTTCTTTCTCTTGTAGGTGATCATTTCCTTTTCTTTCTTCTCTTTTTCTTCTTCCTCTTCAACTCTCTTTCTTTTGTCTACTTTCACTAACTTAGACTCCCCTTTTTGGTTGCATTGGGTTCAGGGGTGTGAATGTCAGAAAGTCTCTTAGAAACAACAACATCAACTAAGGATTGAAGATTTGAGAAAAGCCTCTCATCAATGGCTTGATGCATAATGTTTGTGATTATGGAAGTGATGAGAGGTAAGGATGATTGAAAGGCAGCAACCATTTGCTCAGAGGGGTTCTGTCCCTGAGAAATGGTGCCTGAATCAGAGGCTGGTGGCAAAGTTGTTGGGAGTGGCTCAGTGTTTGGGAGAGTTTCAGGAGAAACTGCCATCTGTGGGTGAATATGGGCAAAAGGACTTGATTCTTGTGACATTTTGGCAAGCAGTTCTTGTAGCCTGCATACCTCAGTCTCAAGAATGGTGTTGTGGGCTAGAACATCAAAGAAAAAGCCCAGGTCATCATCAGTTTTTGCTGAATCATGTGACCTCCTGATGAAATCAGGATGAAGATGTGCTGAGTGTAGATTAGTATTCACATGTACCCTTATTTCTTGGAACTGGGGACCTCCTGCCTGAGGATTATGTCCTTCATTGGCAGTTGCCTCTGGTGAGGACTTAGAAGTGATACCATCTTCATCCTGGTCATGTGCTGAAACAGGAGAAGAGGTAGCCTCACCAGATGTTCGAATCTCCTCCTCTACACAGGGAAATTGAAATCTGTAATCCCTGTGTTGTGGGTTATCAACCACATTATTATCCTCTCCCTTAACTGTTAAGGTTTTCCCAGTGGTAATAGGTTTCTGGGAAGGGCTAGAGGAATGTATTTGAGTCAGCACTTGTGCAATAACCACAGTTGGGCTTGTAGGGATGGCTTCAGTGGGAGATAAGTGTGAAGAGGATTGCACCTGGGGTGAATGGTGCTCTTCAATGGCAATATTCTCAAGTGAGAGAGATTCCAGTAATGTGGTGTCCCTATTTTTGGTTACATCAGGATCCTGTTGAGAGGATACCTAAGCGGTTTCAGCTGGTAGAGTCTTTGAAACTACAGGGGGATTACTACTCATAGTTTCATCCTGCCTTTGTGTTGCAGGGGCATCATCAGCGGACTCAACTCCCTGAGTAGCCTTTTTGATTTGTTTGGAACATGGTTTGGAGGGGACTTTGGATCTGGAGGATGAGGCTGTGGGTTCCTTCTGCTTGGGTTTTAGCAGTTTGGCAGCCTCTTTGAGGTGTGGGTCAGAGTTGTGCCTGGAGTATACCTCTGCCAAAACTACCACAACAGGGACTCCAAGGCCAACAAGGTCATCAGATTTTAACTGATTCATGATTATGGCCATAAGAAACCTTTGATATAATAGCCATCTGTTATCCACAGGTTTCATTGCCAGATCTTTTAATTCTAAAACTATAATTTCAGAAAAATTTAAGCTTTAGCGTTCAAGGATAGAATACAATACCTGCTGCCACCTGGATGACATTTGATCCCATGAAGAGGATTTAGGGGCAAGGCGAACATTGATCATGTGGAAGATTAGGCGTTCAGCATCATGGAAGTGCTTCTTCAGAATGGTTGTAGCACTTAGGTCGCCCGCATATCCATGGTTGATGAATGATAGATCAATGGTGCCCTTCGGGTATTTGGTGACAAAGGTGGCATCATTCAGATCTAGCGTTTGGCGAATGATAGCAGGAGTGACTACCACCTTCTTCTGGTTTACAAATGACTGGAGAGTGATCGCGACATCATTCTCACTAGTATGGATAGAGACATTTGTCTAGAATTGGCGAAGGGTATCGGGATAGATGGTTGGATTCAGAAGAAAAGCAGTTTGATACGGGGAATCAACCATCAGATCAATGGCAGCATCAAACTTAGTCCAAAAAGCGGATTTTGTGAAGTAGGCAACACAGTTGTGTGGTGGTTTGATTTTGCATGGTCGCCATTAATGTAAGATGAATGTTCGGAAAAGGATTTATGAAAAGTTTGAAGTTAGGGTTAGGTATTTATAGGTTATTAAACGACTGAAAGAAAACAACTGAAAGTTTTGGTGTTAGTCATCGGTTGTTAGAAAACGACTGAAGACATGGTTTTAACTTTCAGATGTTGTAAACAACTGAAGACTAGGTGTTTGTCATCAGTAGTTAGAAACTACTAAAGACTTGGTTTTGGTTTCTGTTGTTTTGAAATGAACCAACAATTGTTTGAAACAATTGAAGAATAAAATTACTCATCAGTTCTTGTCGTCAGTTCACATATCTCAGTTGTTTCATTTGACCTTAACACTTACTTAGCAGATTATCTGACTTTCATTGGTCATCAGTACTTATCTGTTAGAACAGACATCAATGCAACTTTGCAACAAATAAAGTACTTCAGTACTTTTAAGAAATTTAGTCTTCAGTAGTTAGGAAAACTGCTGAAGATAAAATAACTTATCAGTACTTATTTTTGACAGTTGTATACTAATGCTCATTAGTACTTGTGAGCTGAGATCATCAGTAGTTGTCAAATCATTCAAGCTGCAGCATACCAAGCCTTAGCACTAGATCTTGGAAAGTTGCACTGTCCAAAGGCTTAGTAAATATATCTGCAAGCTCATCAGCACTAGGAACAAACTTTGGATCAATCAGACCTTTTTCATAACAATCCATGTTAAAATGATGTCTGATCTTAATATGTTTGGTCCTAGAATGCTGGACAGGATTCATAATAATACAAAGAGCTAAAGCACTGTCTATTAGTAAAGGATTCTTAGTCTCTGTAATGTCATAATCCAGTAATTGATTTTGAAGCCAGAGTACCTGAGATGTACAACTTGCAGCAGCAATGTACTCTGCTTCAGCAGTGGATGTAGCAACATAAGTTTTTTTCTTACTCTACCAAGAAACTAAACAATTGCCTAGAAATTGGCATCCATTAGAGGTTGATTTTCTGGTTAATTTACACCCTGCATAGTCACTATCAGAGAAAGCAACTAATTTGCAAGAGTGCCCAGTGGAATACCAAAGTCCTACAGATTGAGTTCCTTGCAAATATCAAAAGATCTGTTTGACTGCAATCATATGGGATACTTTAGGTGCAGCCTGAAATCTAGGACAGACACAAGTTGCAAACATAATGTCTGTTCTAGAAGCCGTAAGGTACATCAAGGAACCAATCATACATCTGTAAAGAGTTTCATCAACTGCTTTACCATTTTGATCGGGATCCAGTTGTGTGGTGCTGCACATGGGAGTAGAACAGAGCTTATAGTTTGTAAATCAAACTTTTTCAATAAATCCTTTATATATATTGACTGATGAATGAAAGTTCCATCAGCCATTTGTTTGATTTGCAACCCCAGAAAGAACTGTAATTCTCCCATGGCACTCATTTCAAACTTTTGTTGCATCAACTCAGTAAAGGCATCACACAAGTGTGGATTAGAGGATGCAAAAATAATATCATCTACATAAATTTGAACAAGGAGCTTATGCATGCCTACTTTCTTAATGAACAAAGTTTTATCTATGGAGCCTCTAGTGAAATTATTTTGAAGAAGAAAGTTAGACAGTGTTTCATACCAGGCTTTGTGAGCTTGTTTTAGCCCATAAAGAGCATTATCAAGCTTATACACCCAATCTGGATGTTTATGATCATCAAAACCTGGTGGTTGACACACATAAACTTCTTATTTTATTTTACCATATAACAATGCACTTTTGACATCCATTTGAAAAACTTTAAGATTATGGAAAGTTGCATAAGGTAAGAACAATCTGATTGCCTCCAGTCTACCTACAGGGGCAAAGGTTTCATCATAATCAATACCTTCTTCTTGTGAAAACCCCTGTATAACTAGTCTGGCCTTGTTCTTGACAGTTTGGCCTTCTTCATCAGTTTTATTCTTAAACACCCATTTAGTGCCTATTGCACACTTACGTTGGGGTAGAGGAACGAGTTCCGACACTTGCTGCTTTTAAAACTGAAGAAGCTCAAGTTGCATAGCTTCAACCCATCCATTGTCTCTTAATGCAATATGATAGTTCTTTGGCTCTTGCTGACTGATGAAGAGAGCATAAAAGGAAAAGTTTGACAATTGACTTCTAGTTGAAACACCAGCATTGATGTCACCAATGATCTGAGACATGGGGTGATTCTTCAGGTCTTGATACTTAATAAGATCTGTGCAAGTGTTTGTAGGTGATTCAGCAGCAACAGATGGTGATCCAGACTATTGAAACCAAGAATGAGATGGCAATCACAGAATCTGCAACAGCTGGAGACTGATAAGGAACATATTGCAGTATGTCCAAATCAAATAACAATATAGGGTTTTGTGGGATTATCTCCTTTGGAGATTCATTAAACTTTACATGCAAGGTTTCTTCAACTATCTTTGTTTTGCAATTAAAACTTTGTATGCCTTGCAAGTAGATGAAAACCCAACAAAGTACCCTGCATCCACCTTTGATTCAAACTTCTGAAGTGGATCCTTTGTGTTAAGAATATAACAAGGACACCCAAATGCTCTAAAGAAGGAAATCAGAGGAGCCAAATGATGTAACACTTCATAAGGAGTCTTCATCAACCTCTGATTTACTAACACTCTATTTTGCACATAGCAAGTTGTGTTGACAGCTTCAGCCCAAAAGGTTAGTGGCAAACTAGAATCAACAAACATTGACCTTGCGGCTTCAATAAGGGTCCTGTTCTTTCTCTCTACCACTCTATTTTGTTCAGCAGTTCTTGGAATGCTATACTGCCTCTTGATTCCCTTAGAGAAATAGAATTCATCAAGTGTGTGATTTCTAAATTCTGTGCCATTATCACTCCTCACACACTTGACAGAAAGAGAGTACTGCTTTTCCACATGCAACATAAAGTATATGATGATTTGACCAGCCTCATCTTTTGAATGTTAGAAGAAGGTCCATACAAATCTAGAATAATCATCCACAATTACCAGACAGTATTTTTTCTTTGCCATACTCATCACTCTTACTTGACCAAAAAGATCCATATGTAGTAATTGCAAGCAGGCAGTTGACTTTGGTTCTTCTATTGGAGGGAATGATACTTTATGTTGTTTTCCTTTTAAAAAAGCAAAGCAGTTGTCATCACATTTGAACTCCTTTAATGGCAGACCTCTCACTAAACCATGATGGATCAGCTGGTTCATGTTTTTAAGATTCACATGACCAAGCCGTCTGTGCCATAGTTCAGATTCCTGAGGAGAGGCCTTGGAGAAACAGACATGGATGGCCTTTTAGATCAATTTTCTTTGAGAAGTCTAAGGCATATACTCTTCCAATCCTGTTGGCCTTCAGTAGTGTATATTCATCCAATATCTTGTCAATCATTCTCAAAACATTGGAAGACGGAATCCGACAGTTCAGGTTGGTGAGAAGTGCAACATGCCCTTTATCACACATTTGACTGACACTCAACAAGTTGTACTTGAGATTCTCCACATGGTTAACATCATCAAATCTTATCTCACCATTGACACAAACCCTTTGCCGATGATGTAACCTTAGCATCATTACCAAAAGATACAAATCCCTTCTTTCCTTGAGAGTAGTGATGAAGAAGAGAACTGCTCCCTGTCATATGCATAGATCCTCCACTATCCACATACCAGATGCTTCTATGGCATGCTGAAGAACCCTGCATTTGTCACAACAAACTAGTTATCTTTTGAGACCTAAACCATTTTGGTTTTGGGTCTCTTCTCATCAACAGATTTTATACTAACTGATTTGTCATGATTAACAGCCTTTGAAGGTGGAGATGGTGCTGAAAAGGATTCCTTTGATTTTGGCTTATTTTTCCTTTTTAGTGGTTTAATCACAGGTACATCTATTTGATTCACTCTCCCCAACAGATGTTGAACCATCATAACAAGTTGTGTCTCATTGGTTGCTAAAGCCTTTAGTTCAGCAGACACATCAGTACTTGTTTTGATTGGTTCATGTGACTCACCATGTCCTCCTTTTTGAAACACACAGACTTAGGCTGGTGTTTTTATACTCCTTGAGGAATATTTTCAGCTATTTTATGATAAACCCCTTCCTTCGTTTTTGATTTTTGTGAAAACTTTGGGTTATCAATTTGAGATGTTTGTGGCCCAAATTTGGTTTCAAAATCATCTTTCATTTTATTAATTTTCTTTTTAATGATTTTATCTTTGTTAAATTTGGAACCCTTTCTATACCAACATCACCAATGAGATAATTGAATAGACCACATATTTCACATGGCTTTTTCTTCATCTTCTGTTGTTCAACTGCTGAAGAAGATGAAACTACTGAAGGTGTGTTCTTCAGTACTTTCTTCCTCTCAGTACTTATGTGAAGTACTGAAGGATTGGTAACAACTGAAGACTTGTTCTTCAGAAGTTTTCTATCTATACATTTGGATTTCCTGGTAAACTCTTCAGCAGTTGTCAAACCATGTTTGTTTTCATTTGGATTGAAATGTTCTTCAGGTGTTGTTACTTGCTCTTCAGTACTTTGAATAATTTGTGAGACAACACCTGAAATGCTCAGCTTTTCTTTGATTATGTGTTTATCAGTAGTAAGATCGTCAGCAGATTGATTAGCTGAGGTAGTATTACTGACTTCATCCTCTGATTTTACATTATCACTTAAGGATGAGACAGATGATGATGTGGTTTGGGAATTGATTTCACCTTCAGTTTTTACTTCTGTCTTGGGAGTAAAATCTATAGGAGGTATAGTGTGATTATACCCAATCCCAAACTTCACATTTGAAGCTGTTTGCTTACTGAGAAGCATTTCAAACCCCTTGCAAGATGTTACCCAGCATTCACACTCTACCTGAGTAGCTGCAAGTGTTTCTTTGAGATTCTTATGATTTTCTAAAATGACCTCTACCTTTGTCTTTTCATCATTGATTTGGCATTTTAATTTGTAAATCTCATCATCTTTTTCCTTTAAAATAGACTCAAACTCAGCTTTTCTTTTGGAAATCACTTTCTCTAGGTCAAGATTTTGATTAATTAAAGCTACATGTGCTTCTCTAATTGAGGCAAAAGAAGCTATGCATGACTCAGAACACAACTTGGCCTTAGCCTCACAAGATACTTGTGGTACCTGTGATCATGAAGCATTTGACCATGAACCATCAGTAGACTCCAGGGCCATAAGAGCAAGATTTCCAAAAGGATTTTCACTACCATGCTGACCAGCACCAGAAAACACTTGTTTAGAATAACTAGAAAGATCATCTGGTAAGCTACTCCAGTCAACAACTCCAGGAGTGAAAAAGCTTTGATGTGATTAAGATTGAGATTGTTGACTTGATTGAGATGGTTGAGGCTCAGGTAGGGCATGTGGTTGTTGAGCTATGGGTACCGGAACCTGATTGGACTGAGGCATGTAAAAACAGGGATAAGGATATGGCATTTGACCTTGAGGAATAAAATATGCAGGAGATGATTGAATTTGTGAATGATGACCAGAACTGGTAGAATGTTGCACTTTGTTTTGTGAACTATTGCCTGGAAAGGTCACAAAGGGCGCCGAAGAGTTAGATCCAGATGATCTACACTCTCTTGCAAAATGTCCAAGTCTGTGGCACTTGTGACACCTCAACTTGCTCTTGTCAAAACCAACTTTGGTTTTTTCAGAGAGACCAGGAAATTTTCTACCTGTCCTTTTGTAAAATTTTTGAGATCTGATATTGACTAATGTCATTTGGCTCAAAATATCCATCTCTTCCAAATCATCAGCAATTCCTTTCAAATCATCCACCAAAAAGCACAAATTATCACTATTACATCCTGAATTACTATCGACACCAACAAAAGCAGGATCTCCACTGTTTGAAGAGAAATCTATATGCTCATCATAAGAACTTTCTGATACAACATATTCTGACTCATCACCAACCAGAGCAGTATTCCCTGGTACAAAATCAAGAGTGAGCTTCCCAGATGAAGCCAGTTTCCTTTTCTGTTCTATCTCTCTTTCAAATGTTAATAGTTTCCTATGAAGCTGGGTGAGAGATAGATTGTCCAGATTTGCACTGGAGTGTAGGACAATATTATATGTGTCCTATTTCTCAGGAAGGGATCTGAGGAATCTGTTGTTCATCTGACTGTTTTTATATTCATGTTTAACCATTTTTAGCTCAGATATCAAACAGGAGAATCGCTCAAACTGTTGAGTCAGTGACTCACCCTTTCTATGAGAAAATGTCTCATATTGCTAGGCAAGGATCTCTCTATTGTTTGCCAAGACCTCATCAGTTCCTCCAAATTGTTCTTTCAGAGCAACCCAGAGGTCATGAGCAGTTTCATGATGCATAATTCCAGAATAGATTTCATTAGGCAGTGCCATGGCCATAATTCCATGGGCTTTAGCATCAATTTCAAACATTTTCAGATCTTCATCTGAGTATTGTTCTTTCTTCCTCGGGACCATCTCATTGGTTTCTGGATTACTCACCATAGGATTATATGGTCCATGAACCATAGATTTCCAACAACATATTGAACTGTTGATAGACAGGTGATGGAGCATTCGGCGTTACCATATGTTATACTCACTCCTAATAAGCATCAGAGGCTTTGTTGAGGAGCTAGTATTGTGAGGATCATTGATTGATGTAGCCATTTTCACCAATTCAAACAGGTTCAATGAGATTTTAACAGATCAAGCTCAAAAACTCAACAACACAGTTTAAAACAAGACGAGTCTCAAATTAATTCACCGGAAGCAACAGAAAAACAAAATCTATAACCAATTCTTGCAAATTTGTTAATTCGATCAAACTTAGATATCAAAAGAGCAGTTCAATGATCAATTGTTAAATCGATCAATGATTAACCAGCTCTAATACCATTTGAAAGGGATCGAGATCTAGGTTGAACAATTAGATTAAGATTTGCAGCGGAATAGCACACGAATTAGATGAAATTTTAGCAAGAATAATGTGAATATTCAATCAAATAGTAACGGTTATAGAGAGAGAAATATTCTGCAAAAAGAATATTCTCATTCATGCACATGCTTCCCATACAAGGAAATTAGGTCAACATTCCTTTTATAAAGGAATGTGACATCAGCTGACGTCACTTGATAGTGACAGCTAACTGATTTATACAACAACTGAAAGTAAACTAAACTACTGAAGTGATAACATCTGAAGTGTAAGAACTTCAAATGTTTTACATAATATAAAACTACTGACTACAAACTACTGAAATGTAATCCATCACAACTACTAAAGAGAACTACTTCAGCTGTTTTGACAACTTCTGAGAACTTTGTCTTCAGACTTTATCTTCAAACTTTGTCTTCAGACTTTGTCTTCAGACTTTGTCTTCAGCTGTTGTCTTGAGACTTTGTCTTCGGACTTTATCTTCAGACTTTGTCTTCAGCTGTTGTCTTCAGACTTTATCTTCAGACTTTGTCTTCAGCTATTGTCTTCAGAGTTTGTCTTCAGACTTTGTCTTCAGCTGTTGTAGACCACTTTAGTTGTTTTGATGTCTGTGGGACTTAAAGGTTTTTCTGATCTGAGTTATTGGTTCTTTTGGTCCAACAGAGGATGGCCGGTGGTAGATCATCTAGAGCGTCACGTGGTGGCGGACGTGGTGCTAAACCACGGGTTACGAGAGGAAGGCCTAGGGCCGAAAAGGTGGTTCATGAAGAACCATAAACCCCTTATCCAGAGTGCGGAGATGAGAGTGCTAATCTAAGAGCCTCAGTGAAGGAGGCGGTTGTGGAGGAAGTGCATCAAGTCATGCAGATGATCCTACCGTCTGTGGTGACCGAAGTGATAAAGGCAGTTAGAGAAGGGGAGAGAAGGGAAAGGAGTGGACCTACGGGCGAAAGAAGACAGCCCGAGACTGAGACGGTTCTCTCTGATGAAGAAGAAGAGCTTGCGCCTAAGGTGGCACGAGGCTGTAATTACGGGTGTTTATGAGATGCAAGCCCCCTACTTTTGATGGTAACGACACTGCTGCTGGTGCTCACCAGTGGGTGAGGGAAATGGAGGCTATACTTGATATCAGCAAGTGCCAAGAAAACCAGAAAGTTAAGTTCGCTACCCACTCTTTTATGGACTCGGCTCTATGTTGGTGGGACAATATAGTCCAAGTCGAGGGTAGTCGGGTGATCAGGAGAATGAGATGGTCGAAGTTGAAGAAGTTGGTGATGGAGGAGTTTTGTCCTCACCGGGAAATGGACAAGGTCGAGAGGGAGTTTGTGCAACCGGAGGCGGGAACGATGACACACCAACAATACACCACCAAATTTAACGAAATGGCACGACTGGTGCCGGATTAGGTGACATCTCTATCTCGGAAGATCAAGAGGTATATTCAGGGTTTGCCAGCGGACATTCGCACGCACATGATTGCCGCCCGACCAAGCATGTTTAGGTTGGCGGTGGATTTGCCAGGAAGGTTATATGATGAAAATGGTGTGGTGGTGGTGGCTGAAGGTAGTCGGAAGGGTGGAGGTGATAGAAACTAGAATGGGAAGAGGTTTGGTCGGGGTGATCTCTCGACGGGTACAAAGAAGCCACGAGTGGACGACCCGTGTGGTCTCGTCGGGTGCGAGTACGAAGAAGTGTGGTAGGTGTGGGAGAGACCATAGTGGGGAATGTAGGTTTGGGTCAAACTTGTGCTTTAAATGAGGGAAGGCGGGGCATATGGTGAGGCATTGTTGTATGGCCCGGTGCTTTAACTATGGTGAAGAGGGTCATATGAGTAGGGATCGTAAGAAGCCAAGGGCCGAGGATTTCGGGGCGAAGAATACTGGACGTGAAGGACCAAGGGCGAGCGCCAGGGCATTCATGATGACACAGGAGGAGGCTAGGACAGACCCTGATGTTGTGTCCGGTATGTTTCTGGTGAACCAAACTTTAGCTTCAGTGTTATTTGATTTGGGTGCTAGTAAAAGTTTTATTTCTGCTGCCTTCTGTGCTAAGCTTGTTGGGATTCAACATGTTTATCAAAGTTCATATTATCTTCTTTTGTATGAAAAATGCAGCGGAATTTAGTTTTAAAACATGTTAATATGTTGATTATTAAACCCATTTAATAAGCAAACCCCAAAGTCATGGATCAATATACGAAATACATACAATGGAATGAACATAGGATGTAAAGAACACAACCTTTGGAGCTGTTCAAAGTCGAGTTTCAAGAGGTGAAAGAAGATGAAATCGTGGCTGAAACTTCAAGATAGAAGTCCTCAAGAGGTGATACCCCAAGCTTGTACAAACACCTTTGATTGCTAGGATTCTTGACACAAATTTTCAGCAACAAAACCTCTTTTGTGTGCTGAAAATTCTGCTCCTTCTTATCTTCAAAACCATGAGAGAGAGAGAGAGTTTTGGGAGAGTAGAAGGCCTTTGCATGTAGGAGAGATTCTCTTGGAAGGATTGTGTCTTAAAACATTTAATCTAGTGTGTTATCAAGACAAAGATGGGACCCCCAAGGCTAGTGGGCGGCCGAAAAATCCATTTGAAAATGGATTCCCACACTTTGTTTTGTTACACAATTAAATACACACTAAACCCTTATGTTTATAAATTTAAAACATATTTAAACTTTATAAACTTAGTACTTTTATTTGTTATTATTTAGTAAGACTAAATAATGAAAAACAAAAGGTACCATATGAACAATTATCCATATAATGACGTTCATCTACAAAGGCAATGATTTAGAAAACCCATTTTCTAAATTGGTGTCATAATTTATTAGTGTTTGTTTAGCTTGTTATTGGGTATGACCCGACTTGGATCATATCACACTAGCCACATCAACTTAATATGCATCTTGGCAGATCAGGTCATTTCAATCTCCCACTTGCACAAGATTCATAGAAGGTTGATGCAAGTAGCAAATAACGCCTAGCAACGGTTTGCTGCCCCTAATGTATATGATTAAGTGCCATTCAATAACATCGTCCTCTGCAAGTGCCTTACTTGAAATGTTTTAGGTGAATCAATCATCTATCCTTTTGTTTCAGATGTCATGTTAAATCCAGGAGACACAGAATTGTCATTCTCCGATGATTTAACTTTAACAGGCCTTAAGCATCTAACTCTCAACGAATAAGAGGAACAAATTCCTTCTTGATTACATACGTCTCTCATAATCACCTCATATCATACCTGAACTCAGCCTTATGTACTGCCAATTTTTCAGAACAGCAAAGAACTAAATCAAAGTACAATACTTGATGAATGTCAAGACCCAATATGTATCTCAGGTCAGAGGATACAATGATATTCGCCTTTACTCAATATCTCTTATGACTAATCACAAGGATTCTATGTAGAAATAATTGAGAGCGGGTCGGTCCAATACCTATATCCCATAGATATCAATGAACCTTGGTAGCAGCCTCTTGCTTTATATTCACACCTTATGAATATCATCCAATCCAAGTTCATTACAGTCTTACATTCATAGTTGTTCCCACAAGTATGATCGACTGCGGATGTTTTGAATAACTTATTTATTCATGGATTTAAACATGCTAAAACAGTAGAACAAATGAAATTATAACCATATAATTAAGACAAATAACATAAGTTCCAACATACAAATATAAAATACAAAGTCAAACCCAATCACTAGAATATTGAAGTCCCATGGCAAAAATATGACCTTCATGCTTTGCCTTTTCAAGGAGCTTTGTGAGTGGATCCGCAATGTTTTTATCAATGTGGACTTTGCGAATACATATCTTTCCCTTTTCAACTTCATCTCTTATGTAGTTGAATCTCTGTTCAATGTGCCGAGTCTTTTGATGAGCACGAGGTTCCTTGATTTGAGAAATCGCACCCTCGTTGTCACAAAAGATCTCTAGGGTATCCTGAATGGAAGGGACTACCCCTAGTTCGGATATGAATTTCTTCAGCCATGCAGCTTCCTATGCTGCCATTGAAGCGGCGATGTATTCTGACTCTGTAGTGGACAACGCTACGACTTCTTGCTTTGAGCTTTTCCAAGAAACAGCTCCCCCATTCAGAATAAAAATGTACCCCGATTGAGATCGTGAATCATCTTGATCGGTTTGGAAACTCGCATCTGTGTAACCCTTTACAACGAGTTCCTCTTCACCAGACCCGTAGATCAAAAACATATCCTTAGTCCTCCTTAGGTACTTCAGAATGTTCTTGACAGCCATCCAATGACCATCACCAGGATTTTGTTGGTATCTACTTGTCATGCTTAAAGCGCATGACACGTCCGGTCTAGTGCATATCATTGCATACATGATGGATCCTATAGCAGATGCATATGGGATCGTCTTCATTCTATTTTGCTCCTCCTTTGAGCAAGGACATTGAGTCGTACTCAATATTGTCCCTCTTTGAATAGGTACAGTACCTTTCTTAGAGTTTTCCATCTTGAACCTTTTCAAGATTTTGTCAATGTATGGACTTTGATTCAAACCAATTAGCCGCCTTGATCTATCCATATAGATCTTTATTCCCAGAATATAAGCGGCTTCACGAAGATCCTTGATGGAAAAACAACTTCCAAGCCAGGTTTTTACACCTTCCATGGTTGGAATGTCACTTCCAAATAGTAGTATGTCATCAACATACAATACTAGGAAGGTTATTGTGCTCCCACTAACCTTCTTATACACGCAAGCCTCATCAGCGTTTTTGATGAAGCCAAATTTCTTTACCTCCTCATTAAAACGGTGATTCCAGCTTCTCGATGCTTGTTTCAATCCATAGATTGATTTCTTTAACTTGCATACTTTGTTAGGATATTTTGGATCGATAAAACCTTCAGGCTGAACTATATAGACATCTTCCTCAAGATATCCATTTAGGAAAGTGGTTTTGACATCCATTTGCCAAATCTCATAATCATAATGAGCAGCTATGGCAAACAGTATCCTTATAGACTTTAGCATTGCAACAGGTGAGAATGTTTCATCATAATCAACCCTTGAGTTTGAGTGAAACCCTTTGCTACAAGTCTAGCTTTGTAAGTATCCAAGTTTCCATGCATATCGGTTTTCTTCTTGAAAACCCACTTACTTCCAACTACTTTGGAATTAAGAGGTGGTACGACAAGTTCCCAAACTTGATTGTCATACATGGATTGCATCTCAACGTTCATGGCCTCTAGCCATTTGTCACAATCCAAATTGGACACTGCATCATGATATGTGGTTGGTTCATCTGAATCTACCACATAGCATCCATCCATGAAAAATCCATATCTTTCAGGTGGATTACTAGTTCTACCACTTCTGCGAACGTTTTGTGTGTATTGATCAAACGCTTGATCATCCTCAACATTTTCATGTTGAGTGCTAGTTTCAACCAAACGTGCATCGGGCTGTGTTACTTGATCCTCCTCAAGATCCACTATTCTACTACTAGTTCCTTCCATAAGGAACTTTGTTTCTAATAACTCACCCTTTCTGGCAACAAACACCTTTTGTTCCAGTGGATCATAGAAATAATATCCCATAGAATCTCTAGGACATCAATAAAGATACACTTGGTGGATCGGACTTCCAATTTGTTTGGGGTGGGAGTCTTAACATAAGCCTCACAACCCCAGACCCTTAAGTATGATAGGGATGGAACTCTTCCATGCCATATCTCAAAAGGTGTCTTTTCCACCTTTTTGGTTGGGGCCATATTCAGAATACGGGCTGCGGAGAGTAAAGCGAAACCCCAAAATGATAGAGGCAATGTGCTTCTAGCCATCATAGATCGAACCGTATCCAATAAGGTTCGATTTCTCCTCTCAGACACACCATTATGTTGTGGTGTCCCAGGTGGAGTGAGTTGTGAGACGACCCCACAACTCCTAAGATGATGTTGAAAAACATCACTTAAGTATTCACCACCTCTATCGGTGCGGAGAACTTTAATTGACTTGTTGAGTTGATTTTCAACTTCATTTTTGAAGATTTTGAACATTTCAAAATCTTCATCTTTATGCCTTAATAAGTACACATACCCATAACGACTATAATCGTCAGTAAAGGTAATGAAGTATCTTTCACCATTCCTAGTCATCGGCTTAAAAGGACCACATACATCCGAATGTATGATTCTTAATAAATCTTTTGCCCTTTTATTAGTCCCACTAAAGGGTGCCTTAGTCATTCTTCCTAGTAAACAAGATTCACATACATCAAATGAATCACATTCATTTGTTTTTAAAAGACCATTCTTTTGAAGTGTTTGTATACGTTTCTTGTTTATATGACCAAGACGACAATGCCAAAGGTAGGTATCACTCAAATCTAATTTGAGCCTTTTGGTGGTTGCTTGGTATATTGAGCTATCATATGTTGTGTTCTCATGAACCAATTCATAAATACCATTACAAGGTATGGCCTTAAAATAAAACATATGATTTAAAGAAACATGAATATCATTGTCAACAAACTTGAAATTATAATCACATTGTCTTAAACGGGAAACGGAAATTATGTTCCTAGTCAAACTAGGAGCATATAATACATTATTTAAAATAACTTCCAAACCACTTGGAAGCTTCAAAATGTAGTCTCCTTGGGCTTCTACGTGAACCTTTGCACCATTTCCCACGAAGAGACTAATTTCCCCTTTTGCATAATGTTCATTTCTTTTGAACCCCTGCAACAAATTGCAAATGTGAGTTCCACATCCGGTATCTAATACCCATGTGTTAGAGGAAATAACATTTAGCTCAACATGTATCATATAAATTATACCTGAGGTTTGCCCCGCATCCCTCTTTTCTCTCAACTCTTTGAGATAGACTGGACAATTTCTCATCCAATGCCCTATCTCACCACATTTGAAGCATGGGTCGTTAACAACAACCTTCTGCTTCTTCTCCTTGGGCCTCGGAGGTTCCTCCCTAACAACCATCTTCCCCTTCCTTTAACGTGTCCCTTTCCTTTGGCAACAGTTGCCTTAGGGGGGGGGGGAGTAGAGACCTTCTCCTTCTTCCACCTTCATTAATGTTAAGAACAGGTAAAACCCTTTTACCCATTCCCGCCTCAGCTGTTTTGAGCATTGAATGAAGTTCATTTATGCTCTTGTCCCATCCGTTCATGTTGTAATTCATGACAAACGCCTCAAACTTCCTAGTTAGGCGTTAAGGATCAAATCCGTGGCCAACTCCTTTGAGACAGGACAGTTAAGCCTCTAAAGGCGGTCGATATGGCTTTTCATCTTAAGAACATAAGATGAAACTGATTGGGATTCCTCCATCCGACATGCATGAAGCGCTCAACCGTTTCGAAGCGCTCCACCCTAGCTTGTTGTTGGAACGTTTCCCGCAACTGAGTGATCATGTCATAAGCTCCATGGAGCTCATACTCCTTTTGGAGTTCAGGTGTCATACTTGCTAGCATTAAGCAAGAGACTTAGATAGAGCCTTCCACATATTTGACCCAATCATTATAGGCCTCCACATCCTCTTCGTTAGGTTCATCGGGGATGGGATCATCAAGGATGTAGGCCCGTTTTTCTTGCTTGAGAACGATTCTCAAGTTGCGGTACCAATCCATGAAGTTGTTAGGTGTTAGACAATCCCTTTGAAGGATCGCCCTAAGAGATTGGTTGTTTTGGTTTGGTACATCGTTATTAGCGTTGTTGTTGTCGGCCATCTACAAGATTTTACAAAGATCCATTTTAGTAATTGTGATAAAATTTATTTCATTTTATTAACACCCTTTATGTCTCATAGACTTAATAAATAAAATTGTAGAATCCAACGTTATATTTAAATATTGGTTAGGTGACCTTTATCCCATTATTTAAATAAACAATGTAGTCATGAATGACAATTGCAACCTATTGCAACTTCTAGTGGTATGGGATCGTATGAACATCTTATGTTTACAACGGCATGTTATCCCATCAACACCTTTTATAAAACACATTTTAGGTGATCCATTCAATATATTTTATGGATCAATTCGTCCTACTTACACACACGTGTGAGTTTACTACATAAGTGGTTAGGTGACCTTTATCCCAGAAACATGGTATTCTCATCTCAAGTTACAAGTTCCCTCAAAGTGGTTAGGTGACCTTTATCCCACTAAGAGTTTGCAAATAACCTAAGTGTTGTATAAAAGGATGGTGTTTAACTTGTTTCAAAAGGGATTTACAATATCATAATTCTTGTTTAGAAAGGTCTATGTACCATATGATTGTATGCATTCAACCATATGGTACCCAATTGATTCTTTTAAATAAAACCCATTTTATTTTGCAAACCATTAACTCCTTTTATAGAACCATTCTATTTATGCTTAATCATTTGAGAACCAATTTCTTGTTATAGCTTGTTATAATAGACGGTTTCTTAATCACATCCAAATATTCAAAACAAACAACATCATAAGCATTCAACCAAGCATAAACATAACATTCACTTATGCATAACAAAGCATACTAAGTGAGCACACTTGTTTAGCCAAAACAAGTGTGTCAAAAGGTCTTGTCCTAATTGGTTAAGAACATGATACAAGGTTGACAAAAGGACTCCCACTTGAAACCACATCTTCAAGCATCCTCTTTGTCCATCTTCTCTTCAAATCTTGATCTTGAGCATCCTTACAAAATATGTATCCTAATACAATTTTTTTTTCTAGTAAAGAAAAAAAACTCCTAATCTATTTATTACAAACCATATGAATAAATAAATTACAAAACAAGACTTGAAACATAAAATTGAATTATTACATAGCCAAATGATATAACATGACAACCAATCAATCAATCCACATGGTCTAGGCTTTGTTATGCATAACCAAAACAACATATCCAAATATTTCTATGTCACAATATGGGGCAGCCCCTTTTAACCCATGTTCTTGGCCAACATAAACCAAGAACAAATGGGTTAAGTCCATACAAACAAACATCTTATGACTAGATTTTTAAAGATCCTTACATGCATAAAGTAATATCTTTAAGAAATCAAAAGGGATTTACATTTCAGCCCTCTAACACACGGGTATGTGGTGTCAAACACCATAAAACCGTGAACAAGCAAGAATAATACATGTATGCATTCGTATATGTGGCTCTTGATGCCATTGTTGGGATTCAACATGTTTATCAAAGTTCATATTATCTTCTTTTGTATAAAAAACGCAGCGGAATTTAGTTTTAAAACATGTTAATATGTTGATTATTAAACCCTTAATAAGCAAACCCCAAAGTCATGGATCAATATACGAAATACATACAATGGAATGAACATAGGATGTAAAGAACACAACCTTTGGAGCTGTTCAAAGTCGAGTTTCAAGAGGTGAAAGAAGATGAAATCGTGGCTGAAACTTCAAGATAGAAGTCCTCAAGAGGTGATACCCCAAGCTTGTACAAACACCTTTGATTGCTAGGATTCTTGACACAAATTTTCAGCAACAAAACCTCTTTTGTGTGCTGAAAATTCTGCTCCTTCTTATCTTCAAAACCGTGAGAGAGAGAGAGAGTTTTGGGAGAGTATAAGGCCTTTGCATGTAGGAGAGATTCTCTTGGAAGGATTGTGTCTTAAAACATTTAATCTAGTGTGTTATCAACACAAAGATGGGACCCCCAAGGCTAGTGGGCAGCCGAAAAATCCATTTGAAAATGGATTCCCACACTTGTTTTGTTACACAATTAAATACACACTAAACCCTTATGTTATAAATTTAAAACATATTTAAACTTTATAAACTTAGTACTTTTATTTGTTATTATTTAGTAAGACTAAATAATGAAAAAAAAGGTACCATATGAACAATTATCCATATAATGATGTTCATCTACAAAGGCAATGATTTAGAAAACCCATTTTCTAAATTGGTGTCATAGTTTAATGGTGTTTGTTTAGCTTGTTATTGGGTATGACCCGACTTGGATCATATCACACTAGCCACATCAACTTAATATGCATCTTGGGCAGATCAGGTCATTTCAAAGCTACCTGTTAGTAGTAGATGTGCTGATGCGCCCTTTGATGTAGAACTACCATAGGTAAGTCTACCAGGATTTCTGAGATGTTGGAGGGCTGTGATGTGGAGCTAGAAGGTCATAAGTTTCCTGTTAGACCGTTTGAAATGACCTTAGGTGGTTTCGATTTGGTTCTTGGGATGGATTGGTTAGCAGACTTCAAGGCGAACATTGTGTGCCATAAGAAGATGATTCGTTTGACAATGTCTGACGGTAGTTCGATGATAGTCTATGGTGATCGGGTGACTATGATTCCAAAGGTAATTTCGATGGCGATGGCGGGAAAGTGTATGAGGCATTGATGTAGGGCCTACTTGGCCTATATAAAGGATGTGGATACACCAACACCACAACTCTCAGATGTAACCGTTGTGTGTGACTATCCAGACGTATTCCCAGAGGACTTATCGGGAGTGCCACCTGACCGTGAGATCGAGTTCCAGATTGATCTGATGCCGGGAGCCCTACCTGTTGCCAAGGCACCGTACCGTTTGGCTCCGACAAAGATGAAAGAATTGATGGAGCAGTTGCAAGAGCTGCTTGATAAGGGGTTTATCAGACTGAGTATCTCTCCTTGGGGTGCCTCGGTCCTGGTTATAAAGGAGAAAGACAGTAGTATGAGGATGTGTATTGACTATCGTGAGTTGAACAAGTTGACAGTTGTTGGACCAAAAGAACCAATGAGCCAAGATCAGAAAACCTCTAAGTCCCACATGATATCACAACAACTGCTGAAGGCTTCATCAGCAGTTCGACAAGTGCTGAAGACTTCAACAGCTGAAGATCAAGTACTGAAGACTTCAACAGCTGAAGACTAACGTGCTGAAGCTCAACAGCTGAAGAACACAAGTGCTGAAGCTGAAGACCAAGTACTGAAGTTCAACAGTTGAAGAATACAAGTGCTGAAGCTGAAGACCAAAGTACTGAAGTTCAACAGCTGAAGAGTCCACAAGTGCTGAAGATCAACAACTGATGTACAAAGTCTGAAGACAAAGACTGAAGACATCAGCTGATGACATCTACTGAAGTCATCAGCTGATGAAACGTTTGAAGTTCAAGTCTGAAGACCAAGTGCTGAAGGTTCAGTAGTTTGTCACAACAGCTGAAGAGTACTTCTTCAGTAATTGTGTTATGAGTAGTTTTATGTTTTTACTTTCAGTAGTTTTGTAAAACGACTGAAGACCTTGTTCTTCAGTCGTTGTAGTTTCAGTAGTTTCTTATCAGTAGTTTTGTAATAAGTAAACACTTAGCTTCTTGTAAGAAGATGTCAGCTGCTTGACATCTTCAGTAGTTTTAGTGTTTCAGTAGTTTGTTAAATAACGGTTAGATGTCACTATCAAGTGACATCAGCCTACGTCATCTTTCCTTATATAAGGAAGAATAACCTAAATTGTAATTTAGCGAATGCCATGCCAAAGCGTGTGATTGAATGAAATATTCCTTTTGCAGAAACTTTCTCTCTCTATAACTAACTCTGTTCATGCTATATCTTTGGTATTCTTGCTCGAATTGTGCTAGTTGGTACTCTATTCCGCTGCTGAAATCATTTGAATCGATCAAACTAGATGCTGAGATCCTATCAAATGGTATCAGAGCAGGTTAATCATTGATCGATCTAACAATTGATCATTGAAACTGCTCATTTGCTCTAAGTTTGATCGAACTAGCAAATTCGCACGAATCTGTTATAGGGATTGAAGTTCTGTCGCTTTTGGCTATTTCAATTGAGGTTCTTAGTGGTTTTGAGCTAATTTTGTTTTGCTTATCTTGAATTTGTCTGAATTTTCGAAAATGACTACACCTTCTAATGATCCACACAATACTGGTTCCTCAACCAAGCCTCCGATGCTGGTTAGGAATGAGTATAACATTTGGCAACGAAGAATGCTCCATCACCTGTCTGTCAATAGTTCAGGTTGTTGGACATCCGTGGTACATGGACCACATCAGCCAATGGTGAATCATCCAGAAACAAATCAGTTGATTCCGAAGAAGAAGGAACAATACTCTGATGAGGACAAAAAGTTGGTTGAGATTGATGCTAAAGCCCATGGAATTCTGGCCATGGCACTGCCTAATGAAATCTATTCCGGGCTTATGCATCATGAAACTGCTCATGACCTTTGGAATGCACTGATAGAACAATTTGGTGGCACTGATGAGGTCTTATCAAACAACAGGGAAATCCTCGCCCAACAATATGAGACTTTTGCTCATAGAAAGGGTGAGACTCTGACTCAGCAGTTTGAGCGGTTTTCATGTTTAATCTCTGAGTTGAAAATGGTTAAACATGAATATACCAAAAGCCAAATGAACCACAGATTCCTCAGATCACTGCCTGAGAGATGGGACACATATACAATTGTCCTACGCTCCAGTGAAAATCTAGATAGTCTATCTCTCACCCAACTTCATGGGAAACTGCTTACATTCGAAGAGAGATAGAGTAGAAAAGGAAACTGGCTTCATCTGGTAAGCTCACTGAAGACTTTGTACCAAGCAACACTGCCTTGGTTGGTCATGAGTCAGAATATGCTTCATCTGAATGCCAGTATGATGAGCATATTGATTTCTCTTCAAACACTTCTGATTCTGCATTTGTGAGTGTTGATAGTCAGTTTATTGGGTGTAATAATGACAATCTATGCTTCATCATGGATGATCTCAGGGGATTGCTAATGATGACTTAGAAGAGATGGATATTTTGAGCCAAATGGCCTTGATAAATATCAGATCTCAGAAGTTCTACAAAAGAACTGGAAGAAAGTTCCCAGGACTCTCTGGCAAAACCAAAGTTGGTTTTGACAAGAGTAAGTTGAGGTGTCACAAATGCCACAGGCTTGGACACTTTGCTAGAGAATGTAGATCATCTGGATCTAATTCTTCTGCACCCTTTGTGACTTTCCCTGGCAATAGTCAACAACACAGAGGGCAACATCCTATCAATTCTGGTCATCATTCTCAACCACAATCTCCTGCATATTTTGTTCCTCAGGGTCCAATGCCATATCCTTACCCTTGTTATTACATGCCACAAACCAGTCAGGTTTAAGCACCCATTGCTCAACAACCACATGCTCTTCCTGAGCCTCAACCATCTCAATCTCATCAACCTCCTCAACCTCAACAACACAGCTTCTTCACCCCTGGAGTTATTGACTGGAGCAGTTTACCAGATGACATGTCTGGTCATGAACAACTGCTCACAGGTGTTGGTCAACATGGTGGTGACAATCCTTTTGGGAATCTGGCACTTATGGCTCTGGAGTCTGCAGATGGATCATCCTCAAATGCCTCTTCATCATAGGTATCACAGGTATCCTCTGAGGCTAAGGCCAAATTATGTTCTGAAACATGCATAGCAGCATTTGCTTCTATTAGAGAAGCAAATGTAGCTTTAATTAATAAGAACATAGAGCTAGAAAAGATCATTTCCAAAAGAAAAGCTGAGTTTGAGTCTATGCTTAAAGAGAAAAATGATGAGATTTATAAACTTAAATGCCAAATCACTGATGATAAGGCTAGGGAAGAGGTACTTTTAGAAAAGTACAAAGACCTCAAAGAAACCCTTGCAGTCACCCAAGTAGAGTGTGATCGATGGGTACAATTATGCAAAGGTTTTGAAATGCTTCTTAGTAAGCAATCTGCTTCCAATGTGAAGTTTGGTATTGGTTATAATCACACTGCTCCTCCTACAAATTTTGCTTCAAGAGCAGAAGTGAAATCTGATGGAGAAAGCAATAACCAATCCACCTCATCATGTGATTCACTTTCTGATAGAGCACCATCAGAAGTTGAAGTTAGTATTATTCCCTCGTTGAACCTATCAGCTGATCTTGATGGTTCAAATACTGACACTCACATGATCAAAGAGTTGATCAACTCAGGAGTTATTTCTGGAAGTCCTGAAAGGACTGGAGAGCAAGATTTAACACCTGAAGTTCGAACTCCAACTACTGTCAGCACTGAAGAGAAGAAAACTGTCAGTAGAAAGGGTTGAAGACTACTAAAGAGGAAGTCAAGAAAGCAAATAGTGCTTCCAAAGTGCTGAAGAACAAGTCTTCAGTAGTTTCATTCTCTTTAGTTGATGATCAACATAAGATGAAGAAAAAACCATGTGAAATATGTGGTTTGTTCAATCATCTTACAGGTGATTGTTGGTACAAAAGAGGATCCAAACTTAAACATAAAGAGGAAATTAAAGAGAAAATGGTTAAAATGAAAACTAAGTTTGAAGCCACATTTGTACCAGCAACATCAAATCCTGTAACCCTTAAGTCCAAAAAGAAATCCAAAAAGGAAGGGGTTAAACAGGTAACAACTGAGATTGCTCAAAAGAAGAAGGTGCAACATAGGAACTTATCAAACTCCA
The DNA here is from genome assembly GCA_025506515.1 of Flaveria trinervia. Taxonomy (NCBI): domain Eukaryota; kingdom Viridiplantae; phylum Streptophyta; class Magnoliopsida; order Asterales; family Asteraceae; genus Flaveria; species Flaveria trinervia. The sequence goes on from CM046456.1 coordinate 38,502,552, forward strand.
ATGCCAATGTGTCTGGAGAGCTGAAAGCTTTATCACAAGATCAGACACAGCTGGTTATGATGGTTCAACATCTATTGGGAAGAGTTAACCAATTAGATGTTCCTATGTTGAAACCACAGAAAAGGAGGTCCAAGCCAAAGGATTCCTCTTCTTCACCATCTTCTTCCTCTCAGGCTGTTGTTTCCAACAAACCTGTTAGTTTACCATCTGTTGATGAGAACAGGCCCAAAACCAAAAAGGTTTGGGTCTCAAAATCTAACTAATTTATTGTGTTTTGTAGGGTTCTTCAACATGCCACAGAGGCATCTGGTATGTAGACAGTGGATGATCCATGCATATGACAGGAAACAGATCACTTCTTAATGACTACTCTCAAGAAAGGAAGGGTTTGTGTCATTTGGCAATGATGCAAGGGTTACATCATCGGCAAAGGCTTTGTTTCCAATGGGGAAATAAAGTTTGATGATGTTAACCATGTGGAAAATCTCAAGTACAACCTCTTGAGTGTCAGTCAAATGTGTGACAAAGGCCATGTTGCTCTTTTCACTAGTCAGAACTGTCGGATTCTGTCATCCAAAGTTCTAAGTTTGATTGATAAGGTGTTGGATGATAGACTCTCCTCAAGGCCAACAGGACAGGAAGAGTGTATGCCTTAGATCTTTCCAAGAAAATAGATCTCAAAGGCCATCCTTGCCTATTTTCCAAGGCTTCCCCTCAAGAATCTACACTATGGCATAGAAGGCTGGGTCATGTTAATCTCAAAAACATAAATCAGCTGATAAACCATGGTTTAGTAAGGGGACTGCCTATGAAGGAGTTCAAATGTGAAGATAACTGCACTGTTTGTTTAAAAGGAAAACAACACAAAGCTTCATTTCCCTCCATAGAAGAACCTAAGTCCACTGCCTGCTTACAGCTTCTTCACATGGATCTCTTTGGTCCTGTGAGAGTGATGAGCATGGCTAAGAAGAAATACTGTCTGGTAATTGGGATGATTACTCCAGATTTGTATGGACTTTCTTCTTGCATTCAAAGGATGAGGCAGCTCAGAAGATTATCAATTTTGTGTTGTATGTTGAGAAGCAGTATTCCCTCTCAGTCAAGTGTATTAGAAGTGATAATGGAACAGAATTCAGAAACAATACACTTGATGAGTTCTACTCTCAAAGGGAATCAAGAGGCAGTTTAGCATTCCAAGAACTCCTGAACAAAATGGAGTAGTGGAGAGAAAGAACAGGACCCTTATTGAAGCTGCAAGGTCCATGTTGACTGATTCTAGACTGCCATGACTTTTTGGGCTGAAGCTGTCAATACAGCTTGCTATGTACAGAATAGAGTTCTAGTAAATCAGAGGTTGATGAAGACTCCATATGATGCTCTTCATCATTTGGCCCCTCTAATTTCATTCTTCAGAGCTTTTGGGTGTCCTTGTTTCATTCTCAACACACGGGATCAACTCCAAAAATTTGATCCTAAGGTGGATGCAGGGTACTTTGTTGGTTATTCATCAACTTGCAAAGCATACAGAGTCTTCAACTGCAGAACAAAGATGGTTGAAGAGACTCTACATGTTAAGTTTAATGAATCTCCAAAGGACAAGATTCCACAAAGCCCTGTGGAGCTATTTGATTTGGACATACTGCAATATGTTCCTTATCAAACTCCTGCTGTTGCTCCTGTCAACAGTTCACCACCTGGTGGTACTGCTGGTGCTGATGATGATGATGATAGCAGTACTCACCTCTTCAGGTTTAGTGACCAACTGCTGTGTCCTCTAAACTTGATGCTCCTGTAGCACAGTAGCTTCATCCACAACAAGTGCTGATGAGATTCTGCATCTTCAACTTCATTTGAGTTGCCACCATCTACATGGTTTCAAGAGTCTACATTAACATCTGTTGCTGCTGAAGGTTCTACAAACACTTGCACTGATCTCATTGCTTATCAAGAGCTGAAGAATCACCCAATGTCTCAAATCATTGGTGATATCAATGCTGGAGTCTCAACCAGAAGTCAATTGTCCAATTTCTGCTTCTATGCTCTCTTCATCAGTCAGCTAGAGCCAAAGAATTATGATGTTGCACTTAGAGACAATGTTGGGTTGAAGCAATGCAGCTTGAGCTTCTTCAGTTCAAAAAGCAGCAAGTGTGGGAGCTTGTTCCTCTTCCCCCAGGTAAGTGTGCAATAGGCACTAAATGGGTGTTTAGGAATAAAACAGATGAAAATGGGCTTATTGTTAAGAACAAGGCCAGACTGGTTGTTCAGGGGTTTGCACAAGAGAAGGTATTGATTATGATGAAACCTTTGCCCCTGTAGCCAGACTGGAGGCAATTAGATTGTTCTTAGCCTATGCTGCACTCCACAATCTTAATGTTTTTCAAATGGATGTTAAAAGTGCATTTTATAATTATAAAAAAAAGAAGAAGTTTATGTGTGTCAACCACCAGGTTTTAAGGATAATAAACACCCAGAATGGGTATACAAGCTTGATAAGGCTCTTTATGGGTTGAAACAAGCTCCTAGAGCCTGGTATGAGACATTATCTAACTTTCTTCTGCCAATAATTTCACTAGAGGCTCCATAGATAAAACCTTATTTATTAAGAACGTGGATCAACATAAGCTACTTGTTCAAATTTATGTTGATGATTCATATTTGCATCCTCTGATCCCCAGTTGTGTGATGATTTTACAAAATAATGCAAAGTTTGAAATGAGTGCAATGGGAGAATTACACTTCTTTCTAGGCTTGCAAATCAAACAAAAAGCTGATGGAATTTTCATTCATCAGTCTAATATACAAAAGATCTTTTAAATAAGTTTGATTTACAAAACTGTAAGCCCTGTTCTACTCCCATGTGCAACACCACACAATTGGATATTGATCAGAAAGGTAAAGCTGTTGATGAAACGCTTTACAGATGTATGATTGGGTCCTTGATGTATTTAACAACTTCTAGACCAGATATTATGTTTGCTACATGTGTTTGTGCTAGATTTCAGGCTGCACCTAAAGAGTCTCATCTGATTGCAGTCAAGAGGATCTTTAGATATTTGCAAGGTACACAATCTCTAGGTTTATGGATTCCACTGGGCACTCTTGCAAATTAGTTGCTTTCTTTGATAGTGACTATGCAGGGTGTAAGTTAACCAGGAAATCAACTTCTGGTGGATGTCAATTCCTAGGCAACTCTTTGATTTCTTGGCAGAGTAAGAAACAAACATCTGTTGCTACATCCACTGCTGAAGCCGAGTACATTGCTGCTGCAAGTTGTACATCCCAAGTACTCTGGCTTCAGAATCAACTTTTGGATTATGGCATTACAGAGACTAAGACTCGTTATTAATGGATAGTGCTTCAGCTCTTTGCATTGTCAAAAATCCAGTCCAGCACTCTAGGACCAAACATATAGAAATTAGACATCATTTTATAAGAGATTGTTTTGAAAAGGTCTAATTAATCCTATGTTTGTGCCTAGTGCTCATGCTTGCAGACATTTTTACTAAGCCTTTGGATAGTTCAACTTTCCACAACCTGGTGTTAAGGCTTGGTATGTTGCAACTAGAATAAGTGACAACTACTGATGATCTGAGTAATAAGTACTGATGATCATTGGAAACCATGTCACATATAAGTACTGATGAGTTCTTTTACCCTTAGTAGTTTTTATAACTACTGAAGGCTAAATGCCTCACAAGTACTGAAGTACTTTATCTGTTCTAAACTACTATGTAGTCACAACTACGGATGTAGTTACAACTACTAAAATTAGTAAAAACAGATAAGTACTGACGTCCTATGAAACACCTGAAAAGAAGATGAAAAGTCTGATGAGTAAGTGTTGAGGACAGTATGAAACAGATGAATAGCTAAGAATTGACGAAAACAGCTGATGAGTAATTTCTCTTCAGTTGTTTCTACAACTGCTATTTCTAAAACAACTGAAGCAAGACCACAGTCTTCAGTAGTTTCACAACTACTCATAACTAATACCAAGTCTTCAGTTGTTTACAACAACTGATGGCAAAACCACTGTCTTCAGTAGTTTCACAACTACTGATGGCAACCCACCAAGTCCTCAGTTGTTTACATCATATGAAGTCAAAACCACGACCTTCAGTAGTTTCATAAATACTGATGGTTAACACCAAGACTTCAGCTGTTTCAACGTCTGATGGTCAAAACCAAGTCTTTAGTTGTTTTATAACACCTATGACAACACCACCACTGTCAGTCGTTTTAAACCTCTGAAGGTTAATACCACGTCATCAGTAGTTTCAAACAGCTGATGACCACACCAAAACCTTCAATAGTTTTCTTTCAGCCTTTTCCTATCCCACCTATAAATACCTGTCTCTTCTCAAACGTTCCATTAGCCGTTCTTCTGACCTTCATACTTTCAAAAATGGCAACCATGAGTCTAAAACCCAGACATAATTGCGTCGCCTACCTCACGAAATTGGCCTTCTGGACAAAGTTTGATCACGCCATAGACCTAATGGCTGATTCTCAGTATAGTACTGCTCTGCTCTTAAACCGACCATCTACCCGAGTCACTAAGTCAGTTTTGGTCCAATGCCTACGTTCATACTGATGTGCCTTCCGGCCAAATTTCTGTTCGATCATTGGTCAACCAAAAACAAGTAGAGGTTACACCTGATAGCATTCGTCAAGTGCTAAATTTACAAGATGCTACTGCTGTGACTGAGTACCCGAAGGGCACAACTGAAATGTCCTTCATCAACAATGGGTATGACGGAAATCTTCGAGCTGCTACAATACTGAAAAAGAACTTCCGTGATGCTGAACGACTGATATTTCATATGGTGAATATTTGCGTAGCCTCGAAGACATCCTCATGGGATCAAATGTCTTCCCGGTGGCAAAAAGTATTATATTCAATTCTAGAACACAACCTTTAAAATTTTCACAAATTGTGTTTCTAGAAATTAAGATCTGGCACAGAAACCTGTGGGAAACAGATGGCTATTATATCCTAGGTTTCTGATGGCCATAGTTTTAAATGAATTACAAACTGATGGCCTTGTTGGCCTTGGAGTCCCTGCACCAGCTGTTCTAGCTGAGGTATACTCCAGGCATAACTCCAACCAATCTCTTAAAGAAGCTGCCCGTTTGCTCAAACCCAAGCAAAGGGAACCCACAGCTTCAACTGCCAGATCCAAAGTCCCCACCAAGCCAAAATCCAAACCTAAACAAGCTAATCAGGGAGATGAGTCCCCTGATGATGCTCTTGTACCACCCAAACAGGATAAACCTACTGGTTCAAACCCTCCAGTAGTGTTAAAGACTTAACCAGCAACAGCCGCACAGGTATCCTCTCAAAAGGATCCTGTTGCAACCACTTCAGGGGAAACCACATTACTGAGATGTCTCTCACTTGAGGAGGTTATCATTGAAGAGCATCCCTCTCCCCAGATGCATTAGCTTCTATCCCCTCTCCCCATGCAAATGCCCCCCAAAGTCCAACCATTATAATTGCCAATGTGCTGACTCAGCTGCATGCCTCTCCTCCTCCCCTACAACCACCAACAAAGGGAGAACAACAGCAATTGAGGAAGAGGATACACATGCTTCTGACAACCACAACACCGGGTGGTTTAATGTTCTATCTCCTTGTGTGGATATGGAGATCAGAACATCTGGTGAGGCTGCCACCTCTTCTGAATCAGCATATGATCAGACTGAGGTTGGTAACATAACTAAGACCTCACCAGAGGCAACAGCTGATGAAGGACAAAGTCCTGAGGCTGGAAATCCCTAGTTCCAAGACAAAGGGGCACATGCTACATCTGGTCTACACCCGGTGCATGTACATCCTGCTACAAGCAGGAGGTCAGGTGATTCAGCATCTGCTGATGATGACCTGGGCTTCTTTTATGATGTTCTTGCCCAGAACATAATCCTAGAGGAGGAAGTCAGTAGGCTGCAAAAACTACTTGACCAACTCTCTCAGGGAGAAAGACCATCTGCCACCACATCAACCCAATAGATGGCAATTCCTCTGAAGGTCACTTAAACACACAGCCACTCAAAGAATCTCAGCCACCTGCCTCTATTTCTGGCACCATTTCTCAGGACCAAAACCCCCTGAGCAAATGGATGATATCCCTCAATATCCCCTATCTCTCATCACATCGCAGATAACTGATTGTCATTAAAACTGTTCGAGAGACTTTCTTCTGTCTTACAACCTATGGTGGAGGATGTACTGAGCCAAAAGCTTTCTACTGATCAAACCCTTAAAACCAATGCACCAAAAAGGGGGAGATTCCAGCAGTGAAAGCTAAAAGAAAGAGGATGGAGAAGGAGAAAGAGAAAGAGAAGGACAAAGAAGTGGAAATAGAGAAGGACTGTGTGTATGAGACCGAGAAAGAGAAGGAGAATGAGAATGAGAAGGGAGCTGAAAAGGAGAAAATACATGAAAGTCAAAAGGACTTTCATGTCACATATAGAAAAAGAAAAGTGCTGAAAAAGAGAAAAAAACTTGAATGAAATGGTTAAAGAGGCTGATGCTGAACACAGCAGATCAATGGACAATATCATTGATCAGCTGTTTAGGCAAGGTTTCAATATTGAAAAGCTAGACTCTGAAATAAGAAGATTAGAATCGAAGAGATTCAACAAAGATGGGCCAGCTACAGCAGACAATGGATAGAGAAAGACTTGAGATCATGATCAGATTCATCAGCAAATACCTTGGGAGATCATTGATCAAAATAAAATCATGGACCAGGGACAGCATCTTGGCCATAACCTCTAAGATCTGTTCGTCTGAGGCATATACTAAGGATTAGTAATAGAAGCTTTGAATGAAGCGGGAGCAGGGAGCAGGACTGAGCTAGCCAAACACTCAAAAGCCACACTCACCTCCAAAATGCTAACTCAGCTGTCAACATTCCCTCTCCAAAACAACCACAACCACAACCCACAAAACCAACTCCCTTATCCTCAAAACCAATAGCCGATGATGCACCTAAGCAGAAGAAGAGAAAGGTGTTGAGGCTGGAAGAAGAAGAAGATGATGATGAAGACAGGCTGCCGATCTCAGCTGTTCTGCAATTGCCTAAGGCCCAAGATCTCTCTCTTGCAATAACTCCTGAGCAACAAAGAGATGCAATCAAAGTGAAATTGGAAGAAGAAGAACAACACAGATTGCACGATGAAGAGTTATTGAGGAGAGTAGATAAAGCATATGCAGCCACTTCCTCCATCATTAATATGAAAAATCAAGCTCAGAGGATTTATACTCTTAGACATACTTTTCAGTATGTGAAAGAAAGAGTAAGAATTTGGCCTGATCCCAGGGTGGCTCACAGAATACAAAAGAAAATATCCCTCAGAGATACAATGGGCAAGTGAAAAAGATTGTAGATGAAGTGATCTCCTTAGCCCTTGTAGTCTCACCCTGGGAAATCCTGGAAGATTTCAAAAAGGCCTACACCTCAAACATGCCCCACAAAAAATGCTGGAGAACAGAATGATCAAAAAGGGGCTGGTGTATAAAGGCTGAATGAGATGAGAAAGGATGAGTTACCACTGCTGTTAGAAGGGCATCATCCTCATGAATTAGCTTACAGACAGATTACAACAGTGGTACTCAAAAATGGAAAACAGGTCAAATTCTGTCTGAGTACTATGGGCCAGAAGGATGCTTCGATGGTGAGGCAGAGGAGCTCACCATGGAGGAACAATTGTATTTTTGGAGGCCTACACCAGGGAATCTACAAGCTCATAGTTGGGAAGTGAGTCATGGAGGGGGGAACAGCTCAGTGTCCAAGCCCCAATACAGAGCTCCCATCCATACATTGCCAACCAAATCATCAGAGACTCATTCCCAGGCTAGTGCTTATATGGGTCATCTCTCACAGCTGATCAAGAAGGAAAAAGACCAACCATTCTGCCAACAATAAGTGGGAAAATAAATCAATTAGAGGTTTTGGCTGCATTGGTTCAGGGGGAGTTTGTTGGACCAAAAGAACCAATGAGCCAAGATCAGAAAACCTCTAAGTCCCACATGATATCACAACAACTGCTGAAGGCTTCATCAGCAGTTGACAAGTGCTGAAGACTTCAACAGCTGAAGATCAAGTACTGAAGACTTCAACAGCTGAAACTAAAGTGCTGAAGCTCAACAGCTGAAGAACACAAGTACTGAAGCTGAAGACCAAAGTACTGAAGGTTCACTAGCTGAAGAATACAAGTGCTGAAGCTGAAGACCAAAGTACTGAAGTTCAATAGCTGAAGAGTCCACAAGTGCTGAAGATCAACAACTGATGTACAAAGTCTGAAGACAAAGACTGAAGACATCAGCTGATGACATCTATTGAAGTCATCAGCTGATGAAAGTAAAGTCAAGTCTGAAGACCAAGTGCTGAAGGTTCAGTAGTTGTCACAACAGCTGAAGAGTACTTCTTCAGTAGTTGTGTTATCAGTAGTTTTATGTTTTTACTTTCAGTAGTTTTGTAAAACGACTGAAGAGCTTGTTCTTCAGTCGTTGTAGTTTCAGTAGTTTCTTATCAGTAGTTTTGTAATAAGTAAACACTTAGCTTCTTGTAAGAAGATGTCAGCTGCTTGACATCTTCAGTAGTTTTAGGTTTCAGTAGTTTGTTAAATAACGGTTAGATGTCACTATCAAGTGACATCAGCCTACGTCATCTTTCCTTATATAAGGAAGAATGACCTAAATTGTAATTTAGCGAATGCCATGCCAAAGCGTGTGATTGAATGAAATATTCCTTTTGCAGAAACTTTCTCTCTCTATAACTAACTCTGTTCATTGCTATATCTTTGGTATTCTTGCTCGAATTGTGCTAGTTGGTACTCTATTCCGCTGCTGAAATCAATTAGAATCGATCAAACTAGATGCTGAGATCCTATCAACAGTGAAGAACCGATACCCCTTACTGAGAATAGATGATTTGTTCGATCTACTTCAGGGTGCCAGTTGGTTTTCAAGGATAGACCTTCGATCTGGTTAAAGTGAAGGTGTCGGAATCCCTAAAACAGCTTTTCGCACACGTTATGGTCACTACAAGTTTCTTGTTATGTCCTTCGGTTTAACCAATGCGCCAGCTGCTTTTATGGATCTGATGAATCGGGTGTGTCGGCCGATGCTGGATAAATCAGTGATTGTGTTCATTGATGATATCCTGATTTATTCGAAAAGCGAGATTGAGCATGCCGGTCACATTTAGGAGGTTCGGGAGATGTTGAGAAAGGAGAAGTTGTACGCCAGATTCTCCAAGTGCACATTTTGGTTGCGTGAGGTTCAATTCTTGGGTCATGTGGTGAATCCCGACGGGATTATGCTGGACCCGACAAAGGTGGAGGCGGTTATGCAATGGAAGTCACCGAAGACGCCATCCGAGATTCGTAGCTTCTTTGGTTTGGCGGGCTACTATAGAAGATTCATTCAAGAATTTTCCAAGATCGCTTCTCCACTAACCAAGTTGACCCGAAAAGATGTGAATTTCATATGGGGCCAAGCTCAAGAGAAGGCGTTTGAAGAATTGAAGGCGATGTTGACTTAAGCTCCTGTTCTGTCATTACCCGATGGGAGCAAAGAGGTGGTGGTTTATTCTGATGCTTCCTACTCGGGGTTGGGGTGCGTGTTAATGTAGAGAGGGAAGGTCATAACCTATGCATCCCGACAGTTGTAGGTTCATGAGGTCATTTACCCTACTCATGACTTGGAGCTAGCAGCTGTGGCCTTTGCACTAATGATTTGGAGGCACTATCTTTACGGTACGAAGTGCACTATCTTCACTGACGACAAGAGCTTGAAGTACTTCTTCGAGCAAAAGGATCTAAACATGAGACAAAGGAGGTGGTTGGAGCTTATAAAGGATTATGATTGTGAGATCCATTACCATACGGGCAAGGCCAATGTGGTTGCTCATGCTCCTAGCCGGAAGGAGAGGCCCGAGCCGATTCGGGTGAAAGCATACCAACTGCTCATGACCTCTGATGTAATGAAGCAGGTCAAGGTGTTTCAGGAAGAGGCATTAAAAGAAGATCATCTAAACTCTGAAAGAATGAGAGGTCTAGTTGGGGAATTGGTGAAAACACGCTCGGTGTTAGAACTCGAATCGGTCATGTGTGGATTCCTCGTTTTGGGGATCTACGGTAAAGTTAATGGATGAAGCTCACGAGAATCGATACTCCATTCATCCTGGTGCCACAAAGATGTACCAAGACATGAAGAAGGATTATGGTGGCCGGGTATGAAGCGTGACGTGGTGGAGTATGTGAGCAAGTGCCTTACTTGTTTGCAAGTGACGGCGGAACATCAAAAGCCGTATGGGAAGATCCAACCTTTGGATATACCGGAATGGAAGTGGGAGCACATGACCATGGATATCATTATGAAGCTGCCACGTACTCCGAAAGGGTACGATACCATATGGGTGATTGTGGACCGACTGATGAAGAGTGCTCACTTCCTACCGATTCGCAAGACATACTCATCTCAGAGGTTGGCTAATCTGTTCATCAAGGAGATTGTAACTCGTCATGGTGTGCCGGTGTCCATTATGTCTGATCGTGACACCCGGTTTACATATAAATTCCGGAAGAAATTCCACGACGCTATGGGGACGAGGTTACATATCAGTACGGCTTATCATCCCAAACTGATGGTCAGTCAGAGAGGACCATTCACACATTGGAAGACATGCTTCGGGCGTGAGTGATCAATTTTGGAGGAATTTGGGATGAGCACTTACCGTTAGCTGAATTCTCATACAACAATAGCTATCATGCCAGCATTGGCATGCCACCATTCGAGATGCTATACGGTAGGAGATGCAGAACACTCGTTTGTTGGGGTGACATTGGTCGGAAAGAGTTGGGAAGCGTCGAGGTAATCGAGGCTATGACTGAGAAGCTTGAGAACATCAAAGCCTTCATGAAGGCAGCCAAAGATAGACAGAAGTCGTATGCCGATTAACGACGCAAACCGATTGAGTTCCACGTGGGTGACCGGGTTATGTTGAAGGTCTCACCTTGGAAGGGTATTATTCGTTTCCGAAAGCGGGGCAAGTTGAGCCCAAGATACATAGGCCCTTTCCGAATCATTTCTCGGGTAGGAGAGGTGGCCTATAGATTGGAGTTACCCAATGAGTTAAGTGGAATTCACCTGACATTCCATGTATCTCATCTAAGGACTTTGCTGATGAAGACATGATTGTTCTATTGGAGGATATCGAAGTAGACGAACGACTCAATTATGTGGAGCAACAAGTGGCAATGATTGATCGATAGGAAAAGAGGCTGAGGAATAAAGTGGTTCCCCTTGTGCGTGTACAGTGGAAGCACAGGAAGGCATCCAGGTTTACGTGGGAGACTGAGGAAGAGATGAGACAGGATTACCCATAATTCTTTGAGGAATAACAGGTTTCGGGGACGAAACCTATATAAGGGGGGTGGACTTGTAACACCCTGTTATTTTAATGCCAAAGAAAAGAATGAATAAAGTGAAAGAAGAGAAGGAAAAGAAATAAACCCCAAATCTAGGGGTAAAAAGTGTCCAAAAGGACAAAATGTTTGAAAAGTGGGTGTAAAAGGTGGTATGGCCGCCCATATGTCACATGCACATCTAATTTTTGGGTTCTAGAGAGAGAAAGAGCAGCAAGTTCCTGGTTTTGAAGAAAGAACAAGAAAGAGTTCGAATTCAATGTAAGAATTCATGCTTTTATGGTGTTCTTGGCTGGTCTTATCCCCGAGTTTATGCTTATGTGTGTTTGTATGTGTGGGGTATGTTTTTAGTGGGTTTCTAAGCAGTTGAAGTCAATTTGCAAACGAGTTTGGAGGAAGCCATACTCAGATGCTGCAAAGGTGAGTTCTAGGACCCCTCTTTTACTGGTTTTAACTGATTTTAGGGCTGGAAATGCATGAATGTATGTTTTTATATAGCTACGTTTCGGACCCGTGTGCCTGAATATGTGTATGATGATGTTATGATGTGATGTGTGACTATGTTCATGCTTGATGATGTCTGATTGTGCTTCTAAGGATTAGAGGGTAAGAATTAAGCTTAGACATGATGAATGGTGCATGGAAATTGAATATGATGTTTTAGACCCATTTGATAAGTCTTTAAACATACCTAAGTGTGTGGAAGTCAATGCGGATGAGCAATTGACTATGTATGGAAATGCGGATGAGCATTGGCTAAGTGCAAGAAATGTGGATGAGCATTTGACTAAGTATGGAAATGTGGATGAGCAAGTAAGTCAATGCGGATGAAGTGAGTCAGTGCGGATGAGCATTTGACTAAGTATGGAAATGTGGATGAGCAAGTAAGTCAATGTGGAGAAAGTGAGTCAATGCGGATGAGCATTTGACTAAGTATGGAAATGCGGATGAGCAAGTAATTCAATATGGATGAAGTAAGTTAATGCGAATGAGCATTTGACTAAGTATGGAAATGCGGATGAGCAAGTAAGTCAATGCAGATGAAGTGAGTCAATGCTGATGCCCATTGACTAAGTATGGAAATGCGGAAGAAGTAAATCAAATACGGATGAACTATAGCAAATTCGGATGAGCTATAGCAAATGCGGATGACTATAGGAAATGCGGATGAACACTTAGAAAAATTCCGACTTTTTGCGAAAAAAGAGGTAATGTAGGCTTTGACCTAGGAGATCCCTGGGAGTTATGAAAGTTGACCTTTGGGGTCATACATGGTGGGTAGGGCATGTAATGATGTGTGCTTATGCATGATGATGATGATGATGTTGCATGGTTATGCATGATGTACGTTATGTATGTATGATGCCCTGCATGATGATGTATGAATGATATGTTTATGTTCCTGTGATGATGTATGATTATCATTCCTATGGCTTTACGTATTATGATAATGAATGAACGAAGTATTATGTAACGTAAAGTGAAAGGTAATGAAAGAGGAACATGATGATGAATGCATGCATTAATGAATGAATGAATGTAAGAAGCCTTGCAAGCATTGTATGTCAGGTCACACCATTAAAAGGTGTTAGCCCAACGGTGTGCGGGTTCGCTACCCCGGGAGGATGCACATCGGGGTCTTTCTTTGTGATTGACCATATGGATGAACCATTGTCGCGTGTCTTAGCAACTGTGACCACCTGGTGCTGGGCACCACCGATGAAGGTCTTTCAAAGGCTTAGGTCTAGTATCATGAGCATGAAGGGCATTGCATATGACATGGTATACCTGAACTTTACCTTAGGTACTGTGACTACTTGGTGCTGGGCACCACCGATGAAGGTCTTTTATAGGCTTAGGCATAGTATCACGAGCATGAAGGGTAAGGTTCATGGTGATGATGAAAGTAATGAATGAAATGATGAATGAAAGTAGGAACGAAAGAATGATGAAGATAATAATGATATTATCTGTATGTATGTTTGATGTATGATCACATACACTTGAAATGAAGGGTTTTAATGAAAGAAAAGTATGTTTTGCTATAAAACTAGAACTCACTCATGAACGCTGACTTTTACGCATTTTCCAGTTGGCGGGTAAGGTTGCTGAGGATGGCACGAGGCAGCTGCTCAGCTCTTTTGGATGGCATCCATTTATTTAAAGCTTTTGTGATGTAATACAACAAGGAAATTTTGTAACCGACAAACGATGCATTATTTTGCAAAAGTTTTTACGATGAAATGAAATGCCATTTGTTTTATCTTTCCGCTGTAATGTTTTGATGATTAAATGCAAAGTATATGTTTTATGTGCGAAGAATTACCAACTGTAAGCGTCCCGGGAACGGGGCCTTACAAACTTGCTTAATTTATTAAGAACCTTGACTAGCTTATTAAGAACATTGTGTAATTTACTAAGAACCTTGAATGACATAGATCTAGTTTTTAATGGCTTAGAAGTACTTCTTAAACGGCTTGTGTAATACATCTAGAAACTTTGCACGATAAACAGGGGCGGAACTATGCCTTAGTGAATGGGGTCAAGTCACCCCATTGATTTTTGAACTCGTAGTGTAACGTATAATACTGAATTTTTTAGTGAACCCATAGTTTTACAGGAGGTGAACCCATTAATATATTAAAGTTCAAAACATAACACAAAGAGAAACACTAGCTTACTGCTACGCGCGTGTCTTTGCTAACTTAAGGTCGCAGGTTCGAAACCTACAAGCTACAGCTTGCAGCAACCCATTTTTTCCTTTTATACATGTGAATTTACTAAATTAATATTAAAGTTCAAAACATAACACAAAGAGAATCACTAGCTTACTGGTAGTGTGTCTTTGCTAACTTGAGGTCGCAAGTTCAAAACCTGCAGCAGCCCCTTTTTTTTCTTTTAGGCATGTAAATTTACTAAATTAGCCTTATTCTAATAACAAAACCCTAGCACCCATTCTTTTTCCCGCCATCCCATTTGACCTGCTGGTTGCAGCTTGCCCCTTCCATCACCGCTGGTTGCTGCCCCTTCCATCGCTGCCCCTCCCATCTTTAACTTTGTGGTTCACCATTGATTCTTGAAAAGGTTGGTTTTCAATGAAGAAAGTGAAGATGGATTTGCACAATCGCATGAGTGATGAATATATAAGCGACTCGTGTATTTGTTAGATTGAAAAGGAGCTCTTTGAAAAGGTGTTGATTGAAGATGTAATGGAATGGTTTCAACAAATGAAGACAAGTAGAGAACAACTATAAAATATAAGTTTTATTTGATTTTTTTTAATATTATATTTTTGTTAAAATTTTCTATGTAATTTAATTATATTCCGAACCGACCCGACTTGACCCGACAACTCAAAAAATTTTATCTTATCTTCTAACAAAAGGAAAGACTCGAAAAATAGTGACCCCATTGAAAAAAATTCCTAGTTCTACCACTGATGATAAAAGTGTAACTTGTGTGATTTCAATCTAACACTTAAGAAACTTGGCACTAGTTTTGAATTACTTAAAACTTGTTTTGAATGTCTTGCGTAATATGTTTAAAACCTTGCGTATATATTGTTAGAACTTGCGTGATAAATTATATAACTTGCATGACTTAATAAATTATTATGTGTTAGGACCTTGTACGGACGGAGTAGTAACTGATTTACGTGTATACCAATTCAAATAGTGTGGAATCCTACTTAATGGTACATTAGCATGGTCCATTCGCATGAAAACTTCATACGACTAAGTTTGAATATGTTTCTCAATTATTACTTGACTAAGATCTATTCAAACAACCGCAAACCTATATAGTTAGTTCAATATGGGTTAATAAATGATAAACATTTTGGGCTTTGTTAGAACAAGATACATAGTTTAACCATTTAAACTTTGTGAAAAATGCAGCGGAAACAAACTTTATAACATGGACCAAGAAAAACGACCAAGGCACCAAAAGAAGGTCCTCTCAAGCTTGGATACCCACAAGTGTCATGCAAACACCTCTTGATGCTAGGATTTTACACCAACACGACCACCAAGTGCTGTTGAAAACCCTATTTTTCAGCCTTGAATATCTTCAACAATGGAGAGAAAAAATGGTCTTTTGCATGTATGAGAGAGAGAAGAAGGAGGAGTGTGTCTATTTTCAAGTATGTTGGTTCCAAGACATCAAGTGAAAACAAAAGGAGACACACCCACCAAGGCGGCCGAAATCCTTTTAATTGGGTTTCCCCCCCAGAACTTAAAACCCAATTTCACATGTTAACAAGTCACTTATTTGAGTTATATATATAATCAACCTTTTAATTGTATAACTCACACACACTCCATTATTATTTGATGTTAGTTAAGTAACTTAAATAACATTACAAACAATATCTATGAACAAAATATCCATATAAATTATTCAATCTCATATGCAACTTATTTAGAAAACCATTTTCTAAATTGGTGTATTTATTTAATTGTATGATCATATCATCAGTTAAATATTATTTGGTGTTTGCTAAGCTTGTTATTGGGTATGACCCGACTTGGATCATAACGTACTAACCGCATCAATGTTCTATGTGTCTTGGGCATAATGAATCCAACAATCTCCCACTTGCACAAGACTCATTGAAGATTGATGCAAGCAGTAAATACCGCCTAACAATGGTTTACTACCCTTAATAGGCATGACTAAAAGCCATTCAATAACATTATCCCCTTCAAGTATCTAACTTGAAATGATTTAGGTGAATCAATCATTTATCCTTTTGTTACAGATGTCATGTCAAATCTAAGGACATAGAATGATCATTCCTTGTTGAGTTAACTTAATCAGGCCTTAGACATCTTGCTCTCAACGACTAAGAGGAATGAATTCCATCTTGAATACATACGTTTCTCACAAACACTTCGTGTCACGCCTGAACACAGCCTTACGTACTGTCCATTATTTCAGGACAGTGAAGAACTAGCTCAAGGTATAGCACTTGGTGAATATCAAAACCCAATATGTATCTCGGGTCGAGGATACCAAATGATATTCGCCTTTTCTCAAATTTACTTATGATCAATCTAGAAATTCTATGTACTAAAATTTGAGATGCGGGTCAGTCCAATATTTGTATCCCACAAATATCTATGAACTTTGGCAGCAACCGATTGCTCTATAGTCATTCCTTATGAATTTCCACCAATCCAAATTCATAATAATCTTACCCTCATACTTGTTCCCACAAGTATGAACGACTACAGACATTTAGAATAAACAATTTACCCATGGATTAAACATGCTAAATAGGAACATTTATTGAAATATTATAACCAAATAATTTTATTCAAGTACTAAGGGAGTTCCAAATATCCAAATACGAAATCACAGATCAAATCCAATCACTAGAATATTGATGTCCCATGGTGCAGGTATGACCTTCATGCTTTGCCTTTTCTAGGAGCTTCGTAAGAGGATCCGCAATATTTTGATCTGTGTGAACTTTGCGAATACATATCTTTCCTTTCTCAACTTCATCTCGTATGTAGTTGAATCTCCGCTCAATGTGCCTAGTCTTTTGATGAGCACGAGGTTCCTTGATTTGAGCAATCGCACCCTCATTATCACAAAAGATCTCTAGGGGCTCCTGAATGGAAGGGACAACCCCAAGACCGGCAATGAATTTCTTCAACCATGAAGCTTCTTGAGCTACCAATGAAGCGGCGACGTATTCAGATTCTATAGTTGATAAAGCCACCACATCTTGTTTAGAGGTCTTCCAAGAGACAGCTCCTCCATTTAGATTGAAAATGTATCCCGATTGTGATGGTGAATCATCACGATCGGTTTGAAAACTCGCATCCATGTAACCTTTTACAACGAGTTCCTCATCACCAGATCCATACATTAGAAACATATCTTTAGTCCTCCTTAGGTACTTAAGTATGTTCTTAACGGCCATCCAATGACTGCTTCCAGGATTTTGCTGGTATCGGCTTGTTATGCTTAAGGTGCATGAAACGTCCGATCGAGTGCATATCATTGCATACATAATGGATCCAATAGCAGGTGCGTATAGGATGGCCTTCATTTTATCTTGCTCATCCTTTGAGTTTGGACATTGAGTCGTACTCAATATTTTTCCTCTTTGAATAGGTACCGTACCTTTCTTAGAGTTCTCCATCTTGAACCTTTTCAAGATCTTATCAATGTATGCACTTTGATTTAAACCAATCAACCGTCTTGATCTATCCTTATAGATCTTTATTCCCAGAATATTGGCGGCGTCACCAAGATCCTTGATGGAAAAACAACTTCCAAGCCAGGTTTTTACACCTTCCAAGGTTGGAATGTCATTTCCAAATAGTAGTATGTCATCAACATATAATACTAGGAAAGTGATAATGCTCCCACTAGCTTTCTTATATACACAAGCTTCATCATCGTTCTTGATGAATACAAATTTAATTACTTCTTCATTAAAACGGTGATTCCAACTTCTCCATGCTTGTTTCAATCCATAGATTGATTTCTTTAACTTTCATACTTTCTTAGGATGTTTTGGATCGACAAACCTTCAAGCTAAACCATATAGACATCTTCCGCAAGATATCCATTTTGGCAAAGCCGTTTCGACATCCATTTGCCAAATCTTATAATCATAATGAGCAGCTATGGAAAACAATATCCTAATAGATTTTAGCATTGCAACTGGTGAGAAAGTTTCATCATAGTCAACCCCTTGAGTTTGAGTGAAACCCTTTGCTACAAGTCTAGTTTTATAAGTATCCAAGTTTCCATGCATATCGGTTTTCTTGTTGAAAACCCACTTACTTCCAATTACTTTGGAGTTAAGAGGTGGTATAACCAAGTCCCATACTTGTTGTCATACATGGATTGCATCTCAACGTTCATAGCCTTAAGCCATTTGTCACAATCAGAATGGGACAACGCATCATGGTTGTGATTGGTTCATTGGAATCTATCACATAGCATCCATCAGTGAAAAATCCATATCTTTCAGGTGGATTACTAGTTCTACCAGATCTACAAACGTTTTTTGTGTATTGATCGACTATTTGATCACTTTCAACATCCTCATGTTGAGTGCCAGTGTCAACCAAATGTGTATCGGGTTACGGTTGTTGATCCTCTTCAAGATCCACAGTTCTACTACCAGTTCCTTCCATAAGGAACCTAGTTTCAAGAACTAACCCTTTTTGGCAACAAACTCTTTTTGTTGTATTGGATCATAGATATAATATCCCATATAATCTCTTGGATATCCAATAAAGATACACTTAGTGGAACGGCTTTCTAACATGTTCGAGGTGGGAGTCTTCACATAAGCCTCACACCCCCACACACTCAAATATGAAAATGATAGAACCCTTCCATTCCATATTTCATAAGGTGTCCTTTCCACTTTCTTGGTTGGGGCCATATTCAAAATACAGGTCGTAGAGAGCAGAGAAAAACCCCAAAATGACAGAGGTAATGACCTTCTAGCCACCATAGATCGAACCATATCCAATAGAATTCGATTTCTCCGCTCGGACATGCCATTATGTTGTGGTGTTCACGGTGGAGATAGTTGTGAGACAATCCCACAACCTCTAGGATGGTCCCTAAAAGCATCATTCAGGTATTCACCTCCTCTATCGGTGCTAAGAATTTTAATTGACTTATTGAGTTGATTTTGTCCTTCATTTTGAAAGATCTTGAACATTTCAAAAGCTTCATCTTTGTGTCTTAACAAGTACACATACCCATATTGCCTATAGTCGTTAGTAAAGGTAATGAAGTATCTTTCATTGTACCTTTTCATAGGTTAAAAGGACCACATACATCCGAATGTATGGTACATAATAAATCCTTTGCCCTTTCGGCTTTGCCACTACAAGGTGCCTTGGTCATTTTACCTTGTAAAGAAGACTCACATACATCAAATGAATCACATTCACTTGTTTTTAAAAGACCATTCTTTTGTAGTGTTTGTATTCTTTTCTTGTTTATATGACCAAGGCAGCAATGCCAAAGATAAGTGTTACTCAAATCCGGTTTGAGTTTCTTGGTACTAGTTTGGTACAATAAGCTATCATTCTAAGTATTTTCACGAACCAATTCATAGATACCATTGATGGGAATAGCTATAAAGTAAAACATGTCATTCAAAGTAACATGGATTTCATTTCCAATAAATGATAATACATATCCAAAATATTTTAGTAGGGCTACGGAAATAATGTTCCAAGTCAAACTAGGAGCATACAAAACATTGTACAAAATTACTTCCAAACCATTTGGAAGCTTCAAGATGTAGTCACCACGGGCTTCAACTTGAACTTTAGCCTCATTACCCATGTAGCGGCTAACATCCCCTTTGTTGAAGTTGCTAATTCTTTTGAACCCCTGCAACAAATTGCGAATGTGAGTTTCATATCCGGTATCTAATACCCATGTGTTAGAGGATATTAAGTTTAAATCAATATGGATAATGTATATGTACCTGAGGTCTGCCTGGCATCCCTCTTTGCTTTCAACTCTTGGAGATGGACAGGACAATTTCTTGCCCAATTTCCATCTCCCCACACTTGAAGCATGGGTCATTGCAAGCAACCTTTTGCCTCTTCTCCTGTGCTCTGGGTGGCACCCTTGCCACCCCTTTCCCTTTCCCCATTACGGGTCCCTTACCCTTGAAACACTTGCCTTGTGTGCGGGATGAGGCATTTTCTAGTTCCCACCTTCATTGATGGTGAGAACGGGTAGAACCCTTTTACCCATGGCTGCCTCGGCCATTTTGAGCATAGAGTGAAGCTCACCAATGCTTTTGTCCCAAGCATTCATGTTGAAGTTCAACACGAACGTCTCGAACCTTTTGGTAAGGCCATTGAGGATCAAATCCGTGGCCAATCCCTTTGAGTAGGGACAATTTAGCCTTTCGAGGCGGTCAATGTGAGTCTTCATCGTAAGTACATAAGATGAAACTAATTGGTTGTCGTCCATACGACATGCATGGAGCGCTCGAACCGTTTCGAAGCGCTCAACCCTCGCTTGTTGTTGGAACATTTCCTTGAGTTGGTTATCATGCCATAAGCTCCATGATGCTCATACTCCTTTGGAGATCCGGAGTCATGCTTGCCAACATAAGGCAAGACACTTGGATAGAGTCCTCAAAGTACTTTATCCAATCGTTATAGGCCTCCCCATCATCCTCACTAGGTTGATCGGGGACAGGGTCGTCTAAAACATATGATCGTTTTTCTTGCTTGAGAACGATTCTCAAGTTTCGATACCAATCGATAAAATTGTTATGATTTAGACGTTCCTTTTGGAGAATCGCTCGTAAAGATTAGGCGGACGTGGATGAATTATCATGATTATCATAATTTGGTGGCCATCTACAAAATTTAACAAAGATCAATTTTAGTATATTTGATATTGTTATTTTAATAATTAATACCTTTTAAGGTCATTTTCATATTAAAAATCTAGAACCCAACATTACATTTAAATATTGGTTAGGTGACCTTTATCCCACAAATTAAATTAATAAGGTGGTCAACGATTGAAGTATGCAACCATTTGCAACTTCTAGAGGTATGGGATCGACTTGAAATATCATATGTAAAGTCGGCATATTAATCCCATCAACACTATTTGGAAACCATATCGAGGTGATCCATTTGACATGGTTTGCAAATCAAGACACCCTACATACACACACATGTGAGTTTGCCAAAATAAGCGGTTAAGTGACCTTTATCGCACAAATATGGCATTCTCACCTCAAGTCACAAGTTCCCACAAAATGGTTAGGTGACCTTTATCCCGCTAAGAGTCCCGAGTGACTCAAGTGTTGTGTAAAAGGACGGTGTTGATCTTATTTTTATTAAAATATTTAGAGATTTTATAATTCTAGTTTAGAAAACTCTACGCATTCATATTTGCATGCTTTCAAATACAAGATACCCTATGGTACATTGATTAAAACCCCTTTTAATCTTTAAAATCGTTAAACAATATTAATAACCTTTTATTGCCTTTTAATGATTAAGGACCATTTAGATAGTTTGTTATGATCGTTGAAAGGATTGTTAAGCAGACATCATATATAAGCAATCAACCACAATACCATAACCAAAACAACCATGAATCAACCAAATGTTAGTGCATGACCATAGCATCTAAAGTGGCCACACTTGTTTGCCATCACAAGTGTGGTCCATAGGACATTCCTAAGGGACAAAACACAACACAAAAGGCTTCCATGAACCTCCCACTTGAAACCACATCTAAATGCTCCATGTTTCCTGTGTCTTCCCTTTGTCCTTCTAACGCGTACGTCTTCATATTACAAGATATTATATCCTAATACAAGATTTCTAGTAAAATGAAAAGTACCTAATCTATTTATTACATCCCAATAATAAATAAATTACACTTTAAACAAAGCACAAAGAAATGATTATACAACCCAATTGAATGAATAAAAACAACTATTACAATCATCCAAATAACACAAGGTCAAGGGCTAGGTTATGCACCATAATGAACAACGATCATATCATCCAAAAGAGCAATAAATCCCCACTAAAACCCACGAAATTTCAGCCAACACAAACTAAAATTTCGGGTTTTATCTTGTCCAAATAAACAAACAACATACATATACATGTCTTTCAAAATTTAATCAAAAGCATGTGTGATATAACTTTGAAAGTTTGAGGATTCATAATACATGAATATAGCAGCCCCTAAAGGGGTTTTAAAGTCCCATAAAATGAATTTTTCAAGAAGAAAACAAGCTAGCTATCCACATAACCGGCTCTAGATGCCAATGTTGGGGTTTGTTAAAACAAGATGCATAGTTTAACCATTTAAACTTTGTGAAAAACGCAGCGGAAACAAAATTTATAACATAGTTTATAAGCTGAAAATTTTGGTTTCAAATTGATATTATAAAGTTACAAACAAACCCATGAACAAAGACCTTTTATATGTGAATAGCACTAGCTATGTAAACACAAAACATACATTATGGACAGCCATAAAGAGGCTGCCATAAACTACCTTTCAGCAGCAAAAAGATGGATATGGAGGATGACGTGGACCAAGAAAAACGACCAAGGAACCAAAAGAAGGTCCTCTCAAGCTTGCATACCCACAAGTGTGATGGAAACACCTCTTGATTCTAGGATTTTATACCAAACCAACCACCAAGTGCTGCTGAAAACCCTATTTTTCAGCCTTGAATATCTTTAACAATGGAGAGAAAAAATGGCCTTTTGCGTGTAGGAGAGAGAGAGGAAGATGGAGTGTGTCTATTGTCAAGTATGTTGGTTCCAAGACATCAAGTGAAAATAAAAGGAGACACACCCACCAAGGGCGGCCGAAATCCTTTTAATTGGGTTTCCCTCCCAAAACTTAAAACCCAATTTCACATGTTAACAAGTCACTTATTTGAGTTATGTATATAATTAACCTTTTAATTGTATAACTCACACACACTCCATTATTATTCGATGTTAGTTAAGTAACTTAAATCACATTACAAACATATCTATGAACAAAATATCCATATAAATTGTTCAATCTCATATGCAACTTATTTAGAAAACTCATTTTCTAAATCGATGTATTTATTTAATTGTATGATCATTTCATCAATTAAATATTATTTGGTGTTTGCTAAGCTTGTTATTGGGTATGACCCGACTTGGATCATAACGTACTAACCTCATCAATGTTCTATGTGTCTTGGGCGTAAAGAATCCAATCTCCCACTTGCACAACACTCATAGAAGATTGATGCGAGCAGTAAATACCCCCTAACAATGGTTTACTAACCTTAATACGCATGACTAAAAGCCATTCAATAACATCATCCCCTTCAAGTATCCAACTTGAAATGATTTAGGTGAATCAATCATTTATCCTTTTGTTAGAGATGTCATGTCAAATCTAAAGACACAAAATGATCATTCCTTGTTGATTTAACTAAATCAGGCCTTAGACATCTTGCTCTCAATGAATAAGAGGAACGAATTCCATCTTGAAAACATACGTGTGTCACAAACACTTCGTGTCACGCCTGAACATAGCCTTACATACTGTTCATTATTTCAGGACAGTGAAGAACCAGCTCAAGGTATCGCACTTGGTGAATATCAAAACCCAATATGTATCTCAGGTCTGAGGATACCAAATGATATTCGCCTTTTCTCAAATTTACTTATGATCAATCTAGAAGATTCTATGTAGTAAAATTTGAGATGCGGGTCAGTCCAATATTTGTATCCCACAAATATCTATGAACTTTGGTAGCAACCAATTGCTCTATATTCATTCCTTATGAATATCCACCAATCCAAATTCATAATAATCTTACCCTCATACTTGTTCCCACAAGTATGAACGACTACGGACATTTAGAGTAAACAATTTACCCATGGATTAAACATGCTAAATAGGAACATTTATTGAAATATTATAACCAAATAATTTTATTCAAGTACTAAGGGAGTTCCAAATATCCAAATACTAAATCATAGATCAAATCCAATCACTAGAATATCGAAGTCCCATGGCACAGGTATGACCTTCATGCTTTGCCTTTTCTAGGAGCTTCGTAAGAGGATCCGCAATATTTTGATCTGTGTGAACTTTGCGAATACATATCTTTCCCTTCTCAACTTCATCTCGTATGTAGTTGAATCTCCGCTCAATGTGCCTAGTATTTTGATGAGCACGAGGTTCCTTGATTTGAGCAATCGCACCCTCATTATCACAAAAGATCTCTAGGGGGTCGTGAATGGAGGGACAACCCCTAGATCGGCAATGAATTTCTTCAACCATGAAGCTTCTGAGCTGCCAATGAGGCGGTGACGTATTCAGATTCTATAGTTGATAAAGCCACCACATCTTGTTTAGAGGTCTTCCAAGAGACAGCTCCTCCATTTAGATTGAAAATGTATCCCGATTGTGATGGTGAATCATCACGATCGGTTTGAAAACTCGCATCCATGTAACCTTTTACAACGAGTTCCTCATCACCAGATCCATACATTAGAATACATCTTTAGTCCTCCTTAGGTACTTAAGTATGTTCTTAACGGCCATCCAATGACTGCTTCCAGGATTTTGCTCGTATCGGCTTGTTATGCTTAAGGTGCATGAAACGTCCGATCGAGTGCATATCATTGCATACATAATTGATCCAATAGCAGGTGCGTATAGGATGGCCTTCATTTTATCTTGCTCATCCTTTGAGTTTGGACATTGAGTCGTACTCAATATATTTCTTCTTTGAATAGGTATCGTACCTTTCTTAGAGTTCTCCATCTTGAACCTTTTCAAGATCTTATCAATGTATGCACTTTGATTTAAACCAATCAACCGTCTTGATCTATCCCAATAGATCTTTATTCCCAGAATATAGGTGGCCTCACCAAGATCCTTGATGGAAAAACAACTTCTAAGCCTGGTTTTTACACCTTCCAAGGTTGGAATGTCATTTCCAAATAGTAGTATGTCATCAACATACAATACTAGGAAAGTGATGATGCTCCCACTAGCTGTCTTATATATACAAGCTTCATTAGCGTTCTTGATGAATCCAAATTTAATTACTTCTTCATTAAAACGGTGATTCCAACTTCTCAATGCTTGTTTCAATCCATAGATTGATTTCTTTAACTTGTATACTTTGTTAGGATGTTTTGGATCGACAAAACCTTCAGGCTGAACCATATAGACATCTTCCTCAGGATATCCATTTAAGAAAGCCATTTCCACATCCATTTGCCAAATCTCATAATCCTAATGAGCAGCTATGGCAAACAATATCCTAATGGATTTTAGCATTGCAACTGGTGAGAAAGTTTCATCATAGTCAACCCCTTGAGTTTTAGTGAAACCCTTTACTATAAGTCTTGCTTTATAAGTATCCAAGTATCCATGCATATCAGTTTTTTTGTTGAAAACCCACTTACTTCCAATTACTTTGGAGTTAAGAGGTGGTATAACCAAGTCCCATACTTTATTGTCATACATGGATTGCATCTCAACGATCATGGCCTCAAGCCATTTGTCACAATCCGAATTGGACAACGCATCATGGTATGTGATTGGTTCATCAGAATCTATCATAGCATCCATCAGTGAAAAATCCATATCATTCAGGTGGATTACTAGTTCTACCAGATGTGCAAACGTTTTTAATGTATTGATCAACTATTTGATCACTTTCAACATCCTCAGGTTGAGTGCTAGTGTCAACCAAATGTGTATCGGGTTGCGGTTCTTGATCCACTTCAAGATCCATAGTTCTACTACTAGTTCCTTCCATAAGGAACCTGGTTTCCAAGAACTCACCCTTTTTGGCAACAAACTCTTTTTGTTGTATTGGATCATAGAAATAATATCCCATAGAATCTCTTGGATGTCCAATAAAGATACACTTAGTGGAACGGCTTTCTAACTTGTTCGAGGTGGGAGTCTTCACATAAGCCTCAGACCCCCACACACTCAAATATGAAATGATGGAACCCTTCCATTGCATATTTCATAAGTTGTCCTTTCCACTTTCTTGGTTGGGGCCAAATTCAAAATACGGGCCATAGAAAGCTGAGAAAAACCCCAAAATGATAGAGGTAATGAGCTTCTAGTCACCATAGATCGAACCATATCCAATAGAGTTCGATTTCTCCGCTCGGACATGCCATTATGTTGTGGTGTTCCCGGGGGAGTTAGTTGTGAGACAATCCCACAACTTCTAAGATGGTCCCTAAAAGCATCATCAGGTATTCACCTCCTCTACCGGTGTGGGGAATTTGAGTTGACTTATTGAGTTGATTTTCTCCTTCATTTTGAAAGATCTTGAACATTTCAAAAGCTTCATCTTTGTGTCTTAACAAGTACACATACCCATATTGACTATAGTCGTCAGTAAAGGTAATGAAGTATCTTTCATTGTACCTTGTCATAGGTTTAAACGGACCACATACATCCGAATGTATGATACCTAATAAATACTTTGCCCTTTCGGCTTTGCCACTACAAGGTGCCTTGGTCATTTTACCTTGTAAACAAGACTCACATACATCAAATGATTCACATTCATTTGTTTTTAAAAGACCATTCTTTGTAGTGTTTGTATTCTTTTCTTGTTTATATGACCAAGGCGGCAATGCCAAAGATAAGTGTTACTGAAATCCGATTTGAGTTTCTTGGTACTAGTTTGGTACAATAAGCTATCATTCTAAGTATTTTCACGAACCAATTCATAGATACCATTGATGGGAATAGCTATAAAGTAAAACATGTCATTCAAAGTAACATGGATTTCATTTCCAATAAATGATAGTACATATCCAAAATGTTTTAATAGGGTTACGGAAATAATGTTCCTAGTCAAACTAGGAGGATACAAAACATTGTACAAAATTACTTCCAAACCATTTGGAAATTTGAAGATGTAGTCACCACGGGCTTCAACTTGAAATTTAGCCCCATTGCCCATGTAGAGGCTAACATCCCCTTTGTTGAAGTTGCTACTTCTTTTGAACCCCTGCACAAAGTGCAAATGTGAGTTTCACATGCGGTATCTAATACCCATGTGTTAGAGGATATTAAGTTTAAATCAATATGGATAATGTATATGGTACCTGAGGTCTGCCCGGCATCCCTCTTTGCTTTCAACTCTTGGAGATGGATAGGACAATTTCTTGCCCAATGTGCAATCTCCCCACACTTGAAGCATGGGTCATTGGAAGCAAACTTTTGCCTCTTCTCCTGTGCTTTGGGTGGCACCCTTGCCACCCCTTTCCCTTTTCCCATTACGGGTCCCTTACCCTTTGCAACTCTTGCCTTGGGTGCAGGATAAGGCATTTTCTTGTTCCCACCTTCATTGATGGTAAGAATGGGTAAAACCCTTTTACCCATGGCCGCCTCTGTCGTTTTGAGCATAGAGTGAATCTCACCAATGCTTTTGTCCGAAGCATTCATGTTGTAGTTCAACACGAACATCTCGAACCTTTTGGTAAGGCCATTGAGGATCAAATCCGTGGCCAATTCCTTTGAGATGGGACAATTTAGCCTTTCGAGGCGGTCAATGTGACTCTTCATCTTAAGTACATAAGATGAAACTGATTGGTTGTCGTCTATACGACATGCTTGGAGCGCTCGAAACGTTTCTCCAGTGCTTTGGGTGGCACCCTTGCCACCCCTTTCCCTTTTCCCATTACGGGTCCCTCACCTTTGCAACTCTTGCCTTGGTGCGGGATGAGGCCTTTTCTTGTTCCCACCTTCATTGATGGTGAGAACGGGTAAAACCCTTTTACCCATGGCCGCCTTGGCCGTTTTGAGCATAGAGTGAAGCTCACCAATGCTTTTGTCCCAGCATTCATGTTGTAGTTCAACACGAACGTCTCGAACCTTTTGGTAAGGCCATTGAGGATCAAATCCGTGGCTAATTCCTTTGAGACGGGACAATTTAGCCTTTCGTGGCGGTCAATGTGACTCTTCATCTTAAGTACATAAGATGAGACTGATTGGTTGCCGTCCATACGATATGCATGGAGCGCTCGAACCGTTTCGAAGCGCTCAACCCTCACTTGCTGTTGGAATATTTTCCTTCAGTTGGGTTATCATGTCATATGCTCCATGATGCTCATACTCCTTCTGGAGATCCGGAGTCATGCTTGCCAACATAAGGCAAGACACTTGGATAGAGTCCTCAGTGTACTTTATCCAATCGTTATAGGCCTCCCCATCATCCTCACTAGGTTGATCGGGGACAGGGTCGTCCAAAACATATGATCGTTTTTCTTGCTTGAGAACGATTCTCAAGTTTCGATACCAATCGATAAAATTGTTATGATTTAGACGTTCCTTTTGGAGAATCGCTCGTAAAGATTAGGCGGACGTGGATGAATTATCATGATTATCATAATTATTGGTGCCCATCTACAAAATTTAACAAAGATCAATTTTAGTATATTTGATATTGTTATTTTAATAATTAATACCATTTAAGGTCATTTTCATATTAAAAATCTAGAACCCAACATTACATTTAAATATTGGTTAAGTAACCTTTATCCCACAAATTAATTAATAACGTGGTCAACGATTGAAGATTGCAACCATTTGCAACTTCTAGAGGTATGGGATCGACTTGAAATATCATATGTAAAGTCGGTATGTTAATCCCATCAACACCATTTGGAAACCATATCGAGGTGATCCATTTGACATGGTTTGCAAATCAAGACACCCTACATACACACACATGTGAGTTTGCCAAAATAAGCGGTTAGGTGACCTTTATCCCACAATATGGCATTCTCACCTCAAGTCACAAGTTCCCACAAAATGGTTAGGTGACCTTTATCCCGCTAAGAGTCCCGAGTGACTTAAGTGTTGTGTAAAAGGACGGTGTTGATCTTATTTTTTATTAAAAATATAGAGATTTTATAATTCTAGTTTAGAAAACTCTACGCATTCATATTTGCATGCTTTCAAATACAAGATACCCTATGGTACATTGATTAAAACCCCTTTTAATCTATAAAATCGTTAAACAATATTAATAACCTTTTATTGCCTTTTAATGATGAAGGACCATTTAGATAGTTTGTTATCATCATTGAAAGGATTGTTAAGCAAACATCATATATAAGCAATCAACCACAATACCATAACCAAAACAACCATGAATCAACCAAATGTTATTGCATGACCATAGCATCTAAAGTGGCCACACTTGTTTGCCATCACAAGTGTGGTCCATAGGACATTCCTAAGGGACAAAACACAACACAAAAGGCTTCCATGAACCTCCCACTTCAAACCACATCCAAATGCTCCATGTTTCTTGTGTCTTTCATTTATGCTTCTAACGCGTACGTTTCATATTAAAAGATATTATATCCTAATACAAGATTTCTATTAAAATGAAAAGTACCTAATCTATTTATTCCATACCAATAATAAATAAATTACACTTTAAACAAAGCACAAATAAATGATTATACAACCCAATTGAATGAATAAAATCAACTATTACAATCATCCAAATAACACAAGGTCAAGGGCTAGGTTATGCACCATAATGAATAATGACCATATCATCCAAAAGAACAATGAATCCCCACTAAAACCCACGAAATTTCAGCCAACACAAACTAAAATTTCGGGTTTTATCTTGTCCAAATAAACAAACAATACAACATACATGTCTTTCAAAGTTTAATCACAAGCATGTGTGATATAACTTTGAAAGTTTGAGGATTCATAATACATGAATATAGCAGCCCCTAAAGGGGTTTTAAAGTCCCATAAAACGAATTTTTCAAGAACAAAACAAGCTACCTATCCACATAACCTGCTCTAGATGCCAATGTTGGGGTTTGTTAGAACAAGATACATAGTTTAACCATTTAAACTTTGTGAAAAACACAGTGGAAACAAACTT
Organism: Flaveria trinervia; assembly: GCA_025506515.1. Classification (NCBI taxonomy): domain Eukaryota; kingdom Viridiplantae; phylum Streptophyta; class Magnoliopsida; order Asterales; family Asteraceae; genus Flaveria; species Flaveria trinervia. Next base: position 38,532,436 of record CM046456.1, read on the forward strand.
TATAACATAGTTTATAAACTGAAAATTTTGGTTTCAAATTGATATTATAAAGTTACAAACAAACCCATGAACAAAGACCTTTTATATGTGAATAAGACTAGCTATGTAAACACAAAACATACATTATGGACAGCCATAAAGAGGCTGCCATAAACTACCATTCAGCAGCAAAAAGACGGATATGGAGGATGACCTGGACCAAGAAAAACGACCAAGGCACCGAAAGAAGGTCCTCTCAAGCTTGCATACCCATAAGTGTGATGGAAACACCTCTTGATTCTAGGATTTTATACCAAACGACCACCAAGTGATGCTGAAAACCCTATTTTTCAGCCTTGAATATCTTCAACAATGGAGAGAAAAAATGGCCTTTTGATTGTAGGAGAGAGAGAGGAGAAGATGGAGTGTGTCTATTGTCAAGTATGTTGGTTCCAAGACATCAAGTGGAAACAAAAGGAGACACACCCACCAAGGGTGGCTGAAATTCTTTTAATTGGGTTTTCCCTCCCAAAACTTAAAACCCAATTTCACATGTTAACAAGTCACTTATTTGAGTTATATATATAATTAACCTTTTAATTGTATAACTCACACACACTCCATTATTATTTTATGTTAGTTAAGTAACTTAAATAACATTACAAACAATATCTATGAACAAAATATCCATATAAATTGTTCTATCTCATATGCAACTTATTTAAAAAACCCATTTTCTAAATTGGTGTATTTATTTAATTGTATGGTCATATCATCAATTAAATATTATTTGGTGTTTGCTAAGCTTGTTATTGGGTATGACCCGACTTGGGTCATAACGTACTAACCACATCAATGTTCTATGTGTCTTGGGCATAAAGAATCCAACAATCTCCCACTTGCACAAGACTCATAGAAGATTGATGCAAGCAGTAAATACCGCCTAACAATGGTTTACTACCCTTAATACACATGACTAAAAGCCATTCAATAACATCATCCCCTTCAAGTATCCAACTTGAAATGATTTTGGTGAATCAATCATTTATCCTTTTGTTACAGATGTCAAGTTAATTCTAAGGACACAGAATGATCATTCCTTGTTGATTTAACTTAATCAGGCCTTAGACATCTTGCTCTCAACGAATAGTGGAACGAATTCCATCTTGAATACATACGTTTCTCACAAACACTTCGTGTCACGCCTGAACATAGCCATACGTACTGTCCATTATTTCAGGACAGTGAAGAACTAGCTCAAGGTATAGCACTTGGTGAATATCAAAACCCAATATGTATCTCAGGTTTGAGGATACCAAATGATATTCGCCTTTTCTCAAATTTACTGATGATCAATCTAGAAGATTCTATGTAGTAAATTTTTAGATGCGGGTCAGTTCAATATTTGTATCCCACAAATATCTATGAACTTTGGCAGCAACCAATTGCTCTATATTCATTCCTTATGAATATCCACAAATCCAAATTCATAATAATCTTACCCTCATACTAGTTCCCACAAGTATGAATGACTACAGACATTTAGAGTAAACATTTACCCATGGATTAAACATGCTAAATAGGAACATTTATTGAAATATTATAACCAAATAATTTTATTCAAGTACTAAGGGAGTTCCAAATATCCAAATACGAAATCACAGATCAAATCCAATCAATAGAATATCTTCGAAGTCCCATGGCACAGGTATGACCTTCATGCTTCGCCTTTTCTAGGAGCTTCGTAAAAGGATCCACAATATTTTGATCTGTGTGAACTTTGCGAATACATATCTTTCCTTTCTCAACTTCATCTCGTATGTAGTTGAATCTCCGCTCAATGTGCCTAGTCTTTTGATGAGCACGGGGTTCCTTGATTTGAGCAATCGCACCCTCATTATCACAAAAGATCACTAGGGGGTCCTGAATGGAAGGGACAACCTTAGATCGGCAATGAATTTCTTCAACCATGCAGCTTCTTGAGCTGCCAATGAGGCGGCGACGTATTCAGATTCTGTAGTTGATAAAGCCACCACATCTTGTTTAGAGGTCTTCCAAGAGACAGCTCCTCCATTTAGAATGAAAATGTATCCCGATTGTGATCGTGAATCATCACGATCGGTTTGAAAACTCGCATCCATGTAACCTTTTACAACGAGTTCCTCATCACCAATATCCAGATTAGAAACATATCTTTAGTCC